>JBBPCX010000028.1:7972692-8027731 GCA_037974365.1 Hydrocynus forskahlii | reverse complement strand
TGTATTTACCTGTTTATACCAAAGAAAACGACAGCGCATACCAAAGAAAATGCCCGTGCATGAATTACAGTACAGTACGTTAAGGGTAATGTATTAAACTGCGTTTTAAATGAAATTGAAGTGTTTTAATAAATAGGGTTTACACTATAAAAATAGGCATTTTTAGGCTTTTTTTTTTACCAAAATCCAACAACGTGGGTTTTTCACGATACACGGGTACTCTTGGAACGTAAGCCCCGCGAAAAGTGGGGATTACTGTATATTGAATATATGTTCATGTTTATGCTGTTATTCTTTATGCTGCTCTTTCACTTCAGGACTATAGATCTCGTCACAAAATTATCTGTTGCACCTCACTTTACACTACATTACTACAAACGAGCTTTGAAAAATCAGACACCAACCTGCATGGCTGGCTGTTGTACTACAAAGCTACAGTGCTTAATGATTAATGATTTCCCAGCCATCCAAATGTAAAAATATCCACCTGTAATACAGCTGTTACCTTGAGTCAGGGCAACAGGTCCAAAGTAGTTGGTCTCCATGACGTCCCTCTGCACTGAGACATGGGTGTCTAGGATGTTGCCACGGTAACTAATGCCTGCGTTGTTAATGAGGACGTCCACATGACCGTGGCACTTCAGAATCTCCACTGCTGCCCTGGCAACTGTGTCTGTGTCCGAGAGATCAAAGGTGACCGTGCAGGGTGTGTAAATCTGACCAAACATACAGAGATCCACTTGGTTACGAGCAACACCGTTTAGGTAAACGTCCTTTTAATTTAAACAGCGGAACATTTTAAAACATACAAGGCAGCTCTTACATACGTTCAGATGCAATAACTATAACATATTGCAAAAAAAACTAAAAACTTTGTGTTTTAGTGCTTTGTGTGTGTGCAACACCAGCAACACCATTTAGGTAAACGTCCTTTTATTTTAAAAGGTGGACCATTTTAAAACATAAAAGGGAGGGGCCTTTTTAGTGCGTTTGTGAGTGTGTGTGTATGGGTGTGTGTACCTTTCTCTGACCATCTGTCACGGCCCTTAACTCCTGAACAACCTCCTGCAGTCTCTTCGGGTCTCGTCCACACAGGATAAGCCTGGCCCCAGCACCATGGAACACCCGTGCACATTCTGGGAAAAAACACACAGTGTTCATCTTAATGTTAACCTGAAGAAACAGAGCATAACTATCATTGCAACATATGGTGAGCCATAGCTGGACCTCAGAGGTAGGCGTGTCCAGCAAGGTGGTTGGTTAGTATATACACAATATGCACAAAAGTATTAGCACGCCTGACCATCACACCAACAGGGACTTTAATGACATTGCATTCAAATCCATAGACTTTAATATGGAGTTGGTCCCCCCTTTGCAGCAATAACAGTTTCCACTCTCCTTGGAAGGGTTTCCACAAGATTTTGGAGTTTCTGTGGGATTTTGTGTCCATTCATTCTGTAGAGCATTTATGAGGTCAGGCACTGATGTTGGATGAGAAGGCCTGGCTCACAATCTCTGTTCCAGTTCATCCCAAAGGTGTTGGATGGGGTTGAGGTCAGGGCTCGGTGTGGCCAGCCAAGTTCTTCCTGACCAAACTCATCCAGCCATGTCTTTATGGACCTTGTTTTGTGCACTGGGACACAGTGATGCTGAAATAGAAAAGGCTCTTCCCCAAAATGTGTCCACAAAGTTGGAGGCATGGCGTTGTCCAAAATGTCTTGGTAAGCTGAAGCATTAAGACGGCCCTTCACTGGAAGTAATGGAACACCTGAATTTAATAATTAAGAGGTGTGTTTCAATACCTTTGTCCATATAGTGTATGTGCTTGTTACCTTTGCCCAGGCCAGAACTGGCTCCTGTGATGACCACAACTTTATCCTGTAGAATCTGACCGCTTCTCGCTCTCTGGATCAATCTCCATAGGACCAGCAGCCCAACTGCACCCACAGCCAGTGGACCCACACCTGCTCCTGTTAAGCGTTCCATTCTCCTAAACACACATACACACACACACAAATAATAAATACTCACCCAGCTATTTTATCTAAACCTCCAACGTCAGCATGTTAAAATAGCGTACTCTGACCTTCTTTTACTACACTCTCCCTCCACCCCAAACTGTTTCACACAAACACAGCAGCAGCCAAGCACACATTAGGCATGGGCAGGGTATTTCACAAAGCAGGATTTCTCAACTAATCTGGATGATTTAAATTAAAAGCTTGCACAGTCCAAAGACAATCTCCTTGCTCTATCCTCCTATTGGATAGGCTCGACTTCCTCAGGACTCTTACTTTGTAAATTATCTCTCAAGTACGGATGCATTTCCTCAATCTTAATCTTATGTCAAGGTATTTTAATTTTCTTCAAATTCTTTTTTGACAGACATGCTGGTCCTCTTTTACTGTAATAATAATAATAATAATAATAATAACAATGACAACTGTAATGTGTTCAGAAAGGCACCATGTGATGATGATGATGATGATAATAATAATAATAATATAAGAACATGGTGCCTTTCTGAGCATATTATAACACTGACCAACTCAATAAAATATTCGACAGCAAAACAAGTTATGCATTTGGTGCAGTGTAATATACATAGTTCTAAATGTGGCACATTTTTTTCCTCTCCTCAAATCAATCAAACATCATACACACTTGATCTTATGCTTCGTTCAAATGTGTTTTAGTATTGTGAAAGACTTTGCCAGCACTGAAACTAGATATACACTCACACCTAATAACGTAGTAATGAATCACTGCAGAATCAATGAAAATGCTAAAAAATGGCATTAATAGTGACACATATGCTATATGGACAAAAGTACTGGGACACACCTCTTAATTATTGAATTCAGCTTGCTCCTTATTTCCAGTGAAGGGCAATCCAAATGTTCAACCATACCAAGACATTATGGACAATGCCATGCTTCCAACTTTGTGGACAGTTTGGGGAAGAACGTTTTCTATTCCAGCATGACTGTGCCCCAGTGCACAAAGTAAGACATGGCTGGATGAGTTCAGTGTGGAAGAACTTGCCTGGACCACACAGAGCCCTGACCTCAACCTCATCCAACCCCTTTGGGATGAACTGGAAAGGAGATTGCGAGCCAGGCCTTTTCATCCATCATCAGTGCCTGGCCTCTTAAATGCTCTACAGAATGAATGGGCACAAATTCTTACAGAACCACTCGAAAGTCTTGTGAAAACCCTTCCAAGAAGAGTGGAAGCTGTTATAGTTGCAAAGGGGGGACCAACTCCATATTAAAGTCTATGTATTTGAATGCAATGTCATTAAAGTTTCTGCTGGTGTAATAGTCAGGTGTCCCAATACGTTTGCCTATATAGTGTACGTTTGTGGCTCATTGTGAACAGTCAGAAAACAAGAGTGAGGGTAAAGGAGTAGCTCACCGAAAATCTCATTTACACCCCTCACCTCCCGGAACACTGAATGTAGTCGATCAGTTCAAACATGGTGTATGTTTCTGTAGTTTGCACTGGATGTACGAGGCCCGTGTGACCAATAGGTAATGTCACCTGTGTCTAAAGCTCGAAAAGTCAGAAGCACGTGACCCAATCCGCTATAGGGACCTATAGCTCATCCATACCCAAGATAACCGTTATAACCATTATGTAGTAACCCCAGACCCACTTTTATAACCATAGTAGCCCCAGGTCCACCTTTATAGCTATAGTAACCCCACCTAACCTAAGTAATCCCTGCCCCAGTCTTTATAGCATGCCAACGTTCACCGTGTTCGACAGTTTTACACCTGAAAAGAGGGTACTGTTAGAACTTCACTCCGACCTTTTCCACCATCAGCTGCTCAGCCTAGACTACAAACTGCACGCTGTAAATACGTAGCTGTTTAATCTTTCTGCACACGGTTATATGCTGGCGTTTTAAAAGGCAGAGCGTTTCCACAATAGTTTATTCGATTTGCTAACACCTCTGGAAATAAAATACTAAAACACTACTTACAGGAAGCCAGAAGCCGTGTGTGCACACACATGGGAAATGACACACACGCGCATGGACCCTGTAAACCAATCAGAGCACTGGTGGGCTTGGCCACTGCCTTACATAGAAACCATTCATTCTGATACTGATACTACACTCCTGCTGTTACTACTTCTACTAATAAAAACAATAGCAGAATTTAGTACACGTACCAACAACAATACTGATACTACTATTACTACTGCTACTACTTCTAATAATAATGAGTTACAGTGCTCATACTATTGATGAGACTGATACTAGTACTACCGTTATTATACTCCTATTACGCATCAAATTATACTACGCATCGTTATGAGATTGATACTGCTACTACTTATAATACTAATAACAATAATAACGACGGATTATACTACTCAACGAGATTTGTACTACTACAACTACTACTACTACTACTACTACTACTACTAATAATAATAATACATTATACTACTCATACTAAATTATAGATACACCTACAACTATTACTATTACCAATTATAATAAAAGAGAGTTTCAGGCACAAAGCAGTAATTATGTGCTAAATTAAAAAAAAAACATGTCAAGTCAATGGCGGTACTGTTGTTTTATCCGCGGTGAGCGGGAGCCGTGCGGCAGACATGACCGTTAAGGTTTGGAGAGGATCGTGTGAAACATGGACCAAAACGTGCATTTTGGCGCCCTCTTCTGTGGGTTCACGCATCCAATTAACGCGTACGATGTAACGACACCTGCTGTATCTGCTGTATCAGCTGAAGCAACACTATATGTACAAAAGTATTGGGACACACCTGTTTTTAAGGCTTTGGGATAGGCCCCGTACTTCAAGTGAAGGGAAATCTTAATGTTTCAGCATACCAAGACATCTTGGACACCACCATGCTTCTTTGGTGTCTTAGTTTGGGGAAGGCTCTTTTCTATTCCAGCATGAATGTGCAAGGTCTATTAAAACAGTTTGATGAGTTTGGTGTGGAAGAACTTGATTGGCCTGCTGAGTCCAGACCTCAACCCCATCCAAAACCTTTGGGATGAACTGGAACGGAGATGAGTCAGGCCTTCTCGTCCAACATCAGTGCCTGAAATCATAAATGCTCTACAGAATGAATGGGCACAAATTCCCACAGAAACACTCCAAAATCTTGTAGAAAGCCTTCCAAGAAGAGTAGAAGCTGCAAAGAGGGGACCATATTAAAGTCCCTGTTGATGTAATGGTCAGGCATCCCAATGTTTCTGTCCATATAGTGTCTGTCATATGCTTTAATCACACCTATAAACACAATTCAGATCTGTGTGTTCATTCAGAGCTGTCTGTACCATGTGGTTTGTCTGAAGGAGGAGTTATAAAGCAGCCATCAGAGTCTTTCAGGACTCTTATTTCTTAGACACACTCACTAAGTTTTTTGGGTGTGGCCTCCTATAATGAAAATGTCAAGATTTGAAAGGTATTAAAGTCCTCTTCTGAGTAGGTCAAGGATGAATTACAGAGACTGGAAATTGGCCTGAATGTCTGTACTCTTCTGAAAATAAATGAATAAAAATCTTAGTGGGCAGACTTAAAAAGGTTAAAATTTGATCACTTGGGGTAAGCAACCTGACTTAAGAAGAAATTTAATGCAACACCCCAGGCTTCAGCAGTTATAGACCAATATGCAAACACTGCCTTTATGTCTCTGATTAGTAAAAGCGTAGTAGTTAAGGTGGTCTTTGGGAACTGTTGTGGAGTCTTGTGAAACAGAGAAATATGCTCATCTTCTTACTACTGTTATAATTATTCTAACACACTTCCAGCACTATCAGTGCTTAGAACCCTAACAATAACAACAGTAAGAGCACTAGTAGGAGTAATAATAATAATAATAATAATAATAATAATAATAATATGAACAAGAATTAAAATAAGACTGAAACCAAACAGGCAGAGTGTAATTTTCTACTCCCATCTGTCAAAACAAACAACAACAAACAAACACCAAAGAACACAGAGAACCAGGCTTGGAACAATTTTTTTACATGGTGGAGTAAAACCCTTTCTTACAAACACAGGAATCTTTAAAACAGCAGAAAGGAGATGCCTTATAAGTAAAAAAAATCACTGTTGCAATGTGTAAATTAATAAATAATCCAAATAATTTACAGTATGTTATAAAAAAGCTCAATGAATACTGGAATCTGTTATGATCTATTTACATCAGAAACAAATATTACACATTCATTTCTTCAGAGACATACAGAAATAGGGGCCAAAAGATAGGGAGGCAACGGCCATTATAACATCCAATTACTGGCTTCCTAAACACACAATAACAACTTAGTGTTGTGAGTACTAACCATCAAACTGGTAGGCATTCAGTTATTTTATAACTATAAGGAGTCTCAGGGTAGTATCTTATTTTAGTTATTTCTAAATACAACCGGCATGTTGTTTAGTGTTGATGAAATTCCCAATTAGTTTTTGCATTTCCTGTAAGAAAAATCCTTCTAGCAATGTGTCTTTAGATAATCAAGGTTATATAAAACCAAATCAGTGAAGCCAGAACAAAAAAATAAAATAACAGTACATGGAGGATGTGCATTGTATGTACACACATACATATACACATGCACACTTATGGCTTTTTCAGGATTTTGCGTAGGATAATAAAGGACAGATCTGTATTATCCACAAAGAAACAATCACCAAAACAAACACAGAAAAGCATCCTTGGCTCTTTTCACAGGCACATGCATGTTCCTCACACGCGCACACAATCAGACAATAGACAGAAATGGACATAGGAGAAAGGAAACAGATCTACTGAGGGAAATATTTGTTCAGATATTGCAGATCTTCGTTTTCTGTACACGAGGTTGCTTTGTAAACATTTTTTTTTAAAAGTGTCCAGAGTGTGGCTTTTGAGATGAGCCGCCACAAAAGGACGGGCGCGCACATATTTGATCCTGAAAGCTCTTGAGGATCATGGCTGTCTTTATTGCACTTTCAACAAGCTGAAAAAAAAAACAAAAAAAAACACAGGAACTGGAATTTCTTCTACAGCACTGTCTCACATTTGTGTTTCTGGAACTGATGGCATGGAGTTCTGACCATGCACATCAAATCCCTAGATGTGGGAAGTGTAGGGCTGAGACAGAACCTTTTACTTTCTTCATCTCAGACACCTGGAGGAGGCAGACTCGGCTCTGAAACGGATAATTCCTGGGCAAGATCATTGAAGCGGGCAATGTAGTCAACACTGCTCTCACTCATCATGCAGGCAAGCTGAGTATCCATCTGCTGGAAAAACAAATAAAAATAATTATAAGCAGGTACACAGACTACATCTTAACGTTTCTAGTGAGATTTCTGAATATGTCAGGCTCTGGCCAGGTTTCTCTGTTGTGTTTGGCTAAATGTTCTAATGTCGCATGTAACATATCCTTCTTAAACTCTTAGGGTTAAATAGGTCAAGGCCAATCTCTTGCTCCATGAGCACCCCACAGAAAACTGCATTATGGAAAGCTTAACTGGGCTAAAAATAGTTAAAACAATTCAGATAGCTGATTTTGCCCAAAAGTGATGACCCTTTGACTTAGTTACCTTATACCAATCTTAAAGGTACCTTACAGTCAATCGTTCAATAAATAATGTCATTTTCCACAGACATATGAACTGCACTGCAGTGGATACATCATACCATTCACATTTAATAATCATTATGTAAGGGAGTCTATTTTGAAACACAGCCGAGGCATGTTCTCACCTCAACTACATCAGACAGGCCCCGAGCCTGAAAGGAGTCATGAGAGTTGCTGTCCAGGAGGCTGGGTCCAAGCAAAGCTGTACCACTGGAGGGCCCCACAGGGGGGAGGACAGTCCTACGAGTCTTATCAGGAGACACCAGGCTTGCTGTAGTGAGGAAAAAAGACAGAAGACTGATTAGTTTCATGAGTTTGTACAATTGCTGGGCTTCCGTTCCCATCATGTGACTCATTCCCATCATGTGACCCATTTGTGCAGATATACACTCAGCAATTTTTGAAATCTTATTTATAGGTGACCCACACTGTACATTTGCAGTAGGCTCTACTGCAAACATACAATATGCATCACTACACTGTGGGCTGACAATTCGGCTGGCATGCTGTGACATGGTGCTCACGCTGCACACAAAATGCAAGTTTGAGCAAATTTCGGGCTTATCCAGAACACATTTTGAACACTTGCCAAACCAACATGGCAGGTGTGCCTTTGAAATGCCCAAAAATCACCCAGGTATTAGCAAACTAGACATTCTGCAATATTCAAATATAAGGAACTGCTGAAGAACACTTGAGAGAAGAACAAAAGAGATGGACCAGTTTTCCACGTCATTGGTAATTACCTTCAAATGGCTTTCTACCACTATGGCATTTCAATAGTGTATTGTGAACTTGCCCAAAAAAATAAGAGAGAATAGAGCTACACGAACAACTTATCCTTAACCCTTCTAATGGTCATGTATGCCTCAGGTTTAAGTCTTAAAAAAGAATTCTTCAAAAGAAATCTTGCTAAGTGAAGGAATGGTACCCACAAAGAAGGCATCCCAAAGTTGAGTCACTGGAATCACTGGGGTACCACTGGGGGTCATGTGTAGGAGATGGCATCCAGCTATGGGCAGGGCTGTCACTGGGTGAGGGGAGGAGCTTAGAACGGTCACTTCCATTTAGTTTTGGAGGAGAAAGAGATGAACCATCTCCTAAGAAGAGGGGAAGAAAACAAATATTAAACATAAAAAGCTGGATGATGACAACTGAATCACATCACATCACAAAGGAAAATAAGAATAGAGATATGAAGAAAAACAAGCTAGTCAGGCTTCAGGAGCTGTGATTGTTTTTCTCTGTGTCCGTTTCTTCTCTCTACCTAGGCATAAAGCGTAACTAACAAGTAACCAACTACTTGTTACATGTTCAACCAACATACTTCAGAACTTCAGCAGGTTTCTCTGACAAGAATTAAGTGTATACATGCATGTTTCAGTGGAAACAAAATACATATCAAGTTCCTGCTCAAAAATGGTCTTAGGATTTCGGCTCTAGATTTGAATATCTCTGCAGTAACACATTTATTCCCACCTACCATAGTGAGCAGAATTGATGGCAAGCTCAATAATGGTGTCACTGATATGAGTGTGAGGCTCTCCTGAGGGGAGCGATTCATCTGGGGGACCAGGTAGAGAGATGTCCAGTAAGGAAGCTACACTGGGAGGTGCCAAAAGCGAGTCACCCCCTTCTGGAGATGGTGGAGAAACACCGTTTTGCAAGGAAGCCTAATAAAGCAGGAAGAAAAACAAGACCGACAGAATGCTCATTAGTGTTCACATACACAAACACGCAAATACATTCTAGATAGAAACTGTCATTGTTAGAAGAAGAATTCATCTAAAAAAAAAAATCATGAAATATTCACACAACGTAAACATCATTTTCAAATGACATGAAATGAATGAAACTGGAGATTTTGAAAAATGAAGGTTTTGTTCTACCAGCAAAAAAGAGTAATGTATGGAGGCAAACAGAAAGACTATTTTTAAAAATTTAATTTCTCCCTCTTGTTCTCTTTCAGATACCTCTGGCTCCTGCTGGAGAAGCTCAGGTTCCGGTGCAGCAGGCACAGGTGGTGGTGTGTCATCAGGCCCCATGAGGCTAGACTCTGGAGCAGGGCCTTCCAACTCTCGACAGGGGCTTCCTGGGATAATGCCTGCAGACTTTGCAGCCAGGTCAATTGCACCTGAAGCACACAAAGACAAATTTTACTCTCAGTGAAAAATAACAGATGCAGCAGAAGCAAGTGGAGAAAGTGATTTTTCAATTTTAACCAGTACAATGGTCTGGGGCAACTGATTTGACAGCAGTCTTACTAGAGAGTTGAGCTGTAGAAGTGGGATTTATTGTAGTGGATGTAGCTTTGAGGGGAAGAGGACGTGTCGGTGTCCGAGTTTGGATTGGCCGAAAAGAACCAGTGCCTAAGGGAAAAAGATGGAAAAGAAGTTTGAAAAAGAAAGAAAAACAATGATAACTGAATTTTAAATCTGTATTTCTGCTTGATACACTGACAGCAAGTCAAACAACTGCCATAAGTGTACATGTACGTTACCTGTAGCTGAGGAATTGGAGAGAATGGAGAAGGAGCACACATGCTGAGAAGTGTCTCCTGTTGTTCGAGGCAGCAAAGTTCTCTGCAGGACAAAAACAAAAGAGATTCTTTTAATGTCTGTTGGCTACAAGTGAAGACTTAGATCTAATCATTTATCAACACTGACAATCTTGCATCAAGAAGAAAAAAATCTTTTTAACCTTCTTTCTCCAACCACTCTTAAAAATCTTTAGATATATTGTCCTCTTCTCACCTGTACAACAAGTGGCTTCCTCAGTGGACGTGCTCTGCCTGGTCTTCTCGGTCTGAGTTGGAAAATATCTGGCTGAAGAGACAAAATGACTCCAAAATTAATTACTGATGAGATAAAAAATTTATACTTGTTTTAGGGTATGCAGTTAACACCAAGAACAATAAAGTATAAGCAAGTCCAGTAAAAAGAATAAGTAATTCCAGGACTTCTCCAAATTCACTTACGATGGGGTTAGGCTATACAGTTTTTACCCTGATTTCAGCTCTGTCCCCTAAATCAGCTAGAGTACATGGCTGGATTTAGTCTACAGATATTCGGGCAGAGTACAAAGAAAATTTGAGTGTTGTGTGAGGGGCATCCTATTTATTTGCGTTTCAGATCAGTGGAAAAAGGGGAACTATAGCAAATAAATAAAGAAAATTGTGAAAAGACTTTCACATCTGTACCAGGGCCTTTTAATCGTTTTAAAGTTTAAGCCTAAGGCAAACTCTAACAAGTACCAAACACTGATCATGTTCTACTTCAGTGACCTTGCCCAATGTTTTATTTCTTACTGGGTCAGCTCAAACAGCAGTCAAAGAGCTGCAGCAGCAAGTTGCTATACAGTAAACCCCCCACTTATTCGCAGTTCATCATTTGCGGATTTGTTCTTAGAACTGAACTAATAATTGTTTGCAGAACCCCCCTGAAGACAGCAGATGTCTTCCTTTTTTTTTGGCTTTTTTTGTGGCAATATGTAATTTTTATGCATTTTAGTGCCAAATTATTAAGAAAAATATAATTTACTAATTTTTAATGTAAATTCAGCTATATTTCCATAAATAACATAGCTGTATACATGGTTTGGTACTGTCCAGAGAACACAAAGAAAGAGCGTCTTGGGATGGTGAAAAGCCGCTGTACTTTGAAAGC
This sequence comes from Hydrocynus forskahlii, assembly GCA_037974365.1. Classification (NCBI taxonomy): domain Eukaryota; kingdom Metazoa; phylum Chordata; class Actinopteri; order Characiformes; family Alestidae; genus Hydrocynus; species Hydrocynus forskahlii. Next base: position 8,016,445 of record JBBPCX010000028.1, on the reverse strand, counting down.
AGGTTTGAAAGTTGCCAATCTGAGAGCGTTATTTATTTCTTCTTGCTGCTGATTGGCTGCTGACCTGTGATGCATCTCTGGCTGATGCAGTCTAGCATTCCCGCATCAGAACAGTTTCCCAAGTTTCGCTGAGTGTTCTCGTGTTTTTCGTTTTGTTCTTCTTAAAGCCCTGTATTTTTATTACTGTAAATTAAATTCATTTATTACTGTATTTACTCTGCTTATACCAAAGAAAATGCACTTGCATGAATTACAGTACAGTCTATATAGGGGTAACATCGATATTTTACATTCTAGCACTGCAGGAGTTCAGTGTTCACTATACAGTACAGATACAGGTTTACCGTTACATTTTTTAAAATGTGAGTTTAAAATCAAATTGAAGTGTTTTGGGAGCATATTTGGGGGTATATTTGGGGTTTACACTATAAAAATATGGATTTTTAAGCACTGTTTTTACCACATCACAAATTCGCAGTTGTTCACTATTTGCAGGTGCTATTAGAACACAACCCCAACGAATGTCGGGGGGGGATGACTGTACTTACACGTCTGTTTTGCGATCTGCATACCCTAGAGAGGGTTCCATTTAATTCAACAAAATTTTGCAATCCCAAAAATTTCAGTCACCAAAAAAGTTATAATCTGAAAGCAAGTAATCCAGTCTTTCCACAATCTGTTAGAACTGTGCACTGTAGTGTATCCTAGGTTTTCCAGTAATCATGTGTCATTAACCTTACACCACGCTTCACTTCAGAGTGTGATACACAGTTTTTTAAATGTGCATTTTATACCAATGAATTGGCACCATTCACTCAAATGGTTGGATTAAGCCAGTACTACAATTTTTGACTGGCCTGAATTCTAAATTTGGCACCCACTTACACTGATTGAGTCCAGCTGCTGGCGGAAGGCAAGCTCTGCCTCCTTATTGGGAGAAAACATCCGTGAGTGCCGGGAGCTGTTGGGTGGCAAGGTTGTAGGAACAGCAAACACACCTCCATCACCATCACCTCCAGAAACCAACAGGGAACGTGGTAGATTTCGCCCACCTGCAGAGAAAACCGAATTGATCTTATGTGTATGTTTTATCTAATCTTACATGCTGCCAAGATGACTGAACTCTAGCCTGGATTCTACAACCCCCTTGGATGTACATTTTGTGGGCTAAAAGTATAAGCAGGTGCATGACATACCTGTGTTAGCTGCATTAGGAAGCATTTTGGAGCGTGCTGTATGTTGCTGTCGGCCGCAGCTGGGGCTGCGAGGGAGAGGTTTGCCTGGAGGGGTCAGAGACTGCTCTTCTTGCCCCGGCTTCACCGGTGATGTGCCGACTGAACACATATCTGGGGTCTGAGAGGGTGAGAGAACAGGTACAGAGGCAAAGAAGAGACCAAGGAAAACAATTATCAAATATAACTGGGTTGGGTGATAAATTCACTTGTATGTTTGTATTTAAAAGAAAACTATAAATAACAGTCTTTGTAAGGTCCAGGAATGCAAAGCAACTCACAGGTTTAGGATTGACCTCTGACGTGACAAGCCTGAGAAGACAGCGAAGCACACGGTGAGTAGTGGGTATGGCTGAAGGGCGGGGCTTGGGCTGCCACTCATATTCCAACTGCAGTTTGCCAGGCTTGCCCAACATGAGGTAGAGTTCAGCCAGCGTTACATTCTCAGAGCCCTGCAAGCTCCAGCCCTCCTCCCGAATCTGCTGCGGGGTCCGTCCAGTCCCAACTGTCTCCTCAACACGTCCTGTGGGCTCTGGAGGAGGTGGGGCTACATCTGCCATGGCTCCACCTCCTGGTCCAGGCTCTTCTTTACTGTCTGTCAGGATGGAATCTCCTTGAATGACAGTTTCTTTAGCCTTTCCACCAGATAATGTCGGTGTCTCAGATCTCCCTGCTGTGTCAATACTTGGCACCCCAATGCCTTCCTGTCCTAGACTAGGGGATGACGATGCAGACAGAGTGCCAGGAGTAGAAGTGTTAGTATTTTGGGTGCGATTTGTACTGCTCTCTGCTCCAGGAGTTAAGACGATGCTGTCAGAACCCTCAGGAGCTTGTCCATCAACTCTTTTTGAGTCTCCGCCCCCTGAGCCACCTTTGCCTTGTTTCCCTGTTCCTCGAACAGGCTGAATGCCCAAGATATGAGCCGCTGGTAGGTCCCTCACACCTGGACGGCCACGCCCACTCTCTTGCCAGTGCACTGTGCAGGAGGCCTTGGAGTGTACAACACGAGCAACACCTGGCAATGCGATGATGGTGCTGCTTTCTGCTGGGTACAGGTATAGATCCTCAGACTCACCCTGTGGGGCTACTCCATCTAAAGCCCCACGCTCTGCCAGGCTCTTAAGCTAAACAGATTATGGTTAAGGGTAGAAACCACAAGAAATCGATAACAATTTGAGATGTGTGCATTACAGCTGACAATGAAGGAAACGGTAAAATCCTATAACATGCACACAAAACACTAGCGGTCACACAGATTTTAAAGGACATTGATCAGTGAAGTTTTTCCCACATTGTGAGACATGCAACCGATCTGCGTAAAAAGGATACAATTCGCTGGTCCTGAAAGGCCCATTTTTGTTTCAGGAACTCAATGAGACTGGACACCTTCCTATGCAACTCGACTACCATCCTAAAACAAACATCACATTAAACATCACAAATAAAACAAACAATGCAACCCAGACAGAGCAAGACAATCACAGAAACTGGTAAGTTAGCATTACATCACTTGCATGCCTAATGACAGCCCAAGTCTTATGGCATGATGTAGACATGAGAGACTAACCTGAGGCGAGGATTATGGGCCAGACTCTGAACCTTAGTCCAAGAGTGGTTACTACGTGGCTGCAGCTCCACAGCAACCTTTAACGGTAACCGAACTGGCTTTTGGTCCTCCTCATCACTCACTCCTGAGATAGGGAATAGAAGGGGACAACAAGAACATGAAAAAGAGAGGGACAAACATAAAAAGTGAGACTATTAAACTTGCGTTTCCTCTATTTTGCCCATAGCCTCTGTTCTCCTCCCACTTTCCAATCAGCCACACAGCCTGTAACCATAGAAACAGTGTTCACCCTACCTACACACTGGAGGGGTGCCACAGTTATGTCCCTATCCAGTACTAGACCTACTTTCTGTTTCTCTAGACCTTCATTCCAGGACTGTCTCACAGAAACTCCTACCTTGCTAGCACTTCTCACCTAAATACGCAAACATATACACACACAGACTCCCATCTCTCATACACATGCACGCACACATATACACACACCCACCATCTGGGTCACAGAGTTTCTTCAGTGCACGACACATGGGGGCTTTGATCCTCAGGTTCCTGCCTTTAGATCGAACCGTAGTGGCCCTAAAACCACAAACACACATCGAAGTGACAGGTTCATCCAGATGCAACACAACCCAACTGCACATTCTACATTACGTCTCCCTCATAAACAAGTGCATACACTTACCCCTGTTGTATCAGCTCATTTAGTTTGGCAACATTCTTGTCATCCATCACTGAGAGAGACAGAGACAGACAGAAAATGGAACATGTTGTACCTTTACTGTATTGCATGGGTGAAGATCCTAGCACTTACGTACGGTGCCAGCAACAACACTTTAGTCAGATGCAGGTCATTTCATTCATTTGCTCAGAAACATCACACCTCTAGAACGTTAGCACCATAAACAAATTGAAATACCTCATCAGTGACTAATTAAAAGGAGTGTTATAGCACTGGGTTTCTCAACCACTGGGCCTGATGGGCCGCAAAGGCTTTTGATTGGGTGGCGAATGTAGAATCAAGACAGGCCATTGGTCCACAACTTCTTATTTAATATCATCTAATGTGGCCAAGTGGGCCTTGGCAACATGCTGTGATAGATAAGTGGGCCTTAATGTTGAAAAGGTTGAGAACCACTGATATAGCAGTACCTATGAAGAAATCAAGTCACCTGCATCTGTAGCTCAGATATAATGACATATGTTTGAGTAACAATTAAATTTTCATGGGGCGGTAAAAATGTTCATACATACAATATTGTTTTGAATCGCTTAAATTGTGTATTGTTCTCTCATGATAAAACAGACCTTTATAGAAATGCAGAGGAATATTTTGTTTTGACTTTTCAGTTGTTTCAGTTGCTTGATTGAAATATTTATTTAAAATTTCACATGTTGGTTAGGATTCTTAAAAAACAAACATCAAAAATCAGTGAAGTTAATGAAACCATGCCAAAGAACACAGCAATATTACATACTTCTGATGTCATTCATGTGTAAATTCTGACAAGTAAAAGGTATTTGTTCAAGGTTAGAGCATGGCATTTACCAACATGCAATAAATAGAAAAGTGTAAATGTCAGGATTTTGGACACCTATCAAGTAGTTTGGCTAGATAAAGTTAGTATAGTTACTTGAGGATCAGGTATCAGTATTTGAAAAGAAAGGTGGTATTGGTACACCAGTAGCCGCAACCTTTATAAAGTCATCTCCCCTTGACACAACAATACAGTCGCTACTTACAGCCTCCAATCTTCTTCCTGAGCTCAGCATAGCAAATGAGGCCATAAAGCTCCTGGGACGACTTCTTCAGTACACGAGAATATGCTGAGTAAAACAGAAAAAGAGAAAAATGACATGACCATGGACCATCTTCCCCACATCACAGTACACAAACAGACCACATATATTTAGTAAAAAATAAACGAGGTACAAAATTAAAGCATCACATCCACATCCATGAAAACCAAAGACAGCGTAAACCTTTATGTGTCTCACCGTTATTAAAATCAATGTGTTTGGAGATCTTGTGCCAGGTTCTGTAATAGAAGTGGCGAACCTGCTCTTTGTTCTTCACCATGCTGGCAGGCTTGCCTTTCTTCTTATACTTCAGAGCAATATTATTCTGAATGGCCTCAAAATCTTTTCCATGCTAAGTGAGCCACAGAGAGGAAAAAAGAAACCCATGTTTATTCACTCAAAATACTGAAAAATTGTGATGCAATGTCCTTTTCACCATTTAAACTCTCAGTCATATGTAACGAAGTTGTATTGTGCGCAAAGTCATACTAGCATCCCTCATTCCATCCAAAAATGCTAATGTTCATTTCCCATCTAAACAGTGTTTCTAAATAGGGTCAGAATAATCTGTTGGGTGGATAAACCTTAGCAAAACTGGACAAATGCATAGGTTTGGCTGACGTTTCAATATTTTAAGACATCTCATTGTATCTTAGTGGATGAGCAGAATGTTTACATGACTTTGAAACATCTGCATTTCATTCATTTCTCTACCTTTGTGATCTTGAGCAAGATGAGTGCATGAAAAACACCAATATCGATGCAGAATTTTTTTAACTGGTGGGCAGACTGGCAAGTCACTTTACGTACAGCATTTTTAGTAATGTGGATTATATGCAGTAATTCAAGGCAGACGAGACAAAAATTCCTGAGGTTTAAAATAACTTCACGAATATCCAAGCACAACCAAGACTACCTCATAAAGTCCTTCAAAAAAACTGTTTTTGTCCTCGGTACTCCAAGACTCCCACTGTCTCCGTGCACGCTTTTGGTTGCCCCCCTCATCTTTCTCCACCGGCCCCTGGTTTCTAGGAGTTGCCCGAGAGGTCCCTCCAGCTCCGGAGCCTCCACCAGTGCCTGCACTGCCTGTTGTAGATACAGCAGGGACCGACTCGCCTCCTGAGACAAAGGGGAGAGATTGGGTTTAAGATGAGCGACCCAGAAATCTGGAAATCAGGTTTTACACCATTAAAATGTAAGTATGCCATTAAAATAAGTACACATCTCAGAAGAAACATTACTGCATATACCAAAACAACTCTAGTAGGTGAAGATTTACACCTGCTATAGATAGTACCTGTTTCTTCTAACTAAGAATAAGAGAAGGAGGGAGACAAGCCACAAACTCCAAGAATAAACATGCCATCCTGCTTATTCAAAGTAATATAACTGGAAAAATATAACGAGGGGGAAGTGTTTACATGGTGCATGCCTTACTCAAAACTGTGAGTGTGCACATACATACTAATATTACTCAGCATCTCATGCAAAAACACTACAGATAAAACAATTTAGAATGACAACATAAGTTTCAATATCCCCCACGCAAGCTTTTAACAAAATCAAGCACCAAACCAACATGTATATCACATAAGTCCTACTATACACCTATGGTAGGATAAATCTGAATAATTCCTGCACTTCTCTGAAAACACTGATCCCTACTGGCACTAAAATACAAGAATGTGCACTGCATCCCATTTAAAAATCACAGAATGTAAAAGGAGACAGCTTGTTTGTGAATAATTATGTTTTTTTAGTGTGCCGTTAGGAAGTGTGTGCAGTCATTCGGATGTGTTCCAAACTTTGCTGACCTGCTGCTCAGCACACTGATCCAAAAACAACACGTGGTGGAGAAAAAGAAGCCAACACCACCAAACCCCCCTCTACCCCCGACTCTGTCTCTTCTGTCACACTCGCGCGCACACACACACACACACACACAACTGTACAACCATCTAACATGTACCAAGTACCAAAAACCCCTAAGACCACCACTAAGAACACACAACCCATATTTTGCTTCTGAATGTAAATTTTGCTCCCAAACCAAATACAACTGTCTGAGCGCTTAAACACCAATCCAAACCAAACTGTAATGTGCAAATCAGCATCCCTGCAAGACCACACTGTGTTTAATCCCAGTTGATCAGAACAGCAAACACTGATTCAACTCAGTTTAACTGATGCCTCTTTTGTGAATTAAACTACACGACCCTGACACCAATGAAGTGTCAACTGTCAAATACTGTGCCTCCTCCACTTCACTAAAGAGGCTCAGCAACAAGCAACAGCATCCCTCTTGCTTTGCGGCTTAGGTTCTTCACTTCCCCATCAACTGATATTCAACAAAATCCAGTCAGCAACGCTGCTTTTCTCAGTACAATTGAGGTCCCTTGTTGTCACAAGTGGTCACACGACAGCACACAGTGTGAACAATATGAAATTATTTTAAACCCATTCCCCAAGTAAAGTAGTGGGCAGCCAGCGAAACAGCTCCAGGGAGCAGTGTGTGGGGATGGTACCTTGCTTGAGGATACCTCAGTAGTGTTACTGACCAGGGATCCAAAAGTGTAAAGTGTCCATTAAACATATGTGAACACACCATAAATTGTGTGAACAAGCAGTGGGCAACCAGTGATGCGGTGCCTGGGGAGCAGGGAGTTGGGCCGTTACCTTGCTCAAGGGTACCTCAGTGGTGCCACTAACAGCCCTGGAATTCAAACCCATCGCAGGGGCACTTCCAGCTGCTTCAAACCCCTTCCTCATATTAAGCTGAGCTGAAGTTTTCGTGCTCCAGATGAGAGGGGGACTTACCTCTGGCTCTGGCCGCACTGTGACCGTTCACGGCCGGGGCGGCGAGCTCTTTCCGGATCCTCTTGCTTGGAGGTCGCACGCTAGAGCGGAGAAAATGGTGCTGGTCCTGTCCGTGCGGGGGCGAACCGAGGCTCGGGTTCGGCGACGAGGAGGAAAGAGATGGAGCCGAGACGGGTCGGACGGCTGCAGACGGCAGAAGCGAATCCTCCTCCTCCTCTCCGTCCCTCTTTGTGCTCGGCTGCTCGGCGGAGCTCTCCTCGTCCTCGCCGCCCTCCAGCTTACGGGCCGCTTTGCTCGCTCCGTCGACTCCCGAGGCAGCCCCGTGGCCCACTGTCATCCTGTCAGGACACAAACAGAGTGCGTTTTTGTCAGCTTTTGGCGTCCGGAGTGTTCAAAAAAACAAAACGAGAGTAAACTTAGAGAGGCGACGTTCGTTTACTCCAACTCAACATGGCCGCCGCTGTTTGTTTCAAATCCCCTCACCAATGTCCCGACGAAAACGCGTCAGAAAAACATAAAAATGCCCCCAATACCCCTCACGACCTGCTCCAAAACTGCGATATTTCGCCTCGATCCCGCTCCCCATCTTCGCCTGACTCTGGCCCAACTCGAGTTGAGAGTTTTCGCTTTGTTTTTCAGTCGACATCGAGGGCACTTTTAGCGCCCCAGCACAAACGACGACGACGAGAGAGAGCTCTCACGCATTCGACCTCTACTGTTTATTTCTTTCCCTCCCTAAATAAAAGTAATCCGTTACCTGTTTTCAAGCTCTTCGGCGACGGACGCTGCCTTCTTTCTCTTCACCATGAGTCCGAGGATTTCGAAGACCAGCTCTCAACCGATTTAAACATATTCAAAGCCCGAGAGAGAGGAGAGAGTCGGTCTGCCTCGGCTCGTCCTTCTCCTCGCTGCTGCTGCCGCTGCTCCAACACTGACTGAAGCTGCAGCTCGACCATTCAGTTCGACTCACAGAAAACGACAGCACGTACAACTCACGAACCCTTTACTTCCAGTATTCACACCACAACACGTTTACGATATAAAAAACAAAAATAAGCGACCGAGGCGACTAACCGATCGACAGATTTAAAAAAAAATGACTTCACGTTTTAAGCCAACACAAATCCCCAGCCAGTCACTCCCTCACTCCCTCACAGACTCCCAAGTCTGGACTTTGCTGAACTACGTCATCATAACTTTAACTGATAGTGTTTTATGTTTATTATAAAATTTACACATTTTACCCAACTGTCGATCACAAATCAAATTTGCAAAAATAACGATGGTGAAAGGAAGATCAGCACTGCAACAACACACAAGAGAGTTATAGGACGACACTTATTCAGAAGAGTGGGTCACAATGTGCCCCCTAAAATTTAACAGACCAGAGGGCAAATTGGTTATTCTGTGACACTGACCATCAGCAATCCTAGCTTTACCTAGAATAATCTTTCTCTCGTTTGAGACTGTTTTCTAACATTTGCTAGCATGTTGGTTGACTGTGCCAAGTCAGGTGTGCCTTCCTCTCCCTCTCTCTCTATATCTACATCTAAGTAAAAAACCCTTTACACTATTTATACACCAGATTAACGAAGAAAAAGTGCACACACTTATTTTATCAAGTTATTAATAGCAAAAGGCTGGGGATAGCTGTTTTCAACAGGGCACTGCCTGCACTGATCTCAACCTGTAGTGTAATAAAAATCTGTCTCAACATGCTACTGTCTTGCTAGAGAGTCAGTTAAGTTGGGCTGATCACAGCTGTCCAAAAATAATATGGACAAGGACAGGTGCTAAGCTCAATAACCAAAGACAATGCCACTCTTTTTAGGATAAGCACCCAAACAAAATTAATCACAGTCCTTCTTCATGTCATTAGGTGGACTCCTTCAAGCCTGACTGAATATGACGTGTTGAAATAAGATGGATGATCAGGTGCATGGTGCGAATTAGAGTGGTTGTGTCAGCTATTGAAAAAAAAAAACATTATAAATACTGAATTCCCATTAGACTATGATTACTGGCTTTTGACTCCTCGAGTCAAATAATCATCAGCAACTTCTTGTTGAATCTGACTTAGCTTGCTATTGACGTTCCTGTCACGATGGCTAGGGTCATGTCTTGTTTTTTCAACCAATCATCCGTATTTTTGTCCAAATATCAGGGAGATATTCAACAGTCCTTTTGTGTTGAGACAAAACATAACATTCAACAAAGTGCCATTAAACTGACTTGTCATAAACCAACACAGAACGACTGACTGCTAGCTTAGCTGCAATGCTATGTGGCTAACGTTAAGCGGGCTATCAAACTTGGAGCGGAGAGAAAATTTAACGGCAAAGCACGACAACGACGGGTGTTACAACACAATATCTACTTTTAAATGTGGTTACTTTACCTTTTGAGGCGTCTTAACAGCTCAGTCGATCCGAAAACTGCTCCACATTAGACCAAGACTGAAGCTAACAGTTAGCAGCACTGCTGACACTGTCAAAATCTTCCTGTGTTGTTTTCCCTCGTGCTGCGACCACGCCTACTGCCGCTCAAAGCAAGCCTTCTGATTGGCCACACCGCAGCACGTTGGATGTACGCAACAACCGAGGCGTGGTCGAACCAATCACAACACAAGATCGAGCAGTTTGAGCCAATCACAATTCAGATTCTGACCACGACGATATGATTTGGCCCAATAACAGTTTAGTATGTGACACCGAATTCGACACCAAAAGAGGATTTTGGTCCAATCAAAATTCAGACCCTAACAGCCGTCTCTTTCTTTGGGCCAATCACAATCCAAAAACGCGCTGCAGTCAGGTTTTTTAAATTGAACTTTGAATTTCTCTTTGCTAGTCAATAAATAAAATGTTTTTACATCTTTTTAAATATAAGACATATTTTGACTGGAAAAGATATTGAAATCCGAAACAGTGTCTTTAGTACTGTGTTAACTGCTTTGATGCAGTAACCTTGTTTAGTATCATCGGAAAAATATATTCGAAAAGTGAAAATGGAATAAATAGAATAAATCCTAAAGTAATTATTTATGCGTTTATAAAAACCTAATGGATAAGGAGGACAAGCTAGAGACAGTTCACTCAAGATAAAAAAAAAAGATACAATATTATACAATAAATAAAAAAATTACACACAATATTATGTAAAAAATAAAATATGAATTTATATTTTGGACTGATTGATTACAGCTGAGCGGTTTTTAAACATTTTTTTCAACTTTTTCAGTGACATTGACAAAGAAGGAAAGTTTCAGATGATCTCTTGAAAGGATCGTTTTAGCCAATCAGCAAACACAACAGTGTTGACGTATAAGTACTTTTGTACAATAGAGGACTTACAAGGGTGTGATTGATGTGAACACGAACCAGTCATAAACCAGCCATCTTTAAAATTGTCTGAATAAATATAATAGAATGTGTGTGTGTGTGTGTGTGTGTGTGTGTGTGTGTAGTGACATTGACGAAAAGAGAAAGTTTCTGACGAGCTCTTGAAATGAACTTTTCAGCCAATCAACAAGAAAAGTAGACGTAGACGTACAATTCATTTTGTCCAATAGAGAACTTACACTGGTGTGATTGATGTGAACCTGAACCAATCAGACATTGGCTTCGGGATTCTATTTTGACTCTCGAACACACGTGTCCCTGCCTTTTGGGCGTGGTCACTGCTTTCGAACGTTTTTTTGTGTGCGCGCGTCTGTGTGAGAGTGTGACCAACTTCTTAAGCAGCATTGCGGATTATCTGAGGAGACTTTCTCTTATCCTCAGACACGATGACTTCGACAAACATGTTTCAGGGTCTCGACGAAGGTGCGAAGCCGAGTTCGAGGTATGACCTGCTCGCCCGGGTTTAGGTTTTGGAGGGTAATGCTGTCCTCTTTGGAGAGTCGAAACAGGAACTTGGCTAAAATAGCAGGCGGCTAGAGCTAAAAGCTAATCTAAATTAGGCAACTTCTTTAAGCAGTAACATAGAAGCAAATGTTCAGAAAATAAGTGCGTTTTAAAAGATATTAATCATATTCCAATTCCGTAAGTTGCGAAATAACTATATAAGTTAACCATATCTTATCGTCTGCATTCCTTCTCAACGTTAGTAGCCGTCAGGCTAACTTAAACTGTTAGCCCCAAATAACAACAGCTCTACCAACAACAACACCAGACTGTATCTTAGGCAGACAGATGCACAGGTGCTGTACTTGTATTAAATGTGCTGATTTTGTATGTAGTTGTGTGTGTATGTACAATATTTAGTAAGTTGTCGTCTCATGTGGGTGACGGTGTTGTGATCCTTATCCCCCCCTCCTTTGTTGTTGTCCTAAATTGTTCTGCAATCACTGACTGGAGACAAAGGGTTCGTGTAAAATGCTCACAAAATGTAAATGCTTAAACGTGTTATTTGACCAGTGAAATGTGGAGGCCGGACGTTCGACTCAGTCTCCTTTCTTTAAAACTCTGTGTGCAGGGGGGCGCTATTAGAGCCTTTTACCACGAGGCTCTTCTGTCCTCTGTCTGACAGCATTTGTGAAAATCCATGCAGTCTTGTATGGATAAAAGTATGAGGGCACGCCTGTTTATCAGGGTTTGGCCTAGGCCCCTTACTTCTAGAGAAGGACCATCTGAATGCTTCAGCTTACCAAGACATTTTGGACAATGCCATGATTCCAGCTTTGTGGACAGTGTGGAAAATGCCCTTTTCTGTTCCAGAATGACTGTACCCCAGTGCACAAAGCAAGGTCCATAAATATATGGTTGGATGAGTCTGACGTGGAAGAACTTGACTGGCCCGCACAGAGCCCTGACTTCAACCTCATCCAACACCTTTGCGATGAACTAGAATTGAGATTGTGAGCCAGGCCTTCTCGTCCAACATCAGTGCCTGGCCTCATAAATGTTCTACAGAATGAATGGGCACAAATTCTTACAGAAACACTTGGAAATTTTGTGGAAAGCCTTCCAAGAAGAGTCGAAGCTGTTACAGTTGCAAAGGCGGGAACCTACTCCATATTTAAGTCTCTGTATTTTAATGCAATGTCATTGAAGTCCCTACTGGTGTAATGATCAGGTGTCCCAATACTTTTGTCCACTTAGTGTATGAACTCCCTATCACTGGGCTGTGGAGCTGAGTGACAGCACCATTGAGTACTTCTGGGATGAGTTGGAGTGTGGTTTATAATCCAGAGCTAATCTTCCAACGTCAGTGGCTGATATCACTAATTCTCACCTGGCTGAATAGGATAAAATCCTTACAACAATGTTTTACAGTTGAGTCTAAAATCTTCCCAGAGTATGTCAACTAGTGGATAAACTCCCCTTTAAAAGTTTTGTGTAAAAAAAAAACCTTGGGTGACCTGGCATCTACAAATGTTTGTACCTATGGTGTAACATGTTGATTGGATTATAACATGCAACGTGTGTCCTCAGGGTTTTGCGACCTCCAGGTGGTGGCAGTAGCAATATTTTTGGCGGTTGTGAGGAAGATTCTAGCCCTTCCAGACGGGCCAACAAGATGGCCTCGTCAGTTTTCGCACCCCCAGAGCAGACTCAAGCAGGCCCCACACGCTCCAATCCCCCAGGTGAGAATGTGCGTTAGCTCTCAGCAGACAAAAGACTGCCTGTTTCTTTGTTCTATTTGTCTTTTTTTGAACCCTCTGGTTGAAAATTGTCACCAATCTGTAACTGTTGTATGAGGAGGCTTGTTCCCTCTCTCTCACACACATGTGCTTTTCTTTTCTCCCTCCCTCTTGTCTGACATGTGCTGCTATTACAGCAGTGGATCGCCAGTGTAGATCCTTCAGTGTTCCAATCTAGCACTCAGTCTCAGGGGTCTGTGTGGTGAAATCACGTCAATTAAAGTCAAAGGTTACAAGGAGAAGCGTTTCTTTAGTTTCAGCCTCAGTAGTGTTGCAGCACTTTGGTTAAAGAGTGGACTGTTCATCTTTCTAATGGCACATATATTGATCAGAGGTCGCCTGCTCTATGTCTTGTGACCTGACTGATAACAAGCCTGGATGATTATGAGGGATTACTTTAGTTCTTCTTTATGTGGTCCTCTTCCAAGCACTATGGGCTCTATTCTCTGATTGGTTCTCAGTCTGTGGTATGTTCTAGAAGCGTCCATGCTGATGTTAGTATGTACCCTTGGGGATGGGGGAGTGGAGTGAGTGCAAAAATCTTGCTGACAGACTCATACAGGCTTTTATTAAACACTTTCAAATCCTTTCTGTGACTGTCATATGTTTTAATGACAAATGTGAAACACATCTACATATTAAACAATGACTTTGGTTATATTTTATTTGAATTTTGGACATAGCCAAAGTTTTTTGTTGTTGTCTTTTTAACAAAGTAAAATTCTAAACCTAACAATGCCTCTAACTGAGTCTTATTTGAGATTTCTATGAAATGTGCTGATCTATCTCCTTCTTTCAAAGGAGGCAAAAGCAGTGGGATTTTTGCGGAACCTGAGGTTCCATCCACGCAGTCTAAGCCCACACCTCCAGGTGGAGCGACAAGCAACATCTTTGGAGGACCAATGTCAAACCAAACCGTCAAACCAAGTCATCCAAACAAACCCAAGGTTTGTCTCTGTTGAAAATGGAAACAGCTATTTGTAGGAGGGCGGTCATTTGAAATATAATTACTTTTCATAACACTGTATGTGCTGGAAGCAAAACCATTGTCAAGTAATTACTAAAGACACCAGTGTAAATACAGTAAATTGGAGGCTTTGTCACTTGATAATTTATCACATCCCTTCTCTCTTTTACAGGATAATATAGGTTTGGGTTCAGCTGTTGTACCTGAACCACCAGGTAAGGAAATACCTCAGCCCACTAAAGAGTAGAAAATTCCAAAAAAACTCCCAAAATAGAGACAAATATAATCATAAAGTAGAGACAAATATAATCATAAAGCCATTTATCAATTTATTATTATTTGAAAATCAGTTGTAACCCTAACCCTAACCCTAACAAAGTTGCAGTGTGACTTAATATAAAATTTCATTTTCTTCTGTAAAATTACTTTACTGGATATGCAGTTTTGTTCTGATAACAAGGATACATACACAAGACACAATCCCTGGATATGTAGTTTAATCAAAACTTTTTGATGAATGTTCACTTTTAGGGCCTGGGTTTGTAACTGTTGGCTAATCCCACTTTTTGTTGGCTGTACTTTAGCCTGACTGGCTCTCGCTGTGAGCTCTTCACGTGCTTCAAAATAGTGCTATATTACAGTCACCAAGAGGATAATTAAAATGTGTGAATTTTATGACTTAAACACTCAACTCAGTTATCAACATACATCTTGATGTATATGATGAAAAAAGTTACTTTAAGGCTCAAATGTTGGTTTTCAGGATAACAAAAATGATAGAAATCTAAATATCCATACTACTGTCAAAATTCTCAGATGTTGATGGAACACATAGTAAAATTAAGAATAACATGTTACATTTTATATTACAATGTTACATTTATGTTGTGCCCACTGCCTTTTTGGTCGTCTTTAATACATGAGTTCTCATTCATATGAAGGACTGTTTTTAATAGGAGGCGTTGTTAAAAGATAAGCACTATTAATGATCTCAATCCATCTCAGCCCCTCAGCGAAAAGTGATTGAAGAAGTGAAGGGGACACTCCTCAAGCCTCAAGCCACACCCACAAAAGAGGAACCTGCTGCTGCACCCGCTCCTGCAGCCGCAGCCAAAGCCACTCCAGACGCTGAGCCAACAGAGAAGGACCATGAACCACGCCTTGGACCGCGTCCTCGCTCACACAACAGAGTGCTCAACCCCCCTGGTGGAAAGTCCAGTGTGGTCTTCTACTGACCAGTGCCATTTATTTTTCCCCAACTGTCCTCCTCACTCTCGTGTCTCTTACTAACACTGCTACTTCACATCCTTCTCCTATTCTCCTACTTTCAGTTTGTTCAGCCTTTTTAATGCTTTCTTATAGTGGGGTCTCTCTCTTCTTCTTTGCTCGCTCTCTCTCCTTCATTCCTTAGCTCTTGCACTTTCTAATTCATTCCTAAACACTCTTTCTGCTTTTTTTTTAAAATATGTGACGGTTTGAGTGATTGCTACCTCAATCAATCAAACGGTTTGTTTCACTTCAATCAATCTTGCAGCTTGATTGGTTTTTATGTGAATATGTTCTCTGAATTTCATAATGTATACAGTCCTCTCCTGACAAAACTGAATGATATCTAAGTAATGTTCAACTGGAACTACTGTCACTATGGCAACCTCACTCATGTCCTAATGCAGTGGTACCTAAACCCTTTCCCACTGACCATTTCTGCACCATTTCAGTACTCTTGCACACTGGACTGAACTCGCAGAGGGCTTGGTTGCAAGATAATGAGAGGTCAAGTAGGTATTTCACGAAGTATGTGGATAACCTGAACTAAAAATCCAAGACTGTTCATTAAGATAAGCTTTAAGGAACATTGATATGACCTTAGGTTATGCCGCTCCCTTTGTGAAATATCCCCAAGTGTGTTAGGGCAGAAGAAATGCAAAGCCAGCTGTAGGTCCTCAGGACTGGGTCTTGGGTGGTTCGTTCTAACATACCTCTGAAACCTTGTGAGCATTCTTTTGGCTCACAGCCATTCTGGAATCAGCCGTATGATATTGTGACTCGCTCCCTTTCTGCCTTTCTGTTTAGTGATTGTAATGCCACAGGGTTCTCAGGGAGATCAGGAACGGAGGACCTGGTGATGATGTCTCTGTTGTATGTAAGATTATGCTTTAGAGCACACACTGTTCAGGGAGACTTAGGCAGAGGTGTCCACACTTAATACTGAAACAAATGGGCTCAAATATAAATGGGCAAAACCAAAGCACGCATGACCCAGACTGTAATTAATGCAACCAATTGTATCGAAAGCGCGGTAAAACCCTACATACAGTTCTCTTAAAGCTATGCTATAGCTTTTTTTTTTTTCAACCTGATCTGTCTTATACAATCCAATACCATGGCTAATAATAAAAATTAAAATCCTTTCCTAGTACTCGATGAAAGATGTTTTTGTTGACTTCTATAAGTGCAATTTCACTTGTGTTTTCAGTTCCTTTTTTGACTATTGGATTTTTGTTGTCCAGGGTAATTATCATTTATTGAAGATGCAGCAGACAGATGAGGTTAAAAAAGTGAATTTTTTTCAAAAACCATGATGCTGACTTTTTGTACTTTGATTTTGTGATGTTTTGGTTTAGTCATTAAACCTAAAGGTATTTTCTCCAATGAATGTGACATGAAAATGCGTACAATCGAGTAGATGTTTTGGGAGATCTGTTTTGTATTGAATGCCAAAGGTTTAGTGTTCAGTTGTATAGATCACTTTTTTGCCTTTAGCTGTCATTTTAAGTTAAACAGCAGTAGGGAGGCCTAGTGTGTCGCACGTTTGTGGAAGTGTTTTTTTTTTGCACATGGTGCCGCCAGCTCTGCCCGAAGTGCCAGTGTGGTTGTGAGGCAATGTCACAGACATCTGTTTCAATAAACATCTATTTTGATGACTCAAACAATGTGGTTGTTTTCTTCTGCCTAACTAATTATCATGGTTATGAATGCCTGTGATCTTTGCCGTTTTGACCGCTCAAAGTATGAATAGCACTTGAGTACGATATGTTGTGGAGTCAGAATATAAAATGGCGTTTCACATGTAAAACAAACCTCAACGGCAGAGAACACACATGAACACCCTCAACCCAACTACGGCTTGAGACAGTTTGGTACTCCTAAAACTGGTGATGGTGTTGCTGGGGTGTGTCTGTGGTTACCTTGATTTCCCTTCAAAGCAAGCAATCATAGCGCAAGCAGGAGTTGTAACACAAGTTGTCTGGGTTTCCATTTTTATTTATCTTAGTTTACAATGGCCACATTTGAATGTTCTTGTCACTGTAAAGTTCTCATTTGCTTTGCAGCAGTGCAGGCTATGTCCATTTGTCAGGAGAAGTGGGACTCAGATGAGATCAGGGGTGGGACAAAAAACAAAAATGTATTGAGAAACATTGATCTAATCATTTTAGGCTTGGTAAGACAGTTTTGACCTTCAGAGGGGTCCCAAAAGACATGAAACAGTTTATTTTATAGGATAATAGAAAGTGGTTCACAGGTTCATTTTAATAATAATAATAATAATAATACATTTTATTTGAGGGTGCCTTTAGTGTATAAAGAAGCATGAGCACCTTAAGTTTAAAAAAAATATCTATATGGCCATATATATGGTAAGTAAACTAACAAAATCAATATTGAAATATGAATCATGACTCACTAATAAAATTAATTAATGACAGTCATATGCCCCCTAGACTGCATGACCACACACAGCTCCAACTCAATCGTCAAGTTTGCTGACAACAGTGCTGGGCCTCATCTTCAACAACAAAGAGGCGCTGTACTTTAGTAGGAGACAGCAGCAGTCATACATCCCCCTCAGCATCAACGGGGCTGCAGCGGAATTGGTGAAGTGCTTCAAATTTCTGAGCGTTCACATCTCCAAGGATCTGACATGGAGGGAACATATTCAAGCTCAGTCCAAAAATGCAAGTCTCTACCATTTGTGACAGCTGGGGAAGTTTTGGGTTCTCCAGTGCTCCAAAGGACTTTTTACTCTGGTGCTGTGGAGTCCTGACTCAGAACATCAGCTCCTAGTTTGGAAATGGATCTGTACAGGACATTAAGGGACTACACACGGTAACCTGGGCGACGGAACAGCATCAGATCAACATACTATCTCTGCCTCTGTATCTACTACACTGTATGTCACCTCCCTCTCTATCTCTCACCTGTCATCAGTCATTTAAGTTTGTCACCCAGCAAACCAGCAGATATTCATACTGTTACATTTTGCACACTGTACAGATCTTGCTCCTGTGACTAGTATTTGTCATATTTGTTTAATTTTTTTTTCCTGTATATTTTTTCTGTGTATTGTTACCTTATTTTGTTACTTCTTTCCGAATTTCTCTTTTATTTAAATTATTTGATAACTTTATTATCAAATAAAGGGTGCCTTAGTGGTGCCACAGGCTGTCCTGGGGTTCAAACCCACAACCTTCTGATTGTAGGGCCAACTCCTTAACCAATAGGCCACCAACCGCCCCAAATGTGTATGTGAGTATGTGACGAACAAAGAATCTGAATCTTGAAAATTAATATGTGACACCTAATTATGTCTCTAAAACTGGAAGCACCTGACGAAATTTTCTTCATGTTTCTGCTATTCATTCTTGTCCAGATACCGCCCAGACACAGCCCCCGCACCCCACCCCTCACGCCTGCCCTGTTGTGGGAGGAACAATGCGGTGACGTCACCAAACGAGCCCTCTTGCTGCAGACGCTGTGGCGTCATCCTCCGAACGGTCAGGTGACTCCGCCCCTGCATGCAGCGGCATTTGTTCTGTTTCCCACCCGTATTCAGCAAACCACACCCCCTCACTCGGGATTGGCTTGGAATTCACTCTTCGTTAAATCCCAATAAAGATAAGATTCTTGTGTCAATAGCTCAGTGCAACAAGAAAGAATAAAATGTAATGAAACAATAGAAAAAGGTAGACAATAAAACAATAGTGCAACACTAGTATAATAATGACATGAACTTTAGAGTAACTGACAGTGTACGTAAAGATTTAGAGCACCATACCAGCAGATCAGGAGTGCAAAATGACTTATGAAAGTGGCTTAGTGTTGATGCCAATAAACAAAAATGTGATAAAATAGCAGCAGATATGGGATAGATTTAACATTCAATAACATACAATTTCCTTTATTTAATATTTAGGAAACGAAGGACAAACCGGCCTGAGTGCACAGGGTGCAACCTATCAGTCCTAAATAAAAAAAAAATTTATTGCGCCAAGGACATGAACACAATATTGCACCAACAACATGGTTATGATACCTTAAAATGTCATTATTTCAGGTGGTTGCACATGAACATTGCATCAAGGACATGGTTGCAGAAACTGCTCTTTCAATCACAGAGTAGCACAAGCAATATCCAATCCTGGTGCAGGAGGTGGTGTTTGCTTGAAAACGGGTGCGTTAAGGAAAAACGCCTCCCTACAGTCTGAGAGCGAGATTCCCACCCCAGCCGAGCGGACCCCCTCCCTCTAACATCCACTAAATGTCAAAAAAACTAAATCTGCCAGTCTGCTTTAGGCTGAAGGACTACGACGTGGAAATGGAAGGGCGATGGCGGTAGCTAGGCCAGCCTGATCCATCTGTAGGCAAGCTATTTATTTCCCATATAATAATAATAATTATTTATTTATTTTCCTCCATTGATTTTTTTCTCAGCCATGGCTGGGCTCCGGGGCTGCGGCTTTTGAGGAGCAGGTGCATCTTCCGGAAGAGATGTGATGGATTCCAAACGCGTAAAGGGGACTGGAGCATCGGTACCGAGCCCACTTTACCAGGACACGGATCCAACCCAGCCTTAGCCAGGGGGTTAGGGGAGAGAGGCCGTGGCTGTGGTGCAGGGAGTGCAGGGGGACTGGAGAAGCTAGCTTAGCTCGGCGCTTCTCATATAATATAACGAAAAATACGGTAAAAACGACAAGAAGGACACGATATTCGTCCCACAGAGGGTTTTGGAGCCCTATGGAGAAATGTGGAGACGCGTCCACCTGATGACATCCCTCTAAAAGCACCCCAGCTCCATAAAATATCCCCCTCTGGATGACTCAGAGGACCGTGGGCTAGCTCTCCGAGGGCGCACCTCCAGTATCCAGATAAAACACAACATCTCACGTTTTTAAAGCATTTTTTTGGGTGCAAAACCTCAAAAAAAGCCGAGATGATGGAGCTTCAGCTGGACGAGGTCGTCTACCAGGACGACTACGGCTCGGTGTCCGTGATGTCCGAGCGCGTCTCGGGCCTGGCGAACAGCATCTACCGCGAGTTCGAGCGCCTCATCCGCAGCTACGACGAGGAGGTGGTGAAGGAGCTCATGCCTCTGGTGGTGAACGTGCTAGAGAACCTGGACGCCGTGCTCACCGAGAACCAAGAGCATGAGGTGGAGCTGGAGCTTCTCAAGGAGGACAACGAGCAGCTCATCACGCAGTACGAGCGGGAGAAGGCTCTCCGAAAGCAGGCCGAGGAGGTGAGTGAGTCACGGAACCCGCCTTATTAACATGAACAAGAGATTTTCTGACTGAAACAGGGAGAGATATGACCTTAATAAACATTTCAGGCTCATTGTGAAGTGCTGGAAAATAAAGTATGGGCTGTTATGAGGTGTTTACAACAATATTCTAACACTGGGAAAAAATCTAGCCAGTTATGAAGTGTTTACAACAGCATTATGACAAAAAAGAATTTACAGGCATACGTTATAACACTGGAAATTATTTATTGGCAGTTATGAAGTGTTTACAGCACATTTATGACTTTAGAAAGTAATATAATTTATGGCTTGTTATGAGGTGTTCACAACAACGTTATGACATTAGAAATAATTTCTAGGCTGCTACGAAGTGTTTACAACAGCATTATAACATTGGAAATAGTTTATAGGCAGCAGTGAAGTATTTACAACGAGTTATAACATTGGAAATACTTTTTAGTCTGTTATGAAGTGTTTACAACAGCTAAATAACAAAATAATTATTGGGCTGTTATGAGGTGTTTGCAACAACTTTACGAGATTATAAAATAATGTATGAAGTGTTTACAATAGCTTTATGACGTTATAAAATAAGTTCTGGCTTGTTATGTTGTGTTTGCTACAACATTATCACATTGGAAATCATTTCTGAGTGTTGTCAGTGGCACCAAATGCCAACAGTAACTGTTGTCAAGTGTTTTAAACACTATTGTTGCCGTATTTTTTGTTTAGCCTTATCCTTTTTTAGATGTATAAAGTGGCATTAGTGACCATGTCAGGTCTCAAATGAAGTGTTGTCAACAGTTCTATGACACTAACAACTATTTCTGGGCTGTTATGAAGTGACATTAATATTATTAATACAAAATGTTTTCTCATTCCTGCACATACATGGTAGCATACTCATTTTTGACATGAGTAACAGTATCTGGCTTGTTATTAAGTGTTATAAATGTTATTAACACAGATTGTCACATTAATTCAAACTCATTAATAATTTAATATGTAGCAATATTACACTATTATTTTTTATTCGATTTTTAATCATGACAATGAGGTAAACATTGCTGTATTAATGGGTGCATATTCGTGGTAATCAAGGACCAGTAGGACCTTTTCCTCTTCGGTTTGCCCTTTTTGACGAAGGCAAGCAGCTTTTTGACATTATGAATAGTGTTGTAAACATTATTCACACATCCACTGAATCAGATTAGCCCTTGTTTTGAGGGATGTTGATGTGCTCAGTAAACAGGTCTGATCCTGAGCTGTGTTTTAGTAAATGCCTATACAGAACAGACACCTGTCCCTGTCACCATAAGTTAAGACAGTGTCACCTTACGTTGCTGTATTTTGTGGAGTGTCACATTTGTTAGAGATGTGACTGCTACCAGAGTGTCTTGAGTGTCTTGAGAGCCGGTACGAAATTGGTACCGGTTCCTGATTGGTCAGTGTCAACATGTGGCTCAGCTCCTGGATAAACAGTGCCGCAATCAGTGTTCATGCAGCATTGATGGGTTCTGACATAGCTGGCACTTTTTAAATGGTTGATGCTGGGTTTAATCAGTCTGAAGGATAGAAGTGTTGCTCTGCACATCAACACTAGATATTTGCTGAGCAGACAGTTGTTGCAATTACTCCTCTCTCATTATATATACAGGAATTGCAGGAAATAATATAGTTCTTTATTTCTCCAAACAAAGCAATAACAAAATAACTTGAATCATGTCATATCTTTTTATGTGATGTCTTTATTTTTGGCCCCAAATTATAGAGAGTAGTATTACTTGAGAGTATTGATAAGTAGCAGTATAGATAAGCAGTATCAGTATTGATATCGGTATCAGTAAAATCCTAACAATACCTATCGTTAGTTGAATTTGTATTGCATTGTATGGTATTTTGTCCTCAAGAATGTTTTATCTGAAGTACATAGATCTGTGATATTCGTGCTTAGACTGCCCATCCTCAACATGTACACACACACACACTCACACACACATCAATCTCTGCTCTTCGCTTTGTCATTTTTCCACATCTGGCTCTAAAACAGGCCCTGCTATACTGAACCGCCAGCCACTGGAATCAGATTCTCTTAAAACCCTCAGCTAAAGCCTCTGCAGTATCATCAAGCTGGCACAAACATAACTCCCTCCAAATGCTACCACTGTGCCATCAACACAGTGGATCAGCATCAATAGGAAAGATATACTGGAAAAGTCACTAAACGCAGTGATGGAAGAGCTTCGTTTAGTGAGAATGTGGAGTTTGACTTATATGGTTGTAAGTGCTCACTGTGTTATGTTGTGAAGGCCACACGTCCCCTACAGAGCTGAGGGAGAAGAATGGCATTCAGAGAGTAGGAGAAAGAGAGGATGGCCTTCGTTGAATTTCACTGAAAATCCTTTTCAGAAGCAGATTAATGGTGCAGCTCAGCCTACAGGGAGTTTCTGGTTTTCTGTCTAGTACAGACGTTTTCTTCTGTTCTTTATGAAAGGAGTTGGTTTGCAGGCGAGGTATTTGATCAGTCATGTCCATCAAATATTTCTCCTACTCACACCTTTTTAGAACCCTGTTATCATTATCAAATAGGTTATTATGTAAATTCTCTCTATATATTTGCTAGGATTAACCTGTCAAAAGTTGTAGCTGTGAATATACAGTGACTCTGTAGCTATTTAAATTGTACAAAATGTAACAGTACTGATGGTTTGAGTGGTTTTAAAGAAATATAACAGTTGTAATAGACTCTTATTTGTGATAATAGAGCAAGTACAGTAGTTTACCTGGGAATAAACAGTGTGTTTTGTTAGTGATTGTTTATTATAAGTGGGGTTAAAGAAATATGACAGTATCAATAGACTTTGGGCCATATGCAGTTATAAAACTGAGAAATTGTGACTAAATCTTTAGTATTAATGTGAAATAAATTTGTACATGGGTGCAAACACAGGAAAAGTAATAAAATGCAGATAGTTTAAGCCAGTAGCCTGGTTTCATCTGAACATTATGTTCTTCAGGGCACAATAAATACATCATCGTATATCAATGGAGTAATAAAAGAAACATAACTGTATCCCTGGATTCTTAATAAAGATAATGAAGGAAACATAACGGTAATAAAGGAAACATAACAGTATCATTGGATTTTTCATAATGTTAATAAAAGTGACAAATAACAATATCAATTAATTATTTATAGTGGTAAAAAATATAACAGTATCATTGGATTCCCTTCTGCTGCATAACATCGTGTAGAAGTGTTATTAATGACCAGTAAACCTGACTGCTCCTTCAGACCATCTCCTTTTTGTGTTTATGTGGAAGTGGTGGATCATGAACAGCAGAGCCCAGAGGGCTGAGTGTGCCACTGTCTGAAATTTGCTATCTTGTCTGGCGGTTCTTTCCGGCTCATTACGCTGCAAATAATCTGCAGTGTCGTGAAAATCCAGACATTAGAATCTTTTTGTTCTTTCATTCTTTGTTTCTTTCTTCTCAGACTTTTGTTGAAAGTTTAAATGACAGAAAGAGGGCAGTTTTACCTCATAGATTCGCAAATTATAGCTGAAAAAATAAGTATTTTAGATCATTTTGGAACTGTCCCACAGCAGTGGGCCCACTTACAAGTGTAGTTCTATTGAAACTATTTTGTTTTTATTATTCATTATTAATGCATTTGTTACGTTAAAAATGTACTCAAATGATCGACACTGCATATTGCACAAAATGTTTGCGTTGTCTAGAAGTGTTACTGATCATTTTGTGGCTGAAAACTGGTATTTTATCTAGTATTTGTTGTCTCTTGTAGTAATAAAGTGCTTTCCTGGTAATTAGGTCTAGTTTTGAGTTTTAGAAAAGAGCAGCTGAACCATCAGTAACACAATCCCCTCCTTTTAGCAGCCTGGGGGGTAACTTTAATCTTTAACAAAATTCAGGTTACTTTCAGGAGTTATATGCGTTTTCTGACAGGTTACAGCTTCATTTAAATGTATCTGGCCTTAGTTCCTTAAGAGCACATCCCTCTCTCCTGTTTTTTTAATGCCTGCAGCAGAACCCAGACTGCTGCCTCATTCTGAAGAAAGAGTTGTTTTTTGCTGTAGCAGCAGAAGTAGCAGGCCTACGATGACAGGTGTTTTGGCTCTAAAGTGGAGAGAATGCGCAATCCATAGTGTAGTGTCCTTCTGGCTGCACAAAAGGTGCAGAATCATTCTGGCCAACTTTGGTTTCAGTGGAACTGACTGTGGAATAAATGAAAGAGAGCAGCTCAGATGGTTTATTTACTATCAGTCTGTGTATCTGTCCATCGATCTATCTGTCTGTTTGTCTGTGTTTATGTATTTGTGTATGTATGTATGTATGTATGTATCTATCTATCTATCTATCTATCTGTCTATCTATCATCCATCTATAGCACTTTTTTAGAGAAATACAGAGGTATTAAATCTGCTGTGTTTTTCACCTCTTTATATCCAAATGAATATATACAGCATTTTGAAACTTGTCAGTATATTTGTTAGCTCTTTATATTCTACATTGTCCATTTACAAATGTCCTGATTTCCCCAAACCAGACAAATAAGAATATGAACATTTTTTAACCCACAAAATCTGTGATCAGTATAATTCTGTTTTTCTGTATTATTACAGTCTTGTTGATAAACTGAACTTCTTGGATTTCTTTATGACACAAGAAATGAAACTACCAGCATGAGAAATTATCAATAGCACAAGTACTGCTTACTCATCAAATAATAATTATGTAAACTGGCACTGATTTGGTGTTTTTGCAGGGAGATTTACCTTGACTTAAAAACAATGCTAATCCTACACAGATCTAAAATCTATCATATTAAAACAGAATGAATGTAGTTGGGTTTTACTCTGTGGCATATTAATAAAACCAGTAACTGTCCCATCTCTGACATACTTACTTGGCCAGTGAGGGTGAGAGCACAAGCAGGGTAGCTGTTGTTTATTATATGGTTTACTACACTCGCTTTGGGGTCATGGTTTTGGATGTAGAGGACATTGCTTGTGGAAGGATGGGTGGAGGGGGTGATTACGGGTAATCAATAACACTGAGGGGATGCTGGAGGCTGGCGTGTAACCTGATTCCCTTATTATGGGATGCAGAGAAACAGACGCAGGAGGGGGAGGAATGGAGCGAGAAGATGAGAGAGACAGAGAGGGAAGGAGGCAGAGAGAGAAGCGGACGAACGGAGAGTAAACAGCACTCTCCAATTTCCTCTCCTGAGGGATTATGACAGTAGCTCATAACAGACACAATAAGGACAGAAACCTCTTACTTTGTTCTCTAGTATTCTTCTCTTTGAAAAGAAGCCGTGCATACGCAGCAAACGAATCCATCTCCAAGTCAAAACCATCTGTCGTCAAATTTAGACTGTATAACAATGGCCTTTCAGTGGGAATTAGTCTCTATTAGTCTCTATAGTGTCATTCTGCCTTCTGAACCGGAACCATACATACCATACATTTGTCTGTGTATCTGTATGCCTGTCTATCTTGTCCCAGTTCATCGACTCCCTGCCTTGGTTTCTTCCTCCTGGTTTAGGGAGTTTCCCCCGCAAGTGTGTATGTAGTCCTATTTTTGTGTTTTAGGTGTGTATTAGGAAACGTCCCTCCAACTTCTGGTGAAACTTCACCTTTTGCCTCTGACTTGCTTGACCTTGGGTTTCTTGAAAATAAATCTACGTTATTATTATTATTATTATTATTGTTATTATTATTGCTTCTCTTCAAACCTATCAAACACGAGAAACATTATGCACGCAGTATACATATCGTGCTTCATCTATTATTATCCTATTATTATCATTATTATTAATTATTAAGTACTCCTGAAGCTGTGTTTGAGATTATTGTTTCATGTAAATCTGAATTTGGACCCAGTTATTAATTCCCCTTGCATTCTAGAATAATAATTGTGGCTCACAGATGAATGTGACACATGCTGCGTTCATCATTCTGCCTGTCTCTGCTGTGGCTCAGATTTGCCAAGCTAAGCAGCCAATGTCGAACACTTTCTGTACTTTCAGTCATGTTATTACGTGGACGGCATGAATTGCACGGAAAAAATTGCATTGTGCAATTCCATTCCATCTCTCTGCAGTCCGATTGATTGAACTACTTTACTGGAGTCAGAGGAGACAGTCTATCTGGCCAGACTACAGTGTGTTTAGTGAGCTAGTCTCCAGTCCCCAGTCTTCAGATCAGTTCGCTGAGGTGTTATGTCTGTGGACTTGGTTGGAATGTGGAGTATTGTGTGTGTGTAATGCCTTCAGGCTTTCAAGACCAACTTTGGAGCCATTAATGTGGAAAACACCTCCAACACCCATGAACTGAGATTTCATAGAGATCTAGAGACTGTAAACAACTCATGGACTTCCCCAGTAGGTTTCTGTATGCACTATGAAGTATAAAATATGCATGTGTAATAAAATATATGTGTTTTTGTATACTGGCGTGATATAACCTAATATATCTAGAATGGTAATGATTGATGTAATCGGATTAATACAGTGATATTTTATTTTAAGCCATTTTAGACCCTTTTTGTTGGTCCTTTCGTCATAACATTTGCATGTAATGTAAAAAGAAGCATTATGTAACATTCGTTCTCATAACAGTCCTAATAAGTAAGAAAGAAGTGAACTGTTTTGAGATGTGTGTTTATTTGTGTATTTCTATGTGTTTGTGGGTGTGTTTGAGTCTAGGTTTGGCTGCTGACTGACTCTTTGTCGTTGTGTAGCGTGAGGATTACTGAATTCCAGTAGTTTCTCAGTGGCTGGGCTGTGCTGCAGAAAGAACCTATTGTGTTCCATTTAAACCCTCACAGCTCCAAGTCACCATGCACACACATTTCGTGTATGTGGGTGTGTGTGCATGTGTGTCAGAGACAGTCCCATATAGCTGGGATTGGTTGTATATGTTTGTGTGTGTGTGTGTGTGTGTGTGTGTGTGTGTGTGTTTTCGTTTGTTTTTTTTGCCCTGACCTCAGAGGAAAATCAATTAATTACAACAAACCTACCAGACCAATTAATTGCTCCTGACCTCATAATGTGCTTTTTTAGAAAAAGAGTAAAACCACTTGTTTTTGTTACCAAGTAACTAAGGTTAGGATTAGGTACCAAGTAACTAAGGTTAGGATTAGGTACCAAGTAACTAAGTTTAGGATTAGGCTTAGAAAAGGCTGATTACATAAAGATACTTATGTATTGTCACTGTCGGCACAAAAACTTGTAACTACATTTTTATCTTCTCTTTTACATAATTATAGACACCAGCTGTCATAAGGGATGGACCGACAGATATAATCTAAAATTAATTGGACTTTTTACTTTATAAGTTAAGAATGTTTCTCCTATCTCTTGTAAACTTTGCTCTGTCGTTTGTAAAATACACATATTTGTATATGTTACCACTGACAGAACAAATCTCCAAAATGGTAAATGTATATGTACACACACAGCAAACAGTTGTACATTTGTATACAAAGCTTTAAACACCCCTTACATTTGTTGATTTTCTGTAGATATTATATTTAATATTTAAAACTATATATATTTTCTCTGTCCAGCTGTTGTAATCATTTCCATATAGAAAATCAAGTTAACGTTTAATTTGAGCAGGATTGCCCAAACTGTGTATTATAAAGATATTTTCACTTACGTTTATTATCAGGTACACCTATCTTGTATCTAGACTCATTGCCCACTTTATGAAATCTACTGACCATTAAGGTGCACTTCGTAGTTTACAGTTACAGACTGGTGTCTGTCCATTATTTTTTACCGGTCATCGACAGCCAGGACCCCCAGTGAGCAGAAATTATTTCAGAATCAGAAAGCTCTATTGATTCCAGAGGAAATGGTTCAAATTTAATGTGTGAGGGGGCACCCGGATTTGAACCGGGGACCTCTTGATCTGCAGTCAAATGCTCTACCACTGAGCTATACCCCCACTGGGCTGTAGCTCATTCTCAGCAGTGACACTGACATGGTAGTGGCCTGAGACTACACCAACCAGCCGTAACATTAAAACCACCTGCCTAATATTGTGCAGGTCCTCTTGTGTAACCAAAACAGCTGTGACCCGTCGAGACATGGACTTCACCAGACCTCTGAAGTTGTATTGTGGGACCTGACACCATTATGTTAAAAGCAGATCCTTTCAATCCTGCAAGTTGTGGGGTGGGACCTTCATAGATCAGCCTAGTTTGTGCAGAACATCCCACAGATGCTCGCTCTGATTGAGTTCTGGGGAATTTAGAAGCCAAATCTTATTCCTGAAACGATTCCTGAACAAATTTTGAGTGCGGCAGCGTTCTGACACTTTTCTATCATAGCTAGTGTTGCCTTTTTCTGCAATTTGTGCTATAGTAGCTCTTCTGTGCGATGGATAACCTACGCTCCCCTTGTGCATCCTTGGATGTCCATGACCCTGTCACAGGTTCACTGATTCATACCACTTTTGGTGGGCACTGACCACTGCATACCTGGAAAACCCCACAAGACCAGACATTTTGGAGATGCTCTGACCCAGTTATCTAAGCATCAAATTTTGTCCCTTGTTGAAATGGCTTCAATCCATATAGTTTTCCATTTTTCCTGCTTCCAACACATTAAGTTCAAGAGATGACTGTTCACTTGCTGCCTAATACATCCCACCTCTTGACAGGTAACAAGATAGTCAGTGTTATTCACCTCTCAGTGGTTTTAATGATGGGGCTGATATACACCGATAAGAGAAGTGGAAATACATTTGAAATGTGTATGACCTCAGTGTTCTGACATTGTATGAAGCAAACATGCTTTGTAGTCAGTATCTGTATCTTGACTCCCTTCACTTTGACCTCCGATCTTCTCTTTAGCTCTCTAACACTAGTTCGTAAAGGCTGATACATAAAGAGTCAGCATATTAACACGCGTGCGCACACACACAGACACACACACACACACACACACACACACACACACACGTACATACACACACTGCAGATGGCTTGAATATCTCTAACACTCACACATCCACACTTCGCATTGAAAGATAAGCCGCAAATGCAATTGCCTGTTGTGTTTTAGTCATTGAATTTGCTGCTGTCTGCTGTCAATACTATTGCTCTGTTTTGTATGTGTCACAGAAAAAAGTACTTCTTTAAAAAAACAGCTCTACTACCAAGTAGTTAAAAATTATTTGCTTTCTTATCAAGATCGGCTGGTGTGGCTTTGCAAGTCCATGCCCTGTCTACTTCTATCTGTGTAGACAACAACTGTCCAGCAGATTTCTTTACTCGTACATCACTGAAGCAAGCAGAGAAATTCTGTGGGGTGCACAAATTACAAACCTTTAAATCAGTACCACATTTGTATTCATAGAAGTTTTAGAGATATTGTCACTAGTAGCTGATTAAGTTACTGTGGGGACAGAAGATTTATCTTGTATTTGTGCCATGATTTTTCTTGTTTGATGTCAAAACAAATGAAAATAGATGTGGAAAGTGAAACCGAACCAGTCGATGCAGAAAGTAAATCAGATGTAATTATGTAATCACATTTTGCAATTAAATAATTCAGTCACGTAAATGTATTTGTTTGTATGTGTGTATTAACAGAAATTTATAGAGTTTGAGGATGCGCTGGAGGCAGAGAAGAAGGACCTCCAGTCACAGGTGGACTTTCTAGAACTACAGTCAAAACAGCTGGAACTGAAGACCAAGAACTACGCTGACCAAAGTGAGTCTCACTCTCTCTCACATCCACGCACACACACACACACACACACACACACAGAAACACAAAAAAGAAAATAAAGACATGCAGACTTTGTAGTAAACATTCATACAAACCCATATGTGATTACACATGTTTGTGTTTGTGTGTGTGGTTTCTGTAGTCTCTCGTTTAGAAGAGCGTGAGGGAGACATGAAGAAGGAGTACAATGCTCTTCACCAGCGACACACGGAGGTAAGACCGTCTCTCTCCAAGTCTTACACACATAAACACATGACCCACAGAAAAGAGGTGATGATGATTGGGCACCCTTGTCCTAGCTATTCTGACAGACCCTTAATGTTACTTCTAGCCCCACTGGGTCTGTATCACAATTAACAAACTAAAGATACATTTGCCAAAATATCCAGACACCCCATTCATTGTCAGTTCAGCTACTTTAACATCTATTGTTGACACAGGCATCTAGCTCACAAATACAGCTTGTATAATCTCCATAGAAAAGTATTGCCAGTAGAGTCGGAGGCTCTGAAGCAGCCACACATGATCCTAAGGTCACCATGCTAAGCGCCACGTGCTGGCTGGAGGGGTATAAAGTCCCTGAGCACTGAGCTGTGGAGCAATTTCATTGGACTGTCAGAACTCCATCCGGTATCCTTGGGATGAGCTGGGTGGAGTTTGTGATAATGAACTAACATCTGTACCTGACCTCACTGTGGCTCTTGTGGGGTGTTGATGCCTGACATAACCTAAAAAAATTATGTCTTGTTGTCCATTTGCACACATTAGCACACATTGTCCTAACCCGCTTGTACACACACATACATACAAAGAAGTACACTGATGTTTCGTTCATTCTTTCTTTTTCAGATGATTCAGACTTACGTTGAACACATTGAACGATCTAAAATGCAACAGGCTGGTGGCAATCAGTCAGATACCACAAGCTGCGGAAGGACGTGAGTGTGTGTCTGTGTGATTTGAATGGCCATTTTTGTGTGATTTGAATGGCCATTTTAAACAAATCCGAGGTATCAACTAGAAGATAATTTATACTGTACTAAAAAGCAAAAACACTGAAGATTTAAAGGAACAGTTCAAGTCAAGTCAAGTAAGTGTTTATTGTCATTTCTATCATATACACAATACATAGTGAAATTAAACAACATTCGTCCACTGGTGCAACACAAAAAACAACAGAACAGAAACAGAAACACAACTGGGCTACACACATGCAGGCAGGACAGGACTAAAAAGAGAGAGTGCAAAAAAGTACAAGATTAACAGTACAATAATTTACAGGACAGGACAACATACAGGGCAGTCAACAGGAGCAATTACAGTCTTGGCGCGAGTGAGTACAGTATTATGACATTCTGAATTCTAGCAGCCAGTGTTGTTAAGTGTGCAGAAATGCAAAGGAGTGCAAAGATTGAGGCAGGCAGCAATAAATAATTGTGAAAAAATAGCAAATAGCAGCAACAGGATTTTAAAAAAATCTGTGAAAAATAAAGCTTACACAGTTTTTTTTAACTTTCTTCAGATGTGGTTGATTAGCCAAGCCATGTTTGGACCCCAAAAGAGCCCAGATTGTTTCAGTAAAAATACATCACCAAAACATATATCAGCCCACTCAAACCACATCCAGCTTTTCATTAAAGTGCCGCTGACTTGTGGATGTGGTTTAGGAGACAGTCCTAATTTATGACTGCTTTGTGAAAATGAACTCTGGTGTTGCCTGAGGTGACTGCCTCCCTGCTTTTTAGCTCACAGTAAGCCATACTTTGTCCTTAATCACATCCACAAGTCTGCTCCACTTTACTGAGAAACTGGAATGAGTCTGTTCTATCTTAATGAAGAGCTATTGAGTTCAAGTGTTTGTTAGCAACATTAGCCTTGCAGCTGCAGCTCTACACTAAAGAAGTAACAATGAGACACCAGGCATGTCTTTGCTGATTTACTACATCTTCAGAATCAGAATAAAAACCTCATTGATCCTGGAGGGAATTGATTATGCAAATATACATAGAGACACAGAGACAAGAATAATATAAAATATAACGTCTAAATAAATCCAGTGAAAAAAATAACTGTATATGAAATACACATTACTATATACACAAATACTGGGAAATGAATACCATAGATAAGTAACTTACAGTGTAGTAATTTACTAGTAACACAAGTAGTGGTTAGGAGTAGGTTATTGCACGTAATAGACATCAGTAGATTGTATGAGGCGATCTGGACCAAATCATTGTGTTTCTGATGTATTTTATTTAATAAACAACCAGCTGACAAGACAATAGCTTACATACAAATCTGACTTTGTGTTTATTTCAGTATATGAATATGTTTCCATTCGCTAAACATGAAACACATTATCGGCTGTTAGTGTCCTGGCTTTCCCTGCACTTCTACATCACACACAAAGTGTATTTCAATATAATGAGCTAATGCATTGGTTTTTTTTATTTTTACAAACTATCCCTTATTTGCCTTATATTCAAAATGTTTAGTTAAAAACCCAGTTGGTGAACACACTGAGTTCAGATTTCTGAATACTTGAATAACCACACCCACCCCTGGGGTGTGAGAGAGCACATATGTCTGTGCACATGAGTGAGTCTATGCATGTGTTTAAGTTCTGTGCCTTTTTTGCTTATTCTTTCGTGCTGTATGTTTTCCTCTTGTAGGTTTCTGTGTTGTTTCTGTGCTTTAGCTTACGCATGCTGTGTAATGAGGTGCGTATAGGCAGGTTCAGTTTTTGTGTGGTGATACAGCACCAAAAGGCCCCTAATTAGATTATCATTTTGGAGATGATGTTGCTAGGAGCTGGATAGTGATGCTGTCTGACAGTCTGTCAGTTCCTGCTTTGTCAGATGCTTTTTCCATATCTGGCTAATGCACACACACACACACACACACACACACACACACACACACACTCCTTGAGTCTGAGAAAAGCATTAGCTTACTCTTCTCTTTACATTTACATATGTAAACACCCCCACCCTACACATCTAAATACACACACGCACGCACACACATACATACACGCCACCGGTCAAAGGGTTTTGCACACCACAGGTTTTTACCACAGATCAATTTATTTCATAAACAGCAAATGTTTATTCTTGTCACACAGTGGAAAGTTGAGTGAACAACTATTAATGAAGATGTTTGCAAATATAATACAAGTTTCCTTTATAGTCTGGAAAGAATGTGACAGCACATGCCCAAAATCCTATTAACTGGTTGTGTGGTGATGCAAAGTCAAGCTCTAGTCTGTCCTTTACCTTTAAAAGCACTCGTTAACTGTTTCATCCCATTGGTCGTCACTTAATAGGTTGTTAAATATCAGTTGTCTGGTGATCCACATTATAATATATTAGGTGGTATTTTGTAGGTCAGCAGTGAAGAATAAGATGTTTTCTGACTAATAAAGGTACTCAAATGGTGAAAGTGATTAACATAGTGTACATTTATTTATTAGCAAAGAATAGTGTGTGAAGTTTTCGTAAATATTAAGAGAGTAACATGCAAATCTCAGTGTGTGCAAAATCTTTTGACTGGTAGTGTGTATATGTATATATATTCCAATTTCCTTGTCTTGATGATTCCTTGATTCTGCAGTTTGATGCCTCAGACAGTGCCATTGGCAAAGCTAGCTTAGCACCCATAGTTCGCAATATAATTTATGTGTATTATGTGTTGTAGTATTGTACGTAATGTGTTGTATGAAAGAGAAGTGTGTCTGTGTCTGTGTTCACTTTCTAATCTACATCTCTCGTGCCACTCCCTCTCTCTTTCTCTCCCTCTCTCTCTCTTTCTCTCTCTCTTGCTCTCTCTCTCTCTCTCTCTCTCTCTCTCTCTCTCTCTCTCTCTCTCTCTCTGTGCGTGTACCGCTGTGTTTGTCTTCTCAGTCAACGCAACACCTGGAGGAAAAGGTAAAAAATGCCCCACAGTTCTTTCTAATTTAATCCCCTTTACAAACCCAGCTACGATCATCTTACTGAAGATAAATCCCTTTCAAGCAAAGGACCCTGTCCAGTTATGCACAGACTGAGAGATCTACCTCTTTCTCCTGTGTGCGTGCATGTCTGTCCAGTGTTCGTGTGTCTGTTTTTGTGTCCCATTCTAAGCTATTTCTTGCTTCTCTGTGACCTTAAAGGATTAGATTGGTGAAAAAAGTAGTTTGCACTCATTTCCCCCCTCCCTAAATGTATGTACATCTGAAATATGCCTCTTCAGTTTAGCTCTGAATCATGCCTAAATCATCACTTGCTCGCTTCAAAATGTATGTGATAATTTAGGCACGTGTATGTTTTCACATGATCTCAAACAGATTTCCTGTGTGGTTTCTGACATTTTTATGATCTACTTTGGATGTAGTCCAAACAGGGGTGGATTACTGACCAGGCCATTCGGGGGCCTTCAAGTGCTAGGCTCAGAATCAGCCAGTCCACTCCAAATTCAAACATGAACATATTATGAACAAACAACATGAGAGTATTTACAAATGACTAAATAAATGGAGGTATGTTTTCAGGCCTGTTTTCTGTTTCCGTTGTTATTGACTCAAGTCAAACAGGTTTATTGTCATTTCGGCCTTATACACAGTACACAGTGGAATGACACAGCATTACTCAAGGACTGAGGTGCAACACAAAGAACAAACTGAAACAGCACAAGACTACATGAGTGGGACATTGTTGTTGCCATTATATTATATCATATTGGGAGGTTAATGTTTACCTTTCTGCTGCTTCTGTTTCTGCTTTGTTATTTTGACTCAGAAGAGATCAAATCTTGATTGCAATCTTCCTTAGAAATGCTGGAGTGCAGAGTGGCCTCCAGATCCTCTTCTGCCCAGAGGCCTTGGAAGACGAGGATTGTTCCCTGAGCAGAAACCACATAAGCTTATCTTTTTGAGACCATTAACAGTCGGACAAGATTTAAGGTTTAAGGATATGCATTCATTATGTTTTAGACTTGTGGCTCCTGTGCAAAATGAAACCAAAATTCAGGCACCATCTTGGCTGATCAATTTTGTTAGGGCTTAGGGGAAAAGTGTGTTATTTTTTCACCAAAGTATTTCTTTACGTCATTTCACATTAATGTGTCTCATCTTTTAACCCTACTTTCCCACTTTTTTCTCTCTCTGTCTCTGTTTTTCTCTCTCTCTTTAGTAAAGTGGAGCGCCCCCCTTCGCTGAGTCTCTTTCCCGGTGGGGATGGTATGGTACGTGGGGGTCCCGGGGGGGCTAGGAGCAGTTCGACAGACCCCTGGCATGCCAGTGATCTGGGCCGAGCCGTCTACGCCCCTGGCTTCCAGGTGCTTTAGACAGACAAGCCGCTGTCCCGCACCGGTGGAAGGAGTCTTGACATCAGCGTCCCATCAACCACACTCCCTTACACCTGCTTGCGTCAATAACAAAGTTCTTACGAGTGCCATATTTCCTCACTGAGAGTTTTTGTCTTCCTAACGCCAGCAGGCCTATGGGGGTGTATGATTTTTATTTTGATGTTTATTTATTTAATTTCCTTTTTTATTTGTGGTTCACCACAGTGTGTGTATATCTTTGTTTTCTTCCTCTGTAAAGGAGTATTTTCAGCAACAAAACACCTTAGTTTTGTTGCCGCTGGCTTTTGTCTGAAGTAAGGATGTGCTCTAAATACACAGAGCCAGGCAGGTTCAGTTTGATGCCGATATCGAGGAGATTCTATTTGGAACCATGAGGATGAAACACAAATTATTTTAGTAGTTTTAAAGTGTGTTCATAACTAACTTTTACTCACGAAAGTAAGTAAAGTAACACAGGCTTGAGCAAATGAATCATTGTGTTCAGATGAAAACTGCCAAACTCCATACTTCCTGTTTTCGGTATGACTCAGGAGTCATGAGTCACATGACAACACCATTAGTTCCTGGTTACTGATGGAGTCATGAGAAAGTTTGAACACCCTTGGTTAAATGGCATGTTTTAATGAATTTCTAAGTGAAGATTATAAATACATCCCCTACAGGAAACAAACTCAAATATAGCGTTTTTCTTCAAATGCCAGTGCAAAAAATATATATTTGAAAAAATATAAAATGTGCCTGTCATGGGTTCAGTGGAGTTTGTGTGTTCTCCCTGTGTCTGAGTGGATTTCCCTTGGGAGCTCCGTCAGGTGAATTGGAGATGCTAAATTGCCCCTGGGTTTGACTGTGTGTCTGCCATGCAGTGGACTGGTGACCCATCCAGGGTATTTTTGGATGACTTTTCCAGAGACCACATTATGTTTTAATTTTTTCTGATATGTTTAATTCAGAAAAATTAACATTATTTGTGCAGAAGAAATGTCAGACCAATATGTAAAATGTGTTCTCTGTAGAGGATGTGTAGTTTACTTAGAAAATTAAGAAAACATTGTTTGGCCAAGGGCGCCAAAACCTTTGCATACTACTACATGTGGTTGATGTCTGCAGTAGAATCGTGCGCGTGTGTGTGTGTTTGTTTATGTGTGTGTAATTAATGGGAGACTGTGGTACAATATTAGTGCAGTGCTGTGTCAGAGTAAACACCCTTGATATTTACTAAGATCTGTGTTTTTCTGGTTCTCCACTTTAAGGAGGATGGCTCAGAGTCGGACTCCATCGCGGCTACACCCAGCAGCACAGGCAGCAACACACCCACTTCGTCTGTCCCCTCGGCAACAGTCACGCCTCTCAATGAGTCCATGCTGCCCTCTGGGGAGTTTGAGGCGTCTCGAGGCCGCGGGCGCAAAAATGCCAAGAGACTGAGCAGAAACATGGAGGTGCAGGTCTCCCAGGAGACTAGAAACGTCAGCATTGGTGAGAGAGAGGGAGAGAGAGGGAGGGCTTACATTTCCTGTACATGATGGCTCCAATTATCCATGCAGTTGACTTCATTTAATATGTCAGTTACCTTTTACATTTTGTGAACACTTGAGATGAATGGACAAATAGAAAAGAAAATTTATTTACATTAATGTTATTAAGGTTAACAAATACAAAAAAGAGTGCTTGAAAATGAACCCTTATGCTATGGAATAATAAATCACACTGTGTGTGTGTAGGTATGGGAAGCAGTGATGAGTGGTCTGAATTTCAAGAGATCATAGATTCTACACCAGAATTAGACATGGATCCTCGTATTTATGGCGGAGGGAACAGGTATGAAAACAAACTACAGATTGTGCAGACTGTACAGATTTACAAAAGTGTTCAAACACTCAGGGCCAAATATACATATGAGCACAGATGAAGTGAAAAATGTGTCACAATGTAATTTTGAGATGTGCCTGAATTTAACATTCGACACACTAGTACTAGAGCATGTAACTGCATAAAGCCCCTCCGACCAGAGTTTAAAAGGCACGGTGAAATAATGTTGTCATCAAGTTCAGGCCAAAACAGAAAATGAAATTGCCGAAATGAAGAGACAGTGGTGTTAATAGATTACACTCTTCTTCAACACTTTTTACACTTGATTTGATATAGCAATTTAAAAATGCTTCAGATTTTCACCTTAATCTAGTACAAAATGCTTAGTACATCAGTCCCTCAGCGTACATACAATTCAGCTTAGTCCAAGTATTCATCTCTCCCAACTTAAAAATGAGGCAGTATCCTGGAGCAGTGTTGTCTAATCTTAACCCCAAAAAAGTACACATGTATCAGTGGGGTTTTTTTGTTTGTTTTTTATGCAATTTGTCAAGGTTCTATGTCCAGTAATTCTGTTTTGAATACTTTTCCTATAAAAAATGCTTACTTCTTCTTTTTTGTAAATCTCAAGGCATTCATATTGGTTTGTAACTAATGATTTTAAAGGCATTAACAAGTCTGCAGGCCCTGTGTATTTACAGTGAGTGAAGGATCTGCAAGTAAAATGAATTATAGAAACGTGAATCTTAGGCTTATGTGTATTTATTTGTCCTTACATAGTATTTATGCTTACCTTAAAGGAGTAGACTCATTTAATGTATTCAAAATAATGAAGAGTAATTGCCCATAAATAATGCAAAAAAACTAAATATAAAACTATTTCACTTCATATTTTGGCATATGTACTTGCATCTGCTTGAGTATATTGCACCACCCATGGGGTGGCCTTATGAACAAGCAGGGGGGGAAATCGGCAAAAATTCCACAGATGTGTTATACGCATGTTGTGTAATGATGGGCCAGGTTTAATACTTTCCCATTTGTAATTCCAGTCCCTCTCAGGGCATAGTGAATGAAGCATTCGGCATCAACACAGACTCCCTCTACCATGAGATCAAAGACGCTAAATGTGGCATCATTGGTGACGTGGACTCCGGCGCAGAGCTGCTTGGTAAGGTTTGGTCCAGCTGGGTTCTTCATATTTTGACCTTTTGACCTTTTCTGTACTGTTGATTTACAGCTTCTCATAAATGCAGGTTTGCCCAGTGTTTTGTTCATTACCTGCATTTATGATTTCTTCTCATTATTATTATATTTTAAGTGTAACTGCTAAGCAAGTGGTGGCCGGACGCATCCTTGGCCTTGTTGCACTTTTCACTTTGACCTGCATGACCATATGTATGATGGACACACTGCTGGATGTACCCTCGCTCCCCCACAGCAAAAGCTGCTGGGGTATGACTCTTGCCCCTTGGCTGCAGCACCGCTTTAATCACAAAATGCATTTTTACTGGAAAAGATGGGAGGCTTTCATTGTTTATGTTTGGATGAAAGATGACCGCTTTGATTTGTTTCAGTTCCTCTTTGGGTGTGGGCTTTTTAATCCATCTGTTTTTAGTTTTCTTGTGAAGGCAGAACTCCATTTGATTTGTTTATCTCAGTGTGAAGGTGGAGCTTTGATTTGAATGGCCGTCTCACTCACTGACCCTTGACCCCTCTCTGTGCTTCCTTCCTGTGTGTGCTTCTCGTGGCCCCTAGGGGAATTCTCAGGTGTGTATCTGATCACTGATTGGTCCATATATTTTGTTTTTACTTTTATATTTTCCTTTTTTTAATTTCTTGGTTTTTCTTTGTTGATTTTACACTTCAGCACATTTTAACGCACACTTACTGTTTATTTGCTGAATTTAACATCGTGTAAATTAAAGCCTGGCCTGTGCAAAAATTCTAGCACATTTGGGGGTTTTTTGGTAACTCAGCAAATAATTTGAAATTATATACAAATATTAACAGAACATGACATATTTAAGTGTCCTTGTGAACATATTGGCGCTTAGAAAATCAATAAAACCTGACTTGGGGTGTTTAAACTTTTGCACAGGACTGTAGGTGTTTGCCAACATGCTTGCATGTAACATGTGCGCTGGAGGGAATGAGAATATATAGAAAATAAAAAGGGAGGTCCTCCTGATCCCTAGCTGTCTTTAAAATTAAAAAGTAATTCGAATTCATTTCATTCACTGTTTGTTGACATAGAGATCTGCAGATTTACATCACACATAGTCGGCCTCTGCAATCCTCTGCAAGTTACAGTCCCGGTGCAATAGATATTTACCTGTGTTGTTTATTTAGTTTAGAGTAGGAGAGTTTATCTGTCTCACGGGAAACCTGTGATGACCTGTTTCACTGCTCAGAAAAATAACAATCTACTCAAAACAAACCAACACCAACTTAAAATAAAGTGCAGTTTGAAATGCCTTTAAACAGACCTTTAAATAAGTGAAGACGAGGCTGATTTAACAATTCTGTAAAAAGGCATTTTAAACTGCACTTTATATTTTCATATTTTCCACTTTTGTATATTTATGGTCTCATAAATAGACAAATATAGTTAAGTGTTACTGTCTGCCTTTCTGCTAAATTTCCTCCTCTTAAGTTCTGGCTAGTTCTGAGTAACTATCCGTTTATATGTGTGTGTGTGTGTGTGTGTGTGTGTGTGTATGTGTGTGTGTGTGTGTGTGTGTGTGTGTTTGTACGGGCGTGTGTGTGTATGTATGTGTGTGTTAGCAGACATCCCTAACTTAAAACTTTCAGTCAATAAACAAATTCTTACTCTTGTTTTCTTCTCTCCTCTTTCTGTCCCGTTTCTTTGTTTTTATTTCCACGCTGATCTACTTCATTCTTTTTCTTTCTCTTTTTCGCTCTCATGCCTTCTCTCCCTCCTCTTGTCTTGCATCTGCCTTCTCCCCTCTATTTCTCTCTCCTTTGCTCTCTCAGTGCGGGATGATTTCTTTGGTAAGGTTCTGGCCCTCCTAAATCCTCTGTGTGTGTGTGTGTGTGTGTGTGTGTGTATGGGTGTGTGTGTGTGAGTATATGTGTGTGTATTCAGTGTCTCATGCTTAAACCACTGTGTGGTTTTACACCCGTTTGTTCTATGCTGTGATGTCACTTCCCGCAGTGCTTCTGCTATGGCATCAAAATCTTTATCTGAAGCTGCTTTGTGCTGTGCTTCTGAATGGCCAGCTTTGTCTTGTATTTGATTTTGCATAATTAAGTACTCATTTAATACGTGTTTATATGTTAATCGATAGAAATGCATATTGATTTTAAATCCTGTTTTTATTCTGATGTAACCACTTGCTCGTGGGTTAGACTATGTCATTTTTTTTCTTCACAAATACCCTCATCAAGTAATTATGTCCTTATTAATTAGAATCAGGCAGGTTTGTTTACAGTACCATTGATGAGGGAGCTGTAAATTGATGAGGAGACAGTGCATTTGTTGCCCTATACTGAGTTAAAAGCAGAAGCCACTGAAATGCATATTATTTTAATGAAAAAAAATGTAATGTAGTAACTGGCATGATGTTTTTTTCTGACCACTTCTGGTGTGTTTCACAGGGATGGGCAAAGAGGTGGAGAATCTACTCACGGAGAACAAACAACTACTGGAGACCAAGTGAGTGTGTGTGTGTGTGTATGTGTGTGTGTGTGTATGTGTATGTTCGTGATCGCACACGTATACATTTAAGAATATTGGAAGTATTGCATCATACTAATAATCAATGTTGTTTTAGTCAGTATAACTATAATAATTTATGTAACATCAACTGAAATACTGTAAAATACATACCAGGAGGTATTTTTAGATGTTTTATTTATAATAACTTTAATAATAAAAGCCACGATCCAATTAAGGAGAACAAAAATCTTCAGTGGTCCATCATTATACACTGTAGTTATTTCATGAACATTTTAACTTTCTTATTCTAATAAATATATTATAATATATACATTAGCTTTATGAGTTTGCCAGATCACCACCTTTGACAGTAATGGGGCCAATTAGCCTGTTAGCTAGTGGATCAGCCTAATTCTAGTAAAGAAAATAAGTTGTCTGCCCCTTAGTTAAATGAAAACTGGCTTCTGTCAGTTCACCTGGAGCTGAGCACCATAACACTCAGAGCTGATTCATTAAGCCCAGCAGTTTTCAGTGAATTAACAAATTAATACAGTAGTTGTAAGTTGCTCATAGGTGGCCATAAATTGAGTATTTCATAGCAGCTTTGAACCAGACTTTAGTCAATCAGAGTTTAGGACAGACACTATCAATTACATATATGTATAAATATATATATGGTATTTGAAGAACGAGCATGTTTGCAGGCTAGCATCATGTTAGAATAATTTAATTCATACGTGTTTTCACTCTCTTCTCTCTATGTAGGAACGCCTTGAACATTGTGAAGAATGACCTTATTGCCAAAGTGGATGAGCTGTCCTCAGAGCAGGAGGTTCTGAGGGAGGAGCTGGAGGCAGTTAAGCAGTCCAAGAGCAAAGTGGACTCCAGAGTCAAAGAGCTAGAGGAGGATCTTAAAAGGTATAAGCATGACTCCATACGTGCTTGTGACTGTATATGCTTTTGTGTGTCCATGACTTTGCGTGACTACAACTCTCTTTTATCCCACAGGTTGAGAGCTGAGGCTCTGGGAGCATCTCAGGACTCCAAAGATGAAGGAGGAGAAGATGTAAGTAAAAGTCTAAACACTCTGCCGCCAAATATCACACAGTATTTCATTTAATCCCATTTACTCCTTTACTTTGAGCAATAACTAATGAAATTCACACCTTTTGTCTCTATACTACATATGTAGCTAATTAGCCAAGGTATATTTATTGTTCAATATTTACTTTTGCTCTGGGGCTACAAATGTAGCTAACATTTAGCTCACATAGCTAAAAAGTCATTGCTGTTGTGCATGTATGTAATATCTCGTGTCTAGCTAGTCGGCTGTTTAATCTCCAGTCTCACCAGCGTTGCTCTTACTTTACCATCCATGTGATGCTCTGCTGAGGCTCTAACATACTAACCCTGCTGTTGCACTGCTGTTTTGTATG
This sequence comes from Hydrocynus forskahlii, assembly GCA_037974365.1. Classification (NCBI taxonomy): domain Eukaryota; kingdom Metazoa; phylum Chordata; class Actinopteri; order Characiformes; family Alestidae; genus Hydrocynus; species Hydrocynus forskahlii. The sequence goes on along the minus strand of JBBPCX010000028.1, from coordinate 7,973,865 downwards.
TGTGCGGCTCTGTTCTGGGCTGTTTCGCAGTATTCATCCTCACTGCAGGACGACGTGGCCATGGCTCAGCGCCGCAGGTTCACACGAGTGGAGATGGCACGGGTGCTGATGGAGCGCAACCAGTACAAAGAGAGACTAATGGAGCTGCAAGAGGCTGTCCGCTGGACCGAAATGATCCGGTCAGGGTTTCATTCACACACACACACATAAAAATTCAATCAGACGTGATCAGAGAAACATCTTTGCTGTCATCAGCACATGAAGCTTATACATTTTTATTTTATTTATTATCCCATTTAAAATGCTAGTTGCCTTTTACATTACCTAAACATCCTTGTCGCCTGTCACAGAGCTTCCAGGGAGAGTCCTCAAATCCAGGAAAAGAAGAAATCCACCATTTGGCAGTTGTAAGTTTCACACAATCGCAAAGAGAGTAATGACTATAACTTCATAAAGTATTTTATGAACACATGAAGTGATCAAGTGTTGCTTTAAATAACATGTCTTTAAACCAAACGTTTGCTTCTTTCCCTCCAGCTTTGCGCGTCTCTTCAGTTCGTCGGCGAGTCCTCCTCCAGTGAAGCGGCCATACACCAGTGTCAACATCCACTACAAATCTCCCTCGCCTGCTGGCTTTAACCAGAGACGTTCACACACTATGTGCCAGATCTCCACCTCCAACCGCACACTTGAGTTCTTCCCTGAAGAGTGAGAGCATTCTGCACACACAAAAGCACACATTGCGTGCGCACACATGCACAAATACACATACACAGACAGTTACATCAAAATAGGTTTTCAAACCTCCCGCCTCCGAGTACAGCGGCATTTCACCATCCCAAGACACACTTACTTTGTGTTTCTCTCCACAGCACCAAAACATTTATTTATTTATTTTTATATGGAAATGTAGCTGAATTTACATTAATATTTATATTACAACCCCACGTCCTCATGCTGGGTTGTTTATGTTTGGCTGCAGTGCTTAGCAATCCAGCACGAGGACTGGGGGCGTGGCGGACCAGGCCCGGACATCACAAAAGCAAAAAAAAACGCATAGGATATCTGCAGTTTCCGCGTTAGTGTGAGGGTTTCAGCAAACAATTATTAGTTCGGTTCTCGCGATGGACTGTAACAGCGACTGTGTTTGCTGTGTATGTGTGTGAATATATA
>JBBPCX010000028.1:7956091-7972592 GCA_037974365.1 Hydrocynus forskahlii | reverse complement strand
CTTGTTTTTGGGTTAGAGCCGGGGTGTAGTGTTTTGTATTCTGTTCTTGGTGTGTTTAGTGTGCTTTGTGTTTCTTTGTTTTTTCATTAAATTCTTATTTCATTTACCTCTGTGGCGTCCTCCCCTTTCCCTCTCCAGTACCAGCCGTGACAAACTGCAACTATATTAAATGATAAAAGGGAATTTTTAGTCAACTACAAAACAGAATAAAATATCAGATGACTTTGCTTTACTGAAATGATTTTCATGACATATTTTCATGACTATCCAGATAACTATCGTGTCCCATACAAGACAAGCTAGCTTGCCCCATGCCCAAAAACAGATGACTGAACGTTGGAACATTTGTATTGTATAGTATTTGTATAGTAGATGATATTGCATTCTGGCATCCACAATGATACTGTCCTGAAGAAGCAAACTACAAGCTATGCTCAAATACTTAAATGCTGAGAGATTCGGAGAAAGAAAGAAAGAAAGCTACCCAGAGAACCTGACTTTTTGCTAGATATTTAGTTTACACAATGGCTACAATGGCATTGGGTAAATGAAATAACCTACCATCCCAAAAGCATCAAAACTTACTTTAAAGAAACACAATGAATTTGATGATGGGTAGGATTTATATAATTAAAGGGTGAAAGTTAGCAGTATGCTGGTGTTGTGCAGGCCTGTGCTATGGATCTAAAGAGTATCTTTCTGCTTTTTTGTTGTACTTTTCTGAGATGGTAACGTGTGCAAGGAAATTGTTAGATGTAGCATTCTTAGTGTAAAATACATTGAACTCTGGCCACTATCTGAATTTTTGGCATGTGTACAGCTCTAAACCTCAAGCAACAGCTTAGTCAATTTGTTTCTATAGAAAGATGGAGGAATACAATAAGGAACAGTAGAATTAGAGAAGTGTAGAGTATGAAATGGGTAGTGTTATGTGAACTGGTTCAACACTTGAGTCTTTATAGCAAGCTTCCATGCTGAGTCTGTTTTTGGAAAGCGTAATTATTAAAATGTGCCAAGGAGTTGACGTAACTGTACATGGTATTTTGTTTTGATTGATTTGGCTCTGAAAAACATTCTCATTATCACACTCTTCACACATTTTGTTAGTGATTCAAGCTAACTGTGTTTGGTACTGGGATTCACGCTGACAGTGTAAAATCAACAGACAAAGATTTCAAAGAACAATGCCTGTGTCTGTTATCCCCACAAACACCAATATAAGATAAGACAGCCAAGCCCAGCCATCCAAAACACACCCACACACAAAGCCCATGAAGAGCAACAGAACTAACGGCTTCTGGTGAAAACGTCTGTTATACATATAGTAATCTTGACGTATGCATTAAACAGCCTTCACCCTCCTAGCCTGGAAGTGGTGTGGCTTGATAAGGAGCAATAGACCACAGTTTCTTATTGAGATCATATATGAAACTTTGTTGTAGACCTTGTTTCATGTTCTGCTTCATCAGATTGAAGAGCTCAGTGTATATGTGTCTTGTGTTTGTGAGTGGCTAAGTAACACTTTAGGACAAAAACAAACTCAAGAAAAATTCATCTGCTGCATTGTGAGAGAAGCAGGAAGCCCAGTGGAAAGCTCACTCAATGCAAGCTTCCCCCACATACACAACATGAACAAAAGTATTGGGACAGTTTCAGCATCCCAAGACATTTTGGACAATGCAAAGCTTCCAACTTTGTGGACACAGTTTGGGGAAGAACTGTCCCAGGGCACAAAGCACATTTGGGATGAACTAGAACAGAGACAGCAAGCCAGGCCTTCTTGTCCAACATTAGTGACCCACCTCATAATTACTCTACAGAATAAATGGGCACAAATTCCCACAGAAACTCCAAAAACTTGCAGCTGTTAGAGCTGCAAAGGGAGGACCAACTCCATATTAAAGTCTATGTATTAAGGACCCTGTTGGTGTAATGGTCAGGTATCCCAGTACTTTTGTCCATACAGTACATATTATTGACAACTGAACATTTGCAGGCTGAGGTTTTAGAGTGCCCTCTGCTGGTATATTCTCAAAGAATCACATTATCACAAGAATCACAGTACACATCTTAGTATGTAACTACTATAACATTTTTCCCAGTGAATATATTTAAAAGGCATTATACATTTGCTTATCAGTAGCTCTTACTATGTTGGTAAATACTGGTTCCCCTTGTTAAAAAATTTGGTCTGAAGTCATCTTCTACTGATCAAACAAAAATCCAACCACAAGTCTAGATTGAATGGACACTCTGCAGGGTTATCATGCATCTGGAATAAATAACTGAAAATAGTGTAATACATTTCAGCTGTATGCACAATGGTTGTGATCATTTTGATGCAGTATCATAAAAGTGTGAATGTTCAAAACAGTGTATAAGTTGTGCAGTCCCCTGTAGTCTTTCACTGTTTTTTGAATTAGGCATAATAAAGGACAACCAATGAGAACAGAAGTCATTTACATGTCAGTGTCAAAGGCACAGTAATTAAAATAGCCAGTTTAAAGGATAAAATGGGGTTAAGAATTCTCATGTACAGTGAATTACATAAACCATAAGATCGTAAGTGGGCTTAAATGGGGAAGTAATAAAACACACACAAAAAAAAATTATATATATAAAATGATTTGTGCCCCTTAAAGTGGTGTTTATGTCGGAAGCAGTAGTGGTTTTTTGATTAAATTCATTTGCTGGCCAATTTTAAACAATTAAGTCTGTGGGACTTGCAGAAGAACTAGATTGGAGGGTAAATGCCACATCTCTCCTCCCAGATGCCAGTTTTATTAATTCCCTGAAGAAACAATCCATCCTAAGGAAAAAAAAAAAAAAAAAAAAAACAGGACAATAAAAAGACCAAACAAGGTTGTCCTGTATACACAATTACAGCATAACATTAAAAGTGAGAGAAGCATCTGGTTTCTCTTGGATGTACTCGCTGTCAGACTAATCCAGCCTCTCTAAAGCCCCGCAAGAGGGTGGGGATTTGTAGCAGCATTTCCGACCCTGACTCATTTCCCAATTATGTGAGTGGGCTTGCAAGAGCTTTTGAAAAGGACTGACAGTGCATTATACGCGGCAACTGATGGCCGAGGGGATGTTCCAGTGAGAGAGCAGAAAGTGACTGAAACCCAAAAAATCCATCACAACTGTTTGGAAGATAGGAGAGGGACCCACTTCAGCTGGAAAGAGAAGTGAAAACAGGAGCACTGATATCTCTGAATAGCCAGCAGCCACAGGTAAGGAACATGACTTACAAAATACTTACTCGTCTAACAAAACAGACTTGATAAGTCACTGTGCCGTTATGCTTTGTGAAATGTTTTATAGCTCCTCTGACAGTAACTTCAATATGTCTACGAAATAGGGTTCTAAAAGTCTGCTCATAATCCAACAGTTCTTCATAAAGACAAAAAGGATCACTGCAATTAATGGTGGGCTGGAAATTTTTAGACCATTGCAGTGAAGAGCATTCCGGGTCTGTGGTTTGGTTTTAATGGAATGTATAACAAAGGGAACCGTTTCCCAGCTGAACTGTAGGCTCTTATATACTCTCAAATCCTCAAAATGCCAGTTCAGAAGGAAACAGAGAACTCTGAGCAAAAGGAACATGCTCATTTTTCTGTATGTTTCTTGAACTCTTAGCAAATATAGTTCCTCTTTTTTCCATATAGGTTATGTTAAAAAGGAAGGAACCTATATTCTTACAGTTGACTGTTACATTCTTCTCTTACTTTCTTGCCTAACATCCACATGTTAGGCTGTTGGTTAATAATTTACCAAAACTGATAAATAAGATCAAAAAGTGAATCAGACCATTAATAGACAGTGAAAGGATCCTCCTTGCAGTATAGAGGTTTCTAGACTCTATGTTATACAGCTATAATGGATTCTTCACTGATTATCCACCTAATTCTTAGACTAAACAATCTAATCTGAGATGCATCTGTGTACACAAAAAAGGCCTGCAGTTTATCCTTAGTACACACTCAATGTGCAGCTGTGCTTCCCAAGCAGAAACTAGAAATGTGTAAGAAACTCTAAATTGTGCACACAGAAAGAGAACTTAGTTTAGAAAACACACAGTGTCACATATGGTCAAAAAACACATTCAAAAAGCAAAAAGGTTCCAAAATACTGCTGATAGATCCTTCAGCACATTACGAACATGAGGGTGCTTGTGAGGCTGTGCTAGCTTCAGGCTGAAAGCGCTGGCTGGATCATAAAAATTAGGAGACAAGTGAATGGAGACATACAATACATCAGAACATTTTCTACCTTATTCACAGGATGATTTAATTCAAAATGATCGCTCGATTTGTGAATACTCGTGTCCTACTTTTTTCTTTTACTTCCTGGTGGCATTGAAAGCTGTCATTGTGCATCTATGTAAATTTGCTCTTTTCTGATTGTTCTGTATTGTGCCTCTTTCATAAAGAAGTAAAGGCTAAAACATTCCATAACTTGTGTGCGAATGTGCCAATAGAGTGATGGATGGGTGGATGATATTTCTAATTTTTACACTGCTATATTATGTGTAATTATGAAATAAATGCCTTTAAATATGCTTCATTCTCTTTCAGGTCTCAATGGATCTTGGACATTATATCATTCTCTGCATTTGTGCTGTGAATGCTGTTTGGGGATGTCCACAGCACTGCCAGTGCAAGAACAACAAAATTCTATGCCAAGGCCATGAAATTCAAGAGTTTCCATCTGGCATTCCCTCAACTACAAGCATTTTATATATTTCAAGTACCAACATTTCCTTACTGAAGCCAGCTGACATTGATGCATTTTCTGAAGCTCTTACAATATTTGTAGTCAAGGACTCAAAACTAAGCAAAGTGCAGCCACACACATTTGACAAGGCCCACAACCTTAATGCCTTAGGTTTAACAGGAAATGGTTTAGTTTCTCTACCAGAGAACTTGTTTCAGAACCTACAGATGCTCACATCCCTCAATCTGATTAACAACAAATTGAATGACCTCCCTCCATCTCTGCTAAGTCCTCTTCAAGCGCTGAAGACCTTAGACCTAAGCAAAAACAATTTCAGTTCTATTCCAGAAATGGCATTTCAGGGTTTAATTCATTTGGAGCAGCTGATGTTGCAGAAAAACCACATTAAGGAACTGTACACAGGAACTTTCCATGGACTTAGCAAGCTTAAAATCTTGTCCCTCGAACAAAACAGTCTAAAAGTCCTACCAGGCACTGTGTTCGAGAACCTGGTTAACCTTGAGACCTTGCATTTGAAGAACAATGTTATCACACACTTACCAGCAGAACTTTTCACACACCAACAGAAGCTCCAAAAGCTCTATCTCTCTAATAATCGGTTATCTTCACTTCCAGAGGGCATCTTCTTGAACCTTCTCAATCTGCGCCAGATCTCACTTCATGACAACCAGCTGCAGAGTCTGTTTCCTGGAACCTTTGGCCCCATGCTCCTCCAGGAACTGTGGTTGTATGACAACATGTTGACCAAGCTGGAGGAAAACGTGTTCCTTAATTTAACTCGAATACGTCTTCTGGTGCTCAGCCGAAACCAGATCTCACATGTCTCACCTGGTGCCTTCAATGGATTGACCATGGTGGAAGAAATTTCACTTCACACCAACCGTCTGGTTACTCTTGAAGAAGGGGTGTTTCACAACCTCCCCTATTTGGTCAACATATCACTCGAAAACAATATGATTAAAGACCTCCCAGGGAAACTTCTGGACGGTGTCGGCGACCTATTTCAGGTGGAGCTTCAAAACAACTCTCTACCATATTTGAGACAGGAGCTTTTACATGCACTAACCACAGCTGACAATGTGGTGCTTGATATGAATCCTTGGAACTGTGACCATGACATTTTACCACTTCGAGATTGGCTAAGAAAGAACCAAAAGAAAGTCCCAAACATCACATCCCTGACGTGCTTTCATCCTTCACGTTGGAGAGACATTAGCATATTAAAACTAAATGATGATGATCTGTCTACAACACCCACCAGTCCTACAGAAAAACGGCGAAGGCCTCACACTCGTCCACCCCGAAGGAGCACCCCTGCAACCGCTGCTAACTCTCCGTCTCCCCCAGAGAATGAAGACACTAGCAATGATCAGAGAGAGACTGCGGCAATGTCTAACGACATGCAAATGATCATTATTGCTGTAGTCTGTACTGTAGCCATTATCAGCATCATCATCTGTGTTGTATGCTGGAAGAGGAACAAACAGGGCAGTCGAGACTTACGCCACCCAAATCCAAACTCGGTTATCTGAAGTAGAGCATCTTCTAACATTCTGCTCTATTTGCTGTGGTGTGACGCACTGGCGTGCTATCAGATAAGACCATGTTTAACTCAAAAAATGTTAATATAAATCACTTGTGGAGTGCCTGTAAGTTTATAATGGGTTTTCTCCCCCCAAAGGAACAAATAATTAAAATAAGAGTGTAAATTGTTTTTAGAGCCTGTTTCAAAGGTTTGAAACATTTTTCATCCTGTACTTGGCATTGAATTTCTGATATTTCAATAAGAGATTTTTTTCAACTGTAATTTTTATTTTTACTTTCATTTGTCCATTTCAGGAGAAAGTAACAATGACTGACAAAAATGATATGTCAGAAATGAAACATCTCATAAATACACTTTATATTCAAGCAATGACCTGAGAATGGAAATATCATTGTTATTAATCATCATGGTGAATCCAAAATCTCGCAAAATGACATCTGTAAAACCTGAAATTGCATGTCTGTTAGTTATCTCACACATTTGACACGTACCTCGCTGTAAATGTAAAACAGTTTACTGTAGATTTTCTGGGCTCTGTATGTATGTGGTATGAGTGTCTTTGAAAAGACTTTGAAATGACACAATTAAAAGAGTTAAGACATGCTTTATACTTTGCTTCATTGCTGCACATTATTTCCCTTACATGTTGAATATTAAAGTGTTGTCTAGATAACTGATCCTTAGGATTTCAAATAAAATTGGTGCAATTTATATTACTATTAAGAGGTGGGAAATCAATATATCTCTCCTACCAAAAAGGGTTCTACAGAATTACAGAAGGTTAGGTTGTGTGTTCATTTGGGCATCCTTGTTTTTCATACTTCTATCTGCATTCAGGTTTATACATTATATTATATATTATATTATGTTTTTTCATTTCGCACTGTAAAAAGTTTTAAAACTCATGCTATAGACTCTATGATTCCCCTTTTCTCTGTCTTTCCTTCTTCCTTTCTTTCTTTATTTTATTCCATTTGAATCCTGTGACCCTGATAATACTTTTGGAATAGTTGCAGGTTGACAAGTATGATATTTGTCCACTAGATGGCATGGTAAACTCTAGCCTCTTGTTCAATACACTGTACATTAGCGAAGTGAGAGATTAACACTTCAGCAATGATTTCTATCACTCATTTTAACCCGCATTTAAGTAATATGTGAGAGTTCATGTGCCATGCATGCATCATGCTTTACATAAAACAAACCAAAGAAATTTCGAAAGAGCGATGTGTGCTAAGACAAAATGTAAAACAAATATAAACATGACTCATTAGCTTTTTATGAAGTACACTAAATAATTATTTAAGCATCAGAACACTCAAGGTCATGTTTTATCAAAAATAATATCAAGGCTGTGGGCAGGGGCAGACTGGGACAAGACAAACGGCATTTTGGGTAGAGCGGCCCACCACATGCAAGTACGCACACTGCCCATCTTTGCGCTCCCATGAATGCGTACACCAGCAAAGTAGTATTCAATAAAAGTAGAATTCAACAAAGGAGTATTCAATAAAAGTAGTATTCAACAAAGGAGTATTCAATAAAAGTAGTATTCATCAAAGGGGTATTCAATCAAATTTGAACTCAACCAGTCCAAAATGATGCAGCTGAATCTTTTAATGAATACTTGGGATAAAAAGAGAGGGCATTCTGAATGTGTGTGTGTGGGGGACAGAGCTAGAGAGAGTGTGAGAGAGAGAGAGAGAGAGACAGAGAGAGAGAGAGAGAGAGAGAGAGAGAGATTTTAAAAAGTGTGGATGTCTTTCATGTCTGTACATTGTTCTTAAATATCTACAGAAAAGCTGCCTCCAACACCATGCCCCAAAAGTTGCCTTTTACTCACTTCACAACCAATATTAGATAATTAACTGCCGTCTCACTGTTAATGTTGATAAAATGGAGGTTAAACAAATAATGTTCTCACTTTCAATAAGACGATTTAGTTCAGCATGAAAGACCAGCATATAAGAACTCACTTGAAGGTCTATTGTTTTAGCCGGTGTACATAACGTGTTATAAATAGCCGTTCTCCCAGCAATAACACTGACAGTATTATTAGCTTATTTCACCGTAGTTCATAAATGTAACACGACAAACCAGCGCAGCTGTACAACAGTTGTTTTATTGGAGTGTTTTCTGCATAACTTTGCAAACAGCTAGTTTATATACCACCACTGTCTAGTATGGCACAGATTTATCAAGGGTGGTGAATGGGTTCCTTTACTCAAAGCCTAAGCATTCTGAACGCAGTCCAGCTTACCGCAGGTTCACTGCCGCAACCGCCACCATGATCAGCTGATGAAGGCCCTGCAGCAAAATTATCTGTAATTTTGGCACATTTGGCATCGTCTGTCTGAAGTGCCTTGTTTTTCTCTCGCAGTTTCTCTGCGCCCCCTTTATGTTCTCTCTCCATCTCATCCACGGGCACGGAGCCAAAAGGAGGAGGCGTTTAAAGATATAATTGGGCCAGCCCCGTGTCAGTCAAGAAAAGAACCAATGGGCCGCAGGTGAGTGTTTCATGGGCCTGTGGTCAGGAAATTAACTCCTGTGCTGACTTTTTTTGATGAATGCATTACACAGGCATAGGAACCAAAGCAAAAATGGGTGTGTTTAAAAAGTTGAATGGGAAAATGCCCGATGCGACAGTTGGTCAATCCGGCCCTGGCTGTGGGCCTATACATAGATGATCATAGCTGTGATCATATGATCTCAGCTGATCTATGGCTTTTATACAACACTTCTACAAAATTAAGAAAAAGTAAAGCAAAGGAGGGCCAAAGTGTCAGTGCCTTAATGTCAGCATTACCTTCAGACATTTGCCTTACAAATAGAGTCTTAAAGCTGTAAAGATAAGCAGAATTACCTAAGCATGGTTTTGTTCAGTCAGCCTGTAAAGCATTTCACAGCACTCCTTGTTTGGTGAGTTATGTTCTGCTAATTTCGGTGAACTCTGGTGTGTTTAACATTAACATTATACGGTGTTTCAGATGCCTTGGAGGCGAAAAGCTCTCACTACTGTTGATGCACAGTGCAGCAATACTGGATCTTGAGGTCCACGTTAGTGAGGTTCCTTTGACTTTCCATTTGGCAAATCTGTCTTCAGGGAGCTTTCTAGTTAAAATTCTGACTTCCCAGTTCAAATGGAATGTGCCATTACTTTGCCCACCGAAAAGTTCACCTAGGGCCAACAACGGGTTCAGCGCAATGTAAAATTTAATTATTAAAAAAGTTATCTGAGGCAGATGTTTTGTACTAGCTAAAGTACTAACACATGCACGTGGACACACACACATGCACACAAAAAAAAATAAATGAGATTTTAAAAATCCTGCTAAATACTTTAATCTGTTCTTAGTTTCGGTTTATTATAACTGAGAAACTCTTGACTTGTACTCATTAGTCCACACTGTAAATGTCAATACAATGAACTATCAGCTGAGATATATCACACACTTAAATGTGATTTTTTTTTTCACCTTAACAGTAGAACAAATCATCTGGAAATATTTATTCAATCAGTATGAAGCAGTTTGGCTCTGGAGGAGGTTTAGGAGGTGAATTCCATTATTAATTTTTTGTTTAATTAACACCTTAAGTCAAAAACATTTGCTTTAGGTTTTCAGAAATTCAACAATGTCCACGGTTTCAATTTCAGAGCACATTTCTTGTAACAAAGAGGACAAGGTCTTCAGAAGTACTGGGACGGATTTTTTGTCGAACTCATGGCACCACAATCAGAATTCTGAAGAGACTTGCAAAATAACAGGGAAGAATTACACACATTGCATGTATGAGAAATTCTAAGCAATATTTCTCTCATTGCTTAATGATTCATTTCCAGGTGTAAACATGCTGATGTGAGCAGAGGTGATGACGTGCATGACAAGAGAGTGACAACAATACCTGAAATACTGAAAATGGAACCAAAGATTGATGTCATACCAAAGACCCTCACAAAGAGAAAGTGGAATTTCTCAGCACGTCAACATTTGCGGTAGAGGAAGGTGCATTTGAAGGTTTGGAGAAGGTGGCTATCACTGAGATTTCGGAAACTGTTGTGACATCCCTAGCAACAGGAATTTTTAAGGATCTCCCCAGCCTTCATATTTTAATTCTAAAATTCTGAAATAAGATTAAAAAGGGACTGTCTGATGGGCTCAAGGGTCTTAAAAATGTTATATTAATGAGATTTCATCCATTAAGGAGGGAACATTTGATCACTTGGAGACTGTCCAAGAACTTCATCTTGAAAAGAACATTCTAATTTCTTTATCATCATCCCTGTGCTCTATGCGTAAGAACCTGCAGGTTTTTAGAATGCATGGAAACCAGGTGACACCAGTGCCAAATGGAATTTTTGATGATCTGCAGAAGAACAGAATCACACACATACAAGCAAATTTGTTTCCACATGAAAACAAACTGATTAAACTGTAGATAGACAATCTCAATGCTCTTTGATACAGAATCACATCTGTCATTCAAATGAAGAAAGGTTCATTTGCATTAGACATTACTATATGTGATTGACATGTGGCTGTATCCAGGTATCACTGATTATAAATAAAATGAAATCATTTGAGAAAGCAGTTGAATATTCTGCCTTAAAAATAAAAAAATGGTAGAGCTGCCCAGTTGGCGTTGTTAGTACTACGCGTTTGCCTACTTGTCTTGACAGCCGTGTCGCACATAACTGATTTGTCAATGTTCTGGTGTTGCTATTACCTGGCCAAGTAGTGACAAATACAAATTTACTTCACAGTGAAACAATACAGAATTAGTAAGCCAGTTGAGATACAACCTAAAACAATCAGATGCATCTTAGACTCTATTTGTGTCATGTCATTCTATGCGTCAGTGACATTATACAGATATAAACACACCCAAGACCCATTTAAATCTGATCACTCAAATCACTTGACAAAGGGATCTGAGACACATTTTAGTCAGATGTAATGAGGTAGAAATCACCCGTCTGCCCAGTTTATCCCCTGGAGTGAGTTTCTTCCTTGAGTTTAATTTGATTGCTTACTTTTGAAAATACAGTTTCATCACAAAAATCACAATACATGAGAAAAACAAGAGCTGGAACAGACACTTGGTAGCAGAATACGAGTTATCTGCATAGTTGAATCTGCATATCACTTGATATATAGTGGATTTCCATCTGACTAACTACAGATGTACACTATATGGGCAAATGTATTGGGCAACTGGTGGCCAAGTGGTTAGGGTATTCGCCCTGCAATCAGAAGACTGCTAGTGGCATCACTGAAGTACCCTTGAGCAAAGCGCTGTAGGCATTGTGTTCCTGGCTGTCCGCTGCCTCAGTTGGTGAATGGATTAAATGCAGAGGAAGAAATTCATGCTGTTCACACTGTGGTGTGTTTATGTATGACAAAATGGTCACTTTACACTTACTGAAACCCTGTTTTTCAGGGTTTGGGCAAGGCAACTTTCTTGCAGTGAGGGGCAGCCGTAATGCTTCAGCATACCAAGACATTTTGGACAACACCATGCTTCCAACTTTGTGGACACAGTTTGAGGAAGACCCTTTTCTATTCCAGCATGACTGTGCCCCAGAGCACAAAGACAATGGTTGGGTGAGTTCAGTGTGGAAGAACTTGACTAGACCTCAACCTCATCCAACACCTTTGTGAAGAACTGGAACAGAGATTGTGAGCCAGGCTTTCTCGTCCAACATCAGTGCCTGAGCTCATAAATGCTCTACAGAATGAATGGGCACAAATTCCCGCAGAAACACTCCAAAATCTTGTGGAAAGCCTTCCAAGCAGAGTGAAGCTGTTACAGCTGCAGAGGGGCGACCAACTCCATATTAAAGTCTATGATGTATTTGAATGCATTGTCATTAAAGTCTCTGAATAATTTCGGTACTCAATTATTTGTTTGTTGCATTGGTATTCAATCTGGTATTTAGTATTCAACAGCTTTGTCTTTTTTCCATCCTTACAAATTGTTGCCAAAACACATTTCCTCAGTAAGTGCCTTTAAAAGGTATCGTGATTGTCACTGTTCAGACGGGCTTGTAGCTTCAAAAACTCCTCAGTGCTCTACTTAACACTCTGTTTTACATATTTGTAATTTCAGTACATTACTTTTAATTTTCCAGGTTACTTTAGTGTAGTAATCATTTATCTCAGGTTGCAAATTACCACTCTGTAACAGAATTCATTTTTGAAGTAATCCTCTCAACTTTATACACTACTCACAAAAAGTTAGGGATATTTGGCTTTCAGGTGAAATTTATGGAAAACGTAAAATGTTCACACTACAGTGATATCATGAAAGTATGGCATTTAAGTAGATACATACAATGGTGATCTCAAATAATGTATTGAAACAAAAACCAACGACAGTGGTGAGTAGACCACAACAAAAAATGTCAATGTCTCCATAACGTGTCATGTGCCCTTGAGCATCAATTACAGCTTGACAACAACGTCTCATGCTGTTCACAAGTCAACTTACTGGCTGCAGATGGGCATCCCACTCTTCTTGAAGGGCAGCCATCAGGTCATTGAGGTTCTGGGGTACAGAGTTACGAGCCTCTACACGGCCACTCAGCTGATCCTATAGGTTTTCTATGGGATTCAGGTCTGAAGAAAGTGCAGAAACTCCATTCGAGGTACCCCAGTCTCCAGCAGCCGTTCCCTAATGATGCGACCTCGTTGAGCTGGAGCATTGTCGTCCATGAAGATGAAATTACGCCTGTGTTGTTCATGCAGGGCACAATGACTGGATTAATGATGTTATTCAAGTAGTATGAGCTTGTCACTGTACCGTTCACAAAGTGTAGGGCAGTTCTGTATTGACAAGACACACCTGCCCATACTGTAACTCCACTACCACCAAAGGCTCGTCTGGTGACAACGATGGCTGATGCATAGCGCTCTCCTTGACGTCAGCGTGAATCAACTTTCATCAGAGAACAGCACTGAGGCCCACTGGTCCCTCATCCAGTGTAAATGCTCCCAGGCCCATGCAAGGGGCCTGTGCCTGGTGGTGTGGTCAGGTACCCTTGCGAGTCATCTGGCACGCAGACCACGATGGATGTAAACCGTTTCAAATGGTCTGACGTGACACTTGAGTGCCTCTTACCTCCCTTAAATGTGCCTGGAGTTGAGTGGCATTCATCATCTGCAGGGCACTGTTCACAATGAAGCGGTCATCAGTGTGGAATGTGGCCAAAGGACGTCCACTTCTTTGCCTTTCTGTGACTCTTACAGTCTCTCTGTATCTCTGTTGCAACCTGCTGATGACACTCTGTGACACTCTAAGCTCAGTGGCCACTTCCATCTGAGAACATCCTGTTTGAAGCCTTGTAATGGCGAGGTACTGTTGATCAATTGTACTGTTGATCAGCTTGGTCTCATGATGTCGAAATGTGAACAGCATGATGAGGAGGACTGTTTAAATACTAATTCTGATTGAACCAGGACATTTATTGGTCGATTCATGGATCAAACACCTGCTGTGAATTTTGCCGTTAAGCTCCTTGTCAGAGAACAGCAAAAAATAAGTACTGAAACATTGAACAGTTGGACATGTGCATTCAAACGTTTAGGGAAGGTCACAAGAAGTTCACCTGTAAAGGTTATAGTGCATTTTAGGTTCATCCTGACATTTCACACGAAAGCCGAGTATAACTTTTTTATAACTTTTTGTGAGTAGTGTATTTTATTTTACTTCAGTGCAGATGTTAAAGGCACGTCAATCCGAATACTGTCCACTTTTTGCAGGGCATGTACTGTGTAATGTATAAAAACTGAATGAGACAGCATTTTACACTGTATTAAATATTAGAAATTGATAAAGAAAAATGCAATCAAATAAAAACTGAAAAAAAAGATTTTTGTTACAGGGTCTGTAGGTCTATGAGGGTCTTGTTGTTTAGTTTCATTTTCTTATCTCCAAAACCAGAAAGCGAAGTTTCCCAAGTCACTGCTCACAAGACCAACGCCTGGGCCTCTGCTGGGGCACGGAGATAAAAGGGCCGTGCAGGGTGACACACCACCATTCGATTCAAAGGGACTATTCTGAGACCTGGAATAAGCACATTTAAGGTAAATCTTTTCCATTTCAAACTAAACTTGTGCATTCGCTCACTAAAGCTTGTTTCATCATGATGATTGAACAGAACAGGTTAAAATAATTCAAAGTAGATAACATCAGGCAAGTCAAAGACTATGGAAAGCGATACAGCAAAGAAAAGTGCTGCTCAAATTCTATCCATTTTACTCTGTATCGTTGTACATGTACACAAAAACAAGTAAAAATGATTAGAATAAATAAATAGTACCACATCTTAAATAGCAAAGGACTTAGCTTAGTTAAACAAAATGATTCAATAAAGCCTACATGCTATAGGCTACTACTACACAGTACTTTTATAGTGTCATTGCAAGGTTTCTTGATTATAAATAAATTCTAATTTTCATTTTCACTATTAGAATTTGAAATGTTTCATATAAATAACTGTTTATGGAATGTGGACTTTTAAGCATGATCTCGTTCACGGCTTGTTCTCATTTGCAGGTGTAAACATGCTGATGGGAGCAGCAGGCCGATTCTGGATTCTTCTCCCTCTGTTTTGTTTTGGTGCAGCTCAGCAAGATCAAGACTCGAAAACAGAGCCATTTCAAGATGTATATGACATGAAAGCAACAACAATACCTGAAATACTGAAAAATGGAACCAAAGAGGTCTACTTTGTTGGCAGTCACATTGATGTCATACCTAAAGGAGCATTTTCCAAAAACCCTCAACTAGAGAAATTGGAATTTCTTGGCACGTCGACATTTGCTATAGAGGAAGGTGCATTTGAAGGCTTGGAGAAGGCGGCTCACATCGAGATTTCAGGAACTGCTGTGACATCACTGCCTGTTGGAGTTTTTAAGGATCTCCCCAGCCTTCATACTTTAATTCTGAAATCAAACAAGATACAGAGGTTAGAAAAGGGTCTGTTTGATGGGCTCAAGGCTCTTGAAGAACTGCAGTTGCATATTAATGAGATTTCATCCATTGAAGAGGGAACATTTGACCATTTGGAGACTGTCCAAAAACTTCATCTTGCAAAGAACAATCTAACTTCTATATCATCAACCCTTTTCTCTAAGCTCAAAAACCTGCAGGTTTTTAGAATATATGAAAACCAGGTAACATCGATGCCAGATGGAATTTTTGATGATCTACCGAATCTAAAGGAAATTGCCATTCAAGGGAACAGAATCACACACATTCCACCAAATTTGCTCCCACATAAAAATAAACTGACTAAACTGTATATGGACAATAATCTCTTCACAGAACTGCCACCTGAGCTATTTGTGGGATTCTCTGCACTCAAAACATTAACTTTGCATCACAACCAGCTCACCAGCCTCCCGTCTGTCCTTTTTGGAGACATGCCAAAAATGACTGAACTGGCCCTGAATAACAACAATCTTACAAGCTTACCTGCCAGAGTGTTTAGCCCATTAAAGAAGCTTAAGAAGCTAGATTTGTCCTCTAATCACTTTTCACATCTCTCTGCTGAATATTTTGAGGGTCTGGAGAAACTTTCTGACCTTAATCTTCAGAAGAACACAATTGAATCATTGAAAGCAGAAGACTTTGCACAACTTCCGTCTCTTTTATCCCTCAATTTGGCCGGAAATAACCTGAGAACCCTTCCAGGAGATGTTTTCGATTCTCTGTCAAAACTCAGTAGGTTGTATTTGAACGACAACCCATGGTACTGTGACTGTAACCTGTTGCCATTCTACACATGGATGGAAGCCCATAAGGACAAGATCCAGTCTCCAGAGAGTGTATTGTGTGAGCACCCTGAAGATTTAAGGAAGCAGACCATTCTTTCTTTAGGAGCAGATCAACTCATATGTACCCCAACTTTGCTGACCACCACCTCACTGCTCACAACAACCACCACCCTGGCAACCACCACAACTCTCCCACCCAGTACAACTCTTACCACCACTTCTATAACAACTCTGATGGCAACTACACCAATCCTTACAACTACCTCAACAACCACACTACCCACCACCACAGCAACAACCACACTACCCACCACTACAGCAACAACCACACAACCCACCACCACAGCAACAACCACACAACCCACCACTACAGCAACAACCACACAACCCACCACCACAGCAACAACCACACAACCCACCACTACAGCAACAACCA
>JBBPCX010000028.1:7915838-7937998 GCA_037974365.1 Hydrocynus forskahlii | reverse complement strand
GTACAAATTACTGTATTTTTATAAAAAAAAAATTACATTAAATTCTTACTGTCTTTACCTGCCTATACCAAAGAAAAGACAGAGCATACCAAAGAAAACATGCTTGCATTAATTAATTATTGGACACGGTAGTTCAGCGTAAACTGTCCAGCGCGTATACTAGTTTAACTTTACATTTTCGTTAAGGGTAATGTATTAAGCGGAGTTTAAAATGAATATATAGTGTTTTGGATTCAGTCATTTTTTCTTAGAACCGTACTAATAATTGTTGGAAAAAACTCCAGCAAACTGCAGATATCCTCCACATTGCTTTTGCTTTTTTTCATGGCAATATATAATTCTTCATGCATTTTAGTGCAGAATTATCAAGAAAAATATAATTTACTAATTTTGTAACATAAATTCAGCTACATTTCCATATAAAATATAACTACATATGTTTTTGTACTGTCGGGAGAACACAAAGAAAGCACGTTTTGGGACGGTTAAATACGCTGTACTCAGAGCGGGGCGGACTGGGACTAAAAAACAGCCTGGAGTTTCTTCACCAGCTGCACAGATGTCTGCGTCTTGGCCGAGAAAGACAGGCCAACGGGCGCCGTGCACAGGACAGCCGTTTTTTTGAGAACGCACAGATTGCTAGTCCGCCCCTGACTCATCTTGAGTGTTTCTCTTGTTTTTTGTTTTGTTCTTCTTAAAGCCCTGTATGTCACAAAACGGCCATGTGCGGACAGGGAGTTAGAGGCACAGGCACAGACTTCCATTAATAGTGATATTTATTATAACAAACATGAACAGAAAAAGGCTTGAGGGCCAGACAGGAAAACAGAACTAAGGGTATACAGAAGACACAGACCGGGGTGAGGGTATGCTTCGACAACTGAAGGCATAAAGCACTTAAATACAAAGGTGAAAGAACTAAGGACCAATAAGGAGACCGATATAATCAAAGTTAAATCCTAGCTGGCTGTCAGTGGAGGAGGCAAGTTCATAGTTCCACAGTGACCTCTAGTGGTCGCAGACCGGAATCGTGACAGGACCGCCCCCTTTAGGGCACCTAAAAGGACCTCCCAGCCCACACAACAGTGGAGGGGGGGGACGATGTGGGAATAGGAAATTCCACCCCCCAAGGCAGCGGCGGATGAGGTGGTGAAGGTAGTGACCTCCGTACACGGTTGTAAGGGTCCGGGCAGCGGCGGATGAGGTGGTGAAGGTAGTGACCTCCGTACACGGTTGTAAGGGTCTGGGCCGAGGCATGAACTGCGGGTGCAACAGGGACCATGGCGTCTAGAGGTGAAACCAGGGTGAGAGTCACAGCTCCTGGAGCTGGAACCGGGGCGGGAGTCACGGCTTCTGGAGCTGGAGCCGGGGCAGGGGCCCTGGCGTCAGGATCTGTAGCCAGGACGGGAGCCACGGCTGGTGGAGCCGGGGAGGCCGGGTATGGGAACCGGAGCAGGGGTCGCAGTTTAGGAGACCGGTGTGGGCACCGGTGCGGGGACCGCAGCTTGGGAGACCGGTGCGGGGACCGCAGCTTGGGAGACCGGTGCGGGAGTCGGTGCTGGGGCCACTGAGGAGGAGCTGCGCGCTGGGGCCACTGAGGAGGAGCTGCGCGCTGGATCCACGGAGAGAGCTGAGTGGCTGGCCGGGGCCACAGAGAGAGTTGAGAGGCTGGCTGAGCTGAATTGAGCTGAGCTGTGGTTGATCTGGGTTGAGTTGCGTTGGGTTGAGTTAAATTGGGTCAAGTTGAGTTAGATTGGGCTGAGTTGAGTTGAATCAAGTTGAGTTAGATTGGGCTGAGTTGGGTTGAGTTGAGTTGGGTCGAGCTGAGTTGAGCCGAGGTGGGTGGCCTGCTGCAGCCGTCGGAGGGGCTGAATAGCGTGGTGCAGCCGTTGGAAAAGCTGAATGACATGCTGCAGCTGTCATGGAGGCCACCATCTTGGATCTGTCACGTCCAGCGTGTGGCGGAGATGTTGCAGGAGCTGAACAGCATGTTATAGTCGCTATGGGAGCTGCCATCCCGGATCCGCCACATCCAGCACACGGTTGAGACGCGGGAGGAGCTGAACGGCGGGTTGAAGGGCATGCTGGAGACATTGACGGAGATAGATAGTGAGCTACCACTGCTATGGGGGTCGCCGTCTTGAATCTGGCACAGGATCCCTTCTGCCTCCGTGGCCTCCCAGCCGAATTGGAGATAGGAAGGTCTGCGAGAAACCCCCGCACATCAAAAACCACAGGCTGGTCGACCGGTCCGCCACTCCAGCCGTACGTTAGTTCATCCTCCTCTGAACTAACGTACCCCAAGGACTCCAGAGGGTTGTACCGACTCACTCCTATCGGTTCCTTTCTCCGCCAGGTCCCGTGTTTACCTCGCGCCAAGCCCCATGGGCGTGTAGTCCAGTCCGCTGTGCCTCGTGGGTCGAAGCATTCTGTCACAAAACGGCCATGTCTGGACAGGGAGTGAGAAGCACAGGCACAGACTTCCATGAATAGTGATAATTATAACAAACACGAACAGAAAAAGGTTTGAGGGCCAGACAAGAAAACAGAACTAAGGGTATACAGAAGAGACAGACCGGGAATAAGGTGAGGGTATGCTTCAACAACTGAAACTAAGGCACAAACCACTTAAATACAAAGGTGAGAGAACTAAGGACCAATAAGGAGACAGACATAATCAAAGCTAAACTCTAGCCGGCTGTTAGTGGAGGAGGCAAGTTCATAGTCCCAGAGCGATCTCTATGGAAAACGTAAAAAGTTCACACTACAGTGGTATTATATAATGAAAGTAGGGCATTTAAGTAGAAGCATGCAATGTTGATTTCCTCATCTCAAACAATTTATTGAGACAAAAGTCAAAACAGTGGTGAGTATACCCCAGCAAAAAATGTCAATGTCTCAGTAACGTGTCATGTGCCCTTAAGCATCAATTACAGCTTGACACAGACGTCTCATGCTGTTCACAAGTCGACATATTGGCTGCTGAGGGATGGTATCCCACTCTTCTTGAAGGGTGGCCCTCAGATCATTGAGGTTCTGGGGTACAGAGTTATGAGCCTCTACATGGCAATGTAACTGATCCCATAGGTTTTCTATGGGATTCAGGTCTGGAGAAAGTGCATGCCACTCCATATGATGTACCCCAGTCTCCAGCAGCCGTTCCCTAATGATGTGACCTTGAGGAACTGGAGTATTGTCATCCATGAAGATGAAATTAGGCCTATGTTGTTCATGCAGGGGCACAATGACTGGATTAATGATGTTATTCAGGTAGTATGGGCTTGTCACTGTATCATTCACAAAGTGTGGGGCAGTTCTATATTGACTAGTAACACCTGCCCACACTGTAACACCACCACCTCCACCCAAAGGTTGATGCATAGCGCTCTCCTTGACGTCTCCAACATCGTTGGTAGCCATCATTACTGCTCAACATGAATCGACTTTCATCAGACAACAGCACTGAGGCCCACTGGTCCCTCGTCCAGAGTAAATGCTCCGTGTGTCTGGTGGTGTGGTCAGGTACCCGTGCAGGTCGTCTAGCACACAGACCACGCTGATGTAAATGGTTTCGAATGGTCTGACGTGGGTGCCCTCACCTCCCTTAAATGTGCCTGGAGCTGAGTGGCATTCATTATCCGGTTCCGCAGGGCACTATTCCCAATGAAGCAGTAATCAGTGTGGGATGTGGCCAAAGGACGTCCACTTCTGTGACTCTCTGTCTTTCTGTTGCAACCTGCTGATGACGCTCTGTGACACTCTAAGCTCAGTGGCCACTTCTGTCCGAGAACATCCTGTTTGAAGCCTTGCAATGGCGAGGTACTCTTGATCAATTGTTAGGTGTCGTCTTGGTCTCATGATGTCAAAATGTGAACAGCATGATGTGCAGGACTGTTTAAATGCTAATTCTGATTGAACCAGGAAATGTATTGGTCGATTCATGGACCAAACACCTGTTGTGAATTTTGCTGTTAAGCTCCTTGTCAGACAACAGCAAGTTCTCTGACAAGATTGTACAGTTGGACATGTGCATTCAAATGTTTAGGGAAGGTCACATTAAGTTCACCTGTAAAGGTTATAGTGCATTTTAGGTTCAGCCTGACATTTCACCCGAAAGCCGAATAGCCCTAGATTTTTGTAAGTAGTGTGTATATATAGGAGCATATAATAAGGAATATATTATTTATCATATCAAAACCTCATCACAAAATTCGTTTTTGGTTCAGTTTCTTGTCTCTACATTTTTTACACCTTTTGAAAAAGTTAGCCTTCCTGTGCATTATGTGAATGGACCAACACAAGAGGTCCAAAATGACCTGAAATATTTCTGGTTACATTAACTTACTTTACAATTAAGAAGGAAAGTATTGTTGCTTTTTTTGGCTTCAGAATGTATTTTTTAAAGCTTAGATGCGGCTATGTGCCCGGAGTCCAAGACAAAGTCTCTACAGACACTGTATCACTGTGTGCTAGTCTCAGGTTCACAGAGAGACCAAGCTTGTATAGACGTTCTGCACACACTTGGCCACACTTGCTCCTGCTGACCAATTACTATGACTCACCCTGCATCTATCTCTTTGTGCTTTTTCAAATGCCTGTTTCTCGACGAGAAAGTAATTGGTAACCCTTGGTAATAAGACAATTATTTGACTGTACGGGTACCGCTTTTCCAGAAAGCGCACCTTTCCTTAGTGTGTGTGTTTGTTTGGCCATATATTTTAAATGTACTTGTGAAATCTGGTAATTAGCCTGCCTTTTCTTTTTAAGGCACTACTCCTGCAGTTACTACTGTTTTATAACCCTTTGAAGCCTCTAATTTGCATTAATTGTAGGAGACTTCAGAGGGTCTAGTGTTTGAGGTGTTAGTAGTTTTAACTTCCTCACCCCAATGAAGAACAACAATGCTGCACTTAATGTGCTCTTGCCTGGCCGATCCTCAGAAATAGAATCTTGCCACGCTGTAGGTGATGTTGCCATGACGATATGTAGGAGTGTCATGCTCAGGGAGTGGCAAAGCAAAATGGCATCAATGAAAAAAGTATAGAGAAAAAGAGCCCTAACGTATGCCTGATAGGCCAAGTGAAGAGCATATAAATGAAACGGTCTCTGTAAGAGGGATATAGTACACTTATTATGAAAACGTATCTATTATTACTGTTTATGACTGGATTAATGTAACAGACACACACTACATATTATAGTTCACACTCCAACCGTATCTTGTCCTGGCCAGTTTCTTCTAGCATTAATTTTTCACATCATTTTTCAAAAGTCAGCTGCACTTATGACAAACAGACCAATACAAATGGCCCAAATTTCCAGCATTTCTCCTCCTACAGTGGGTAAAGAAAAGAATTACTGCCTTCAAAACATTCAGATGTTGTTGCTTTGCAGCCTGAAATGAAGACGCACAAAAAACCCCTATTTTTTCTATACTCAGTGCAACTTCTAACATCCAAATAAAACATATGATAGCAACAGACTGAATCACTGAGACTGATGGATAATCACGATTTAAATAATCGCCTTCTCAGTAATTAAAGCAAACGGGGGTTCTGACTTAGGGTTCTATCTCAGTGATTGTTTTTTAAACTGTTGCTATCATATCTTACACTTGAATGTTACCAGTTGCATTGAGTAAATATAGCTGTGTCTTCATTTCAGGCTCCGAAGCAAAATAATGTGAATACTTTGAAGGGGGTGATTCTTTTCTATACCCACTGTAATTGCTATCTGCTGCATCTGCAGTGCACGGCTGATTATCACAGACATTCATTTCACCACATTTCTTGCCATTTGGAAAATGACAGAAAATCTGTCAACTTGAAACAGATTTATAACGTAGACCTTTGGGCAGTTGCTGAGTCAGTAAATCGTCTCAGTCCAAAGAAAACCATGTTCATCCCTGATTGTTCTGATTTGTGTTTTTCTGTATAACTTGAACATAGCCTTTACCCTTTTCTTTTATGACAAATGAACCAGTAGAAATGTTCCACCATTACATGTCATTTTTTCACAAGGACAAAGGTTTGTGTGTATATGCATTCACACTTCTACTCTGAAATGGCATTTTGTGTCAGTGAAACGGAGGTTTTTGAAAACTCCCGACAAAGTGGCGATTTTTGAAAACTCAGTTTCTGCATTTACATGTGGACCAGAAAAACAAAGATTTTGAAAAACGGACTGTTTTGGGTCATACTGTGTGCCACTCATATGACATCACAGTATGTGCCGTGTTTACATTAGGTTTTCATCTACACTGCCAGACATATACAAAGTACTACTGCTCTCAACCTTGTTAGGAGTGTTGGCGTGCTTATATTAGGGGTGGCATTAATTTCAATCAATTAATCACAGAAAAAAATGTGATTAAGTGCACCATGTGACTTTAACCCGGCCAATTGTTCTGTCGAAACATGCTACCCATCAAGATGTGCTACCGTGCCCTTCTGCACAGTCTTCTGAGCTCCCAAGCGTTAGGGAAGCTGGTTTATGTGTACTATCTTGCGGAGTACACTGGTTTACAGTGATTAATATCTTACAAGGTATTTTAATATGAGTACATGTCGCTGCTCTGTGGTCTGTGTCTTAGCCGTCATTATGTAAACAATTTCCTCTTGGAGCAATAAAGTTTTCTAATTCTAAAATGCCTTTTTTTCTGCAGTTTGCAGAATGCTATCTGAAGCTAGGAAACATCAGCACTCTCCAGACACCACCACACGCTGTAAGCATGACACGATCTAAAGTAGTCTGTGTCCTGCTTCACAGTAGCATTTCTCAGTGTTAGAACCTGAGTGTATAAACTGGCTCTATGTACCTCTAAAGATCTATTTATCTAGGCTCTTCTCATTTAAAAAATTATATTTTTCTTTGATTATGCATATTATTTGCCTGTTTCTCATCATTATCAGTTTTTGTAAACTGTATAAACTTAAAGGTCCCCCCTCCGAGGCTTATGATTGGTCACCGATGCTAAACGGTTTAAGGTTATATCATCATCTGCTGCCTTGGCATGCTTTTGTCAGCGTTTTTGCCGATTACGCGTGGACGGAGATATTTTTGAAAACGTGCTCGTGTGGACGTGATAAAAAAAACCAAACAGAAAATCTCCGTTTTCAGAAATACACGTGTATATGTGGACATGGCCTTAGAACTGTGATACACTGCATATTGAAATTATGATGCCTTTCAGTATGTTAAAAAGGGCATTTAGTATCACATTTCTGGAATTAAGACTAGAAGTATGTAAATATCATTAAACTATTAATTCCCAAAGCTGCAAAAACAATCTGTTCTAAAATAATAATTTTGTGACACTTGTGTATATCTCCTTATTTAGCCTAGATCAGTTTGGCTAAGTTTCTAAGTAGTCTTTTAGCCATGTTGCAGCTATTTAGAAGAGGAGTCACATACATCTTTCAGTGTTAAAGGGACAGTAACATAAACAGGAATAAACAAACAGGAATAAAAATAGGAATGGAATAGGGAAACGGTCATATAAAAATGATGATGTATTATGATTAATATTTAATTGACACAAACCCTTTTAAAACATCTTGGTGAATCAGCATCTTTAATGGTTAAAGACTGGCCAAAAATAATTGGCTTTTATTGGATTACATGTTGGAATACCTTTATTCATCAAAACGCCTAGTAACACTCACCTAAAGCATTAACTTGAGTTTTTGATTGACATATTGTGCAGCCCTAGTAATGTTCTACCAGCGTAGTTCTGTGGGTGGAGTTTTTATAGACTGCTGACTGACTGTGTATGTATAATGGATGAACATTTCAAGTAAAACTACTCGATATATTGGATATATTGGAGAACTTTACAGCAGTTATTAAAATAATAGTCACACACACCCACACAAAGTGACCAGGAGAGACACCCATTCACACTTCTCAGCTTTACCTGACAGAGTTAGCCCTGTACCTCATTTTCATTTTTTTTGTTTGTTCCACATGTTCCACTGTTTGACGGCTGTTGAATTCTTTGACTTTGCATGTTTCTCCTATTTGTACAATCTCACAGCACCACATGTATCAGAGGCACTTTCTTCTTCTGTAGTTTAATGACATTGACAAACAGCTTCAGCTGGTAGTAACATAGCCGTGTACCAAAGAATGCCAGTAAAAGCGTGGTAAAATATATTTTTAATACATAATGATAGTCGCATAAAGTATTTGTGTTTTTTTTAATATTTCAGTGACTATTTACATATTTGATCATCATGACCCACTCCTAGCATGGGTAGCAGAAAAACAGTGTCAGTAATGTAAATTAAACGAAATTGCTTTTTTTTTTTTTTTTTTTTTGGATTGCATCTGAAAGTTGTATTAAACAGAACAGTGCTGGTGAGACTCTCTTTCTATGTCACCTGTACAGATCTGTATTCTTGGAATATAATGCCTGTAGCTTGTGGTATCTCAACATCACAAGATATGAATCACTCCTGTAGGCAAGGCGGAGAGAGGTGAAGCTCAGCAGCATGTGGAGAAGTATTGTGGTGTATGAGAGAGTGTGAGACACCAAGGCCGTGCGAGTGAATGGCAGACATGAGAGAAGTGTTGCTGGCTGCTGATGTCACATCCCTGCGCTCGATTGCACCTCTTAATGACTGTCGCTGTCTGTAGGCTGCATTAGTGCTGCTCCAGCGGAGACTTTCTCTTCCTTCCTCAGAGAAATGACAGTTACAGAACATATCTGAGAAAACTGTTACTAAGCCTCTGTTTATACAAAGCGTAATTTATTTGAAGGTAAATACAAAGTGATGTAGAGTTGAGACCAATTTTAAGTGTAAAAATAATTAAAAATGGTTGCTGTCTCTGTCTGGGATTCTGTGGTAACATTCTGGCAGTATGTGAAGGAATGAATGAGGTTGTACTACAATAATAATGCTCCAAGGTTACTTTTTCCTACTGTTGATCAAATTCAAAGTCATTATGTCTCATGGCTGAATATCTCTATATCCTAAAAATGTCCAGAATAGGGTTTTTGCTTGTTTTATGTGGGACTTGATTTAAAACCTGTTGTTAATGTTTGGGTTTTTTTTTTAAGAAGCTTTAAAAGTGGTTCTATATAGCATTAATAGAGCATCGTTTTTTTGCTAAGAGTAACTTCACCTGTGTATGAAACCTGTGTAGGCTTGGGCAATATAACAATGTTATCAGTATCGTTAATTTTGTCATAAAACACTTTACTGAGTATATAGTGGGATTCATCAGTACAGGTAGAACGCTAAACACTTGCATTTATAACTAAAAAAAGACATGTTTAAACCTATTATACACTTTTAGAATGGTTCTTTAAGGGTTCTTTTGGGACAGAGGCATGTTTTTACTAATTGTTTCAGTTTTCCAAGTGGAACTTTTGCTGAACAGACTGTAGAGTCACCATTGTCTGATTCTTCTCTTCATGATACGCCATATAATTTCAGCAGAAGAGAGATCTTGACTGCTGTGTCCAGTTAAGTACACACACTAACACATGTATAATGAGGCCAAGCATTGTTTTGGTGGAAAAAATCATGGACTTCCCTGGAAAAGAAATCTCCTTGATGGCAGCTTTGGTCTCTCCCAAAATACGTCTCAGTGTCAGTGATACCTTTACACATTTGCAAATCACCCATGCTGTGGGCACTGATGTACTTCAATACCCTGATAACCCGTTGGCTTTTGCAGCTTTAGCTGATTACTGTCTGGTCGGTCTGTTTTATCTTTGGCATGGAGAACTCAGCGAGACGAGCTCGGTGCCAGAGAACTCGGCAGCATTCCTGCACCGAGCTGATGTATGGCTTTCTCTTTGTGTAAAAAAGAACAGAACACCTGGTGTCCTTTTTTTATGTTATGTATTATTTAATTTTCTGCTTCTTTTTTTAAAGTTTACTTTTACAAATGTCCAATTAATATTAACATTGTTACTGTTTTGTTGGTTCATTTTGTCCATTCCCGAACCTTTGAAAAACAACAGATTGTGAGATGTCTAGTCTACCATGTACATGTTTTGAAAAATGTTGTAATATCTTTGCCATATCACCCATCTCTGTTTTAAGCTCTTTACCATGCAGTTCTCAAATAGACACTTGCTTCACACTGCTCCACCTGATGCACCTGCTAACTTCACCAGCAAAGCTCCAATCCCCTCACATTTTGCTTTTGTAAATATTACTGTATAGTGGAAAGATGCCTGTTTTATCATTGTTTTTTCTTTCATTTATGTTTTATGTATCTTTCTGTTTAATGGATCATTCTGCATTATGTTTAATAACTGAAGTAAAATGGTTCGGATTACTCAAGTGGATTTGAGAATGTGGATTATGGTGATGATGAAATGAGATATGGCTTGGTATAATCTCTATTAATGGATTTCAGTGTGCTTTCAGTCGAAACCAGATCAATCAAAGCTCATCACTGTACCTGAAACCCCAGCTGCCTGTACACATAAAGAGTCTCTTGGGCTGAAGATGGACTTGTGTATAAATGCAGAATTCTGATCAATATGTTAGCATTTAGTTTGTCAGATGTCAGTTAACTGAAGAGACCTTAATAATCCTATTTTCTGACCCAGGTGGAGCTGGAGCCCATCCAAGTGGTCACAGGGCAACTTTAATAATATTTTCACAAATCTCATATTCCCTACCATTTAGCATTAAGGATATATACAACAAAAGGGTCAGCAGAAATGTAGACACATTACTACAGATGTATGCAGGTTTTAACATGCTTTATTTTTTTCATGTTCTCATGTTTTTCTGTCTTTTTTTTCAGCTCAACAAGCAACAGTTGCAGGCAGTGAAGGAGCGCTTTCAGGCATTCCTAAGAGGAGAGACACAGATTGTAGCTGATGAAGCTTTCTGCAATGCCGTGCGCAGTTACTATGAGGCAAGGCTTTCCTATTTCTCAACACCTGCTTACTGCTGGCGATACTTTCTTAATTAACATCTGCTCATGCATGTTCAGTCATGGCTGTGATCAACTCTAGTCCACAATCCCAGTTGACCTTCTGTATATAAAGCCTATATTTCTGTGCATAATAATAAGTACTGAATAAATATGTATTAAGCATTTTTTTTTACAGTTTTCTCAAAGTGCTTTAAACAGGAATATAACTGAACACTAAAAGATGTTGTGGTTTTAGGGAAAAATCCGAACAATGAAGTGAATACACTAGGCGAAGGCTAATAACAAGTGTCACTTGTATAGTCCCTTTCACAATTCTAAGGTTGTTCTACATTGCTTACAAAAACACATCTAAAGGCCAAAGACCTGAAGGAGAAAAGACGAGAACAGCTTCGAAGAGAGAGACAAATTTCATAGTTTGGGTTCTGCAGCATTGAAAGATTTCCCACCCACAGAGGAGAGTCTAGTATGAGGAACTGTAGTAGACAGTTGTCTTCTAGGGGTGGAGGAGTTCCTTAACACACTGGGGCCAGTCCACGAGAGCTTTAGAGGTAATGAGGAGTATTTAATGCTGATGCAAAACCTGATGCAACTGGAAACCAGTGCAGGAATAAAAATACCTGTTAATCTGGATTTTAAACACCTCTGTTGAGTTTGCAGTGCTAACCCTCTCTGAATTCATCTTCCAGAAGTTTGGGGCTACAATACAAAATGACATTTCAGTTGAGATATGAATGTTTGTCATTACTCTAGGAGTTTGCAGTAAGGCTGCTTCAACTGAGCAAAGTGGTCTGGATAGTTATAATGGTTCAGCAGGTCAGGAAGATATGCCATAGTTTAGCCATTTTTCTGATAAGCGGCAGGTTGCTGCTTTTCTAACTTGTTGGAGCCTATTTAGAGAGGCAGCATGGCAACCAGTGAGTAACACCTTGCGTAGTCTAATCTAATTTTCTCAACCTCTTGTAGGCTTAGCATGATTTGGATATTTTTCTCAAGTGATTTAATTGTCTTAGAGGTGTAATTTTGATACTGAAATGATCATTTGGCATTTGGTGCTACACCTCTCTCTCTTAAAAAGGTGCCACCTTTATAGAATAACTTTTAGTTCTGTAGAGAACCATATTATATCTGAGCTGTGTGTATGTCACTTGTCAAGTGAGCTTGAAAATGATCGTCTATATTTAGAAGTGCTTCAATTAAAAGGATCTAATTTTGCGGCTTCATAGCGGGGGTGATGTAAAATATGTTCTTTTGGTATTGATATTGTCAAACATAAAGTGTTATTGTGACACCTTTTATCTTAACTTTTGTTTACTGCACAACCCTGTCACATAAATGACACTGCATTATACAATGGCTGTGTAATGTGATGCTTTTTTTTCCCCTCTGTGTCCTTAAACACGAATGCATACATTTAAAATTAAGACACTTTAATGATTCTTGAGGCATTTTATTTGTAGAACGATTATTATTTAATTCATTTTTTAAAACATAGACACCCTGAGAAGGGGTAAGGTTTTGTTATTTCACCGCAGAATAATCTAAAGAGTCCTGAGAAAAACAGTACCATTTCATTATTGAAAGTCTACTTGCTTATGTACACCAGCATGTGCTCACCAGAGCTAGCAAGCGGTTCTGTGCAGAGTTCTTCTTTTGATGTTAGGAATAGTGTTTTGGGGCTAGATTCCTGGTGCTGCGTCTGTGCTGGTAAATTTGGGAAATAATTAGATGCCCAAATAAGCGTCAGAATCTTCAGCAGTTAAGGTGGCGCAGTTAGTCAGTAGTGTCACTCGCATGCTGTGCTTGAAAGTTTCAAGGTAATAGAGCAAAACATAAAGTCTCAGGATCAGTGGTAAAGATCAGTTTCCTCCTAGAGATGACTGTGAGGCTAGTTTGCTCCTTTTTATCATGGAATGGAAATCAATGGGCTGTAATGGTATGTGTGGGATGTTAAACAAGAGCACTCTTGTGCGCTTCTGCGGCCTTCTCTCTTCCTGTCTGTCATTTCTTTCTTTGTTCTCTCTTTATTCTCTCTTCTGCACTTGAAATCTGGATCAGAACATGCACAGAATATCACATAATGAGAGCACCACATCATATCATTCATCTTTTTAGTCTTTTAATTTTAGAGAATGGGTAGGGCACCATTGAAGTCTGTCCTGTTAGTCATTCTTGTAGATATGAGTTGGGTGATCAAAGTTACTCTCATTGTCATGCAGCGGGTGACTTACATATATCAAAGCATGTCGTCGCCTTTTGTTTTCTGAATGGCAAAAAAAAAACCACACAAGGCACGGAAGTGAGTCACCAGGGACATGTGTCCAGCTACAGATTTTATGATCATAGCTTTGAAATATGGACATGGCATCATTATACTGATTTCTCTTGAGCTTGTAAACAGACTGTTGAGGTCTAAGTTGAACTGATGTGTGTGTGTGTGTGTGTGTGTGTGTGTGTGTGTGTGAGAGAGAGAGAAAGAGGGACAGAGAGAGTGAGAGGGAGGAAGGGAGAGTGCAGGTATGGCTTAGAAATGCACATCTCATGAAAATACCACAGCCAAGGTTGACTTGTTCAAGGGGAACGGTGGTTCTTTATCTTTTCTTCTCACATTTAATGTTAATCCTTGCCGTCGCCCACTCAAGTAGGCCTTTACCGTGAAGGTGTGCAGTATGTCGTCTCAATGTAAAGCAAATATTTGATCTCTGTAAACATGCAGTGCAAATCAGTCTAGCAGTATTTCAGTCATCAGAGAGCTAGTGCACTATAAAAAATAATGTTGAAACGTACTGAGTTGTTTTCGTGTTTCGTATTCATAACTGGTTTCTATTAAGGACATGGTGGCTTCAATGCTGATTAATTTCCATCTAATTAACTTTTTGGTGATGGTTGTCATATAAATTTCACACAGTGAGAAATGTTTTTATCCCCTTTTAGCACAGTTATGCAAGGGTGTATAATATTTAATTTAAGAATCCTCTGCTTCCTTGTTCTTTAGTACTACATCCTTCTTTTGGCACAGCACTTTTCCATCCGTCCATCATGTCTGCTTATGTTAAATGTATGTGTATTTTATGATTGATATTGCAGTCTGTGAGTAATGAGAGAGGAACAGATTTTTAAATAAAACAGTAACTATGTTGAAGTGCAGGATGGAAACTTCATTTTTAGGGGTAGCATGTCCATTTTAGATGAATCATGGAGTTAGAGGAGTCTTGCTTGCTCTCCACAGTGTGTTAAGAGAGCCAGAGTGGATAGTTGGCTTCCCAGCTGTTCCAGGCTCAAACCCACGATCGCAGGGGCAACTCCCTAACCGCTAGGCCACTGGCTGCCCCAGTAGGTGTTTCAGAATTAGAGATGAGTATCGAGAACATGTTCTAAACTGGTACCAGTTCCTGATCAGTGCCAAAATATCAAAAAGCTTCTGAAAAACAGTCCTGCAATGTTAATGCATTTTAACATAGTCAGCATTTTCAAATGGTTGATGCTGTTTCGGATCAGGGGAATGGCAGGAGTGACACTCTGCACATCACTTCCAGGCATTTGCAGCAAATGCTCCTGCCTCATTTTATAATTATTATGAATAGCAACAACTACTCAGTAGATAATAAAAATTTATTTAGTGCTTAGCATTCTCACTTCACTGAGATGTAAAACAGTCGGTCAAACAAAAGATTTTGGAGCTTCATTCAAAAAGAGTGGCATTTGAATATCCATGGAGTGTGGTGAATGCACCCCTTAAGATAAAATAATTTCTAGAATTAACAGTATAATTACCTGTGCTCATCTTTTCCAGACCTGTTGAAACAATTAGTTAGATCCCCTGCAGGAAATCCAAGGCTCTTTGACTTCAGTTGTATTTTTTTAAAGCCATGTTGTACATTTTCACATGTGCATACATTTGTGAAAATGTGCCTTGCTCCTCCAAATTAAAATTCTTCTGCTTTTTTTGTCTTGGACATAAAAAATCTATGGTCTAGAGATGGCAGAACTTCAGGAATGTTTGCATAGAAATTCTGTTTCACGGGCAGAAGGCAATTGCATTTTTGTACAATTGATTGATGTCAGAATTTAAATTCTTATGTGTAAAAACTCAAGTTCTGGATTTCTTGCTTTTCTACTTTTTGTGTCTTATCAAAGCTGAAATCAGTAAATGATTCTAAAAAATGTTCAGCCCTAGTTAAGAAGCAAGAACCTGTTAGTGAGCTTAGTAGATTAAGGATAAGCAATGATTATTTTAAAATCTGCAAGATAAGTCTTGCTGTTGAGTAGATCAAGAACAGCCTTCAGGATAAAGGCTTAGATGTGTCAAAGACTGGCATACAGAAATGAATACACCAGCATGACCTCAAAAAGCTTCAAGAAGAGGAGGGAGCTGACTGTTTGCTCAAAAAAGTAAATAAAGGCCTGATAGACAGATGAGAGAAATATTAACCTGTAACAGAGTGATGGAATGAGGAACATGTGGAGGGGAAATAAAATGAAACTACTCTTGATCCAAATCAAACCACCTCTTCAGGGAAACTGGCTGCCAGTAAAACCGGCTCACTAATATATACTGCTAAAAAAATTAAAGGGAACACTTAAACAGTCATGCTGTTGTTTAAGTGTTCCCTTAATTTTTTGAGCAGTGTGTGTGTATATATATATATATGTATATATACCGAAACCGGTACCGAAACCGAAAACTAACTTACAAAACTATGAAAATATATATTTTTCATTCAAACAATGCACAATATAAAATAAAATTTGAAATAAAATACTTTGCTTGGCCCCACTCATGAATAGCCTAAAATCAAGATGGCTGAAATATTATACAATTCAATATCTTCTCTCATAAAACTCGTGAATTCAAGTGCATTTTAATATTCTGAACGAAGTGCATGAACAACTTGCATTCAGAACAAGTGCTTTAAAAACTGTTGAAAGATATAACAACATTCTCTGTAGTCCTATAACAAAATAGTGTATCAAAATAAAGACCGACATAGCCCATATATTAACTGTAATCACTGGATGTGGGTGTGCTCGAAAGGTCTTGCCTCTTCTGTGCTCAATCGGTATGTTTAGATTTTATATGATAAATTAATCCCGACATTGAGAAATTCTTTGTGGATGCACCCCCTCTAGATATTTTGGCATTTCACGCTTTACAAACTTTTTTTTTTTAGATATATCGAAATGCGCCCACATGGCAGACATGCTGACTCCAATCCAGTCCCCGTGCAGGCTGCGCTTGTTGATTGCGTCATCACTGTTTCGGTCGTGTAAAAAAAAATTTGGGCTGAAACCGAAAATGCATTTTTAGAAATATATGTGTGTGTGTGTGTGTGTGTGTATATATATGGATGTGTGTGTGTGTGTGTGTGTGTGTACGTGTATATATATAGTATTTGAAAATTTTAATGAATTTTGGCATATGAGTGAAAGAATAGTCAACATTACAGACTTTCAGTGTCTCTTTTATTTAATAACTGTTGTTACAGTAATGGACACAGCAATCAAAAATATGACCTAATATGCTGAGGGAAAAGGCTTCAGCAAGAACAATGATAGAACCAAGACCATCTAAAAGATGGAGTTTAAGACAATGTACACACACTTACGGGTGCCAGAAGCATTTTAATGTGGGGGTGTTTATACAGTAATGATAAGACATAGACAAATAAAATACATAATCGGAGAAAAAATACATTTTAAGAGAAGCACCTAGATAGATAGATAGATATTTAGAGGTGCATAGAACCAGTTTATACAGTCAGGTTCTAACACTGAGAAATGCTGCCATGACGCAGGGCACAGGCTACTTCAAATCGTGCCATGCTTACAGCTTGCAAGATAGCACAGACAAACCAGCTTCCCTAATGCTAGGCAGCACAGAATCCCAGGACAGTGGAACTGCACATGCGCAGAAGGGCACGGTAGTACATCTCGAGGGGAGCATGTTTCGATAGAAAGCTGGACATCGTTATTTTTTTAACACGTTATTTTTTATTAGTATATATGTATGTATTTGTATGCCTACAGTAAATCCCTGACAAGCACAGGTTTTTACTCTTAAAACATGTTTGTATATATATAATAATTTTTTCCCCTGTAAACAAAGTAATGAAAACCTGTAAACCTGAATTTAAAATAAACTACCGCCGGGCAGACCCGCTCAGTCTCTGCCACCACAAAGAATTTTGCATCCTGTAGAATTGGATGCAGCTCAGAATTTCATTCTACTATGAGGATAGGAGAAAGCAGTCTATTACATTTCTATAGTAAGACTGGAGTTTATGTACTAAGCTTGGACATAAACTTGAATACATTGCACTTGTCCTTCTAAATAAATAAAGAATTCTGGGACGCATAGTTACTGATGAATCAGCACAAAAATGAATTGGGTCATTGAAACAAGCAGCAATATTCTGTATTTCTTTTACATGAAAAAGCATCTCTGCACATTTCTTTCAGTGTTGGTCTCGAGTGTTTTTGAGCCATAGGGCTGAAGTTTCAGACGAATTCTAAGAATCGAGACACAAGACTTTTTTTGATCTTGTCATCAAATCTGTTATCAAAAACACTTAGCGTGTTTGATACTGTCTGTACAAGATGCATGCTGTGAGTATCTGATTGTAGGGCTGAATCTTAAAACATGGAAACTTCATTTTGTGTGTGTCCTTGTGATTGCTTTGGGTTGGTCTTAGATAGAGCAGTAGGAGAACATATATCTGGAAAATGTGTTTAAACCATGATGGGTTTTTCCATTGTTGTCTAGCATTTGTTGTATAGTACTTTGTACTTGCCTCATCTCTTTTTAAAGACCTCCGTGCTGCAGGGAGTATAGAGTCCGTGTCCACTAGTCATTGACCTCTTGACATGACAAGACAGCTAGTCATATTTAGCTGTTTTTTAGTGTCAGAAGATTTTACGTCATGCCAGAGGTTTGAAAAAAAAAAAATTAAAGCCTTTTCAGAGTTAGACATGCTTCAAACAGAGAGAGGACTCTGCTCACTACAGCTTCACAACATGGACGGTCTACACATAACACAAGCACAAATTCAAACAGAAACAGTTGATCCACAGCCATCCACTAATCTACCCTTCCAAGTCCCCCACCACACACACACACACACACACACACACACACACACACGCAGAAGAAACAGTCCGTTAACTTGCTGTCCACAACAGAAATGGTAACCTTAACCAGCTAGTAATTTTTTGATATGACGGAGTCTAGCAATGCATTTACATTTTTTTGTTTTTGTTGGTAGTAGAGTTGGGACGGCTGGTGGCCTGGTGGTTGCCGCTGTGATCAGAAGGTCATGGGTTCGAATCCCTGGACTTCCACTGGCATCACTGAGGTTGGCTGCCCACAGTTTCACTTGGGTGCATGGGTTATGGAGGACAAATTTCATGTTTTCACATGTGCTTTTCTGAGCATACTGTGAAATTTAAGCACTGATGTAACAGCATGTGTTTATTACAAACATTAGTCCTATTCAACTGGATTTAATGCAGCGTTGCATGGAAAGTTGAACAAAAATCATTTGTGGTTTTGAAGGTATTTTTGTAAATGTAACACCACTGGCACTTTTGTCTGTTCCCATTTTCAGACAGAAACAATCATGACATGATCGTAAAAATCTGGAAATCTGGAAATTTCAATTAGCAGTGGAATATAAAACATTCACTTTAAGTTCCCTGAGGTCTGGACAACGATGGCACAGGCGGGGAACCAGGCTGCAGCGTGATGTGAAAACACACTGAAGTCTGTGAAATATGAATGAAAAATTAATTTATCTCTGTTCATTTTGAGTAATTTTCCTGAGCTGAGACAAACACAGTACCGTTATTAAGTTAGCACTTTTTCAAGCAGCTAAAACATATTTGCCAGCAATGGTAACTCATTTATTAGTTATTAACCATTGCAGACAGACCGCTGTGTTGTTGCAGTTCTGGTCTTTTCTGGTAATTTATTTGTCAGTAGTATTAGAAAGAATGAGCTCCAGTTTATATTTGATATTCCAAAAGTCCAGACTGAAATCTTACGGCTTGAAGTATTTTGAACACTTTTCACTCTCTCTTTTCTTTCACAGTTTTTCAATGGTGTGTGATAAAGACTTTAATTCTTGAACATTTCTTATCTGAGCAATTCAGCATACTGAGGAGGTGATCTAGTCGCACAGAGAAGTACAGTGCTGATATAGCCATGCTTAAATTGTGCATAAGAACACTAGGAGATTTACAGGTTCCAATATAAAACTGTTCTGCTGAAATGTATACATATCAAAATGCCATTAAAAAATTCTGTATGTTTCTAAATGACTGTGTGACTGGTCATTTTTACCATGACTTCTTAAGGGTATCATTTTATCACCTAGTGTATACTACATGAAGCATCTTTTGGTTAAAGGAACCTGTTGGTTTTTGTTTGGTAGTTTTCAACGTCACTAAAGACCCAACGGTGGATATTGCTATGGGTTTAGGTTTGTACCCTGTAATGCCATAGAGAATAGGACTAACATTAGTACCACAAAGTCAACAGATGTTCTAGGCCTGTATCACCCTGAGGACAAATTTCCCCTCTGAATACGATAAGGAACACTGCTTATAATAGAATAACACAATCTGTAATCATTTTGTTTCTCCTTTTATTTATCCCTAACATTGACATGTTTGAAGTTTCGAATGACTAGCCATAAAGCTTACACTTCCTTTCAGCATCTAAAGATCTTAAGGAGATGCTTCAAGGTCTTTTTCTGTAGCTCCAACAACTCATGTATCTCGTGAAAGCGTTATTTTTTTATAGTCATTAGGAATGCAATGGTAAAGGGGGTCCCATGGTTCAGTATGTATCACAGTAAAAGTACTGTTTCAGTGTCTTTTATACTTAAGAAAACACATCACCCTTTAAAAACGGAACTTTTTAAAAGGGTGTATAAACAAAAATCTTTCTATTCTGCAAAAATTCTGAATGACTGACTGGTCTGTCGCTAGTGTATGAAAACAACAAGAAAAGAAATTATAATTACAGCACTTATTAGCTTGACAGCCTTTAGATGATTTGCCTTCTGTATTTTAAATAATCAGGGTACATGCTTGCCTGTGTCAGTTAGCTCTCAACTTCTCTCCATGATGTTTCCTTGAGTTTGGGGATTATTTTAGTGATGAAATCACAGCTCAGTAGCCAGTGAATAGGGCATCAAATCTTTGGCTATAAGTACTTCAAGCGCTTTTTTCATGATTTTGTCACAAATTGTCATTGGAAGGCTGCTATAAGAGTATTTTTGTTAATGAGGGGACTCCCCTCGCTCCAACTTCGCTTGCAAGGGATACAGCCGGGTATCGACATAAATGAGACATCATGACAGAAGTGTTTCCACTCGGGTAGCTGAGTAGTGGCAAGGCAATGCTAGTGGACTGTACTTCATGTGTTTACGGTCTTCTTACCATCGTCATCGTGTTGAATGCTGAATCCAAAATATTTCCACACTGGCGGTGCCGCTTCAACTTTCCCTTCTCTGTCGCAGTAGTGTTTGCAGTTGTCACATTGGAGCTGAGAGAATATTCTTTTCAGAGCACTGATAGGCTCCAGAGATGTTCTGTGCATCTAAATGTACAGTATGTGTGTAGTCTGCAGCACAATAAGCAAATTCTGGAAATTATAGGCAAATTGACCTCAAGTATGAATAGGATATGTTCTCTATGTCTACATATACAATTACATAAGCAGAGAGTTTAGACTAGCAGCTGTGAAAATAAACAAGAAAATGTAAGATAGCATTTACATAAGGCTGGAGTTATCTCAAAAACAAATGCTTTCTTCCATTCCAATTAAAATCCAAGCCACGATTACATATGGTAACTGGCTTTTATTTTCTGGGTTTGGTGAATGGAGGTCAACCTAACTTGCGTAAACCAATTAGAACATGATTAAAAACAGATTCATTGAATTTGATTTATGCAGGCTACAGGATATAACATAATTCAGAATAGGACTGGAAAGCAAATGTCTAATTATAGCTAACAGTCCATAACTATTTTCCTAGATATTATGATTAGTCATTAACAGTTACAGGAAGGCTTCCTCAGTTACCTGAGGTATTAAAGTGAATATCTTGTCTGGATTTAATGTTCGTAAAGTCCAAATTGTGAAGTCTTCTTGAAATCCTCTGGCTTGAAGTGTTTGGAACATACTTGTTGTCTCTTTCCTTTTCCTTAACAGGTTTTCAGCAGTGTGTGATAAAGATTGACATTAATTACTGCTCATTTCTCAACAATCCAGTTCAGCATATTGACTGAATAAATATATGTATTATTCATATTTAGCATGTGTATACAAAGTTCAGTGATACAGTAAACAAAATCATATGCAATGTACCCAGGGGTATTGCAGTGATTGGTGGCTTTTCCACATTCTATTGGGTAAACTTGGGATAGTCTCTAGCAACTATGAAATAATGTGTGCTCAAAGGCTTACAGTTTAGATTTTTTCTCAATAGAATGATTTTTTTTTTTTTCATATGCTGACAATATCATTTGTAATGAAAAACCCACAGTCACACTACTATTTTGGCCATTGCTAGCAGTATAGATCTATAGATGGGAGATGTTATTCTGCAAGGTGATTGAGATCAGAGCTACCACGAACACACCCAAACAGAAACATTAGCCTCTGATTGAAAAGCTCAACCCAAGCCATTGTGAGACTGCCAGTGAGCAGCTGATAATCATCCTAACACCACAATAAGTATTTACAACATGCAGACATTAATAAATAAAGATGTGCAGTTTTGGAGTTTTCATTATGTTTTTGTTTGATAAAGTCTCCCAAATGCCAGTGCAGTTCAAGGCTGGATTACGAAGCCTCTGAATGGGATTCAATCAAACTCTACCCTTCTGGGCAAAAAAAGGGATGTCTGTAATATATAGCATTCCTGAGACATGTCTGTCAGATGCAACGTCCTTTGTTGTCATATACGACATTTTGACCCTGGGAAGGTTAAACAGCCATCTGGTTATTAATTATTGATTAGATTCTAATGCTTGATTTGCAAGTCATTTTGACAGCTTTCTTAAAGCATTCTATATGTTTCACAGAAGCCAAACAAAAAGGAGTTTCTCATTCAGATCCAGTGTGCTGCTCTCTTTCCTAATGCAAAATTAATGCCCAGCCACATCGATCTGAGCATATCTCACCCCTCTCTCTCTCTCTCTCTCTCTCTCTCTCTCTCTCTCTCTCTCTCTCTCTCTCTCTCTCTCTCCCT
>JBBPCX010000028.1:7890479-7909608 GCA_037974365.1 Hydrocynus forskahlii | reverse complement strand
CCAATGTAAGAAACGCAAAACATGAAACATACAGAGGCTAAGAATGTCTCTTTTCTTAATAAACTGCAGACTGTGTTACTCAAATAACCCAGTGACTTAAAGTTCAGGATCAGTTGCGGCTACTGAGCAGCTGCCATACCATCCTCTCCAACTAGAAAAGAAGTCTATGTGTGAAAAGAAGTGGTGTCTGAGGTTCAGGTTACCTGCAGAAGTTTCATTCCGACCAGTTTGAAGCCTTTACGCTCAAAGCGTCGGATTATCTCTCCCACCAGCCTCCTCTGTACACCATCTGGCTTCACAGCGATGAAGGTACGCTCGTTCACTCCAGTCCATCCTGTAGTTCCACACATCAGACACAGGTCAGTTTCCAAACACTGGGGAAGATCAACACTACCCTGCTACTGGACACTTTTCTCTTAAGAGAGTAGTATAATCAAATACTCTACTACAGTGGTTCCCAACCCTGGTCTCAGAGACCTCTCTGCTCTGCACATTTTAGAGTTGTCTTTGTCCAACCTGATCCAACTAATCAACTAATTCACCAGTTTCTCTTTTGTTGAAGTGGTGGGCAAGAGCAGCGATAAGACTTCTATGACCAAAGTTGGGAAACACTCTAATACACCAATCAAAACTGAAATACATCAAAATATTAGACCAAGATTTGTCAGATTATGGGAAGTAGGGGAGCACAATAAATCGTTCCTTGGTTTATTGCATTTGTAGCAATACTGATGTTAAAAAAAAAATGTAACATTTAATAATGAACCTTCAGCTCAGTGATTTCCGAATGCTTCATGGACCTCTGGACAGTCCACATATCTTTTTTTCCCTTATGTATTGCATGTTGGGCTGGAGTAAAATCTGGAGATCAGCTGGAGAACCACTGTTCACTTACTGAATGTTATCATTATGTGCTCTGAGCACTCTGACCAACAGCAGATGTTCTCTGGATTCTGAGCCCCATTATTCACAACATCACATTATGTAACAGTGTATCTGAAATGTGATCTGCTCAGAATACTGAACAGCTGCCTAAATTTCCTTCCCAATGTCGGTTGGAGTGATAATCAGGGAAGGAAAGTTGACCATTTGGAAACAGTTAATCGGAGTAAATGCTTGACTCGTAAATATTTATATAAATATTTGAATATTTATTCTAAAACATAATAATGTGTTTCGACCCCAAAGTACATTTCAGCCCTAACAAGAACCATGGGTACATGAACATATGCACAAAACACTGCAAAAGCTGGTCAATGTGCATATAAAATTCTAAAAAAAGATGTGGAGATACTGGGAATATGCATGAAACTGCTACACAGGCATCTTCAGAGTGGTATCTTAATGCTACATCATTTTTTACCGTAACTTTTATTTTACACTTTATATTGTATATTGTTCTTGTCTCTGTGTGACTGTGCAGTCATAACAGCAAATGCCTCCGGGATCAATAAAATGTTCTGATGCTGATCATTGCAAAATGAAGAATGTTAAGTTTTAGTGTACGTAATCGATGTAAAGAATATTTCCAAGCACTCATTTGCTGTTTCAATATTGAATTGAAACGCTACTACACGCTATGGACAAAAGCATTGGGACATGGTCGTTTTTCAGGCTCAACCCCATCCAAAACCTTTGGATGAACTGGAACGCAGATTGTGATCCAGGCCTTCTCATTCAGCATCAGTGCCTGACCTCATAAATGCTCTACAGAAATGAATGGGCACAAATTCCCTCAGAAACACTCCAAAATCTTGGAAAGCCTTCCCAAGAAGAGTGGAAGCTGTTATAGCTGCAAAAGGGGATCAACTCCTTATTAAAGTCAATGCACTTGAATGCAATGTCGTTAAAGCACTTCTTGGTGTAATGGGCAGGCGTCCCAATACTTCTGTTCATATAATGTATATCTTATAGCAAAGAGTGGTGACTCGTTGTCCCATTTCTTGATAAATCATTTAAATTAGCCACAACGATAAATATGAGGGAATACAGGCAGCACCAGCCACTCAAACAGACAAAGCAGGCTTCATCCTTAATAACCTAATACCATAATAAACCTATTACAGTGAGCCCCAGAACAGAACAGCCTCTAATAACATGGCCTGACAATAATAACACTACAATAATAGTAATGTCCGCTTATGAAATAGTAAGGTGCCTCTTTCTGCAGTACCTGTTTCATTTATTCTGGCAATTTTTGCTCCCAAATCCAAAATATCAGTAGGGTCCGAGAGTGACCTTTTGGAGCCCATGTCTCGCAGTCGTCCAGCGCGTGCAGTCCCGCGCGCAGACAGGCGGGGATAAAGACGCGCGAACCAATCAGAGAACAGAAGATATTAATAGGTTTAGACGGAATGAAGCGAATACGATTCAATTGCCAAAGGACACCAATGCTGGCTTCGACTCAAAGAACCGATTCTCATAAACTCGGTTCAGTTCACAAACCCGATTTTCTAAAGCTTAACTGCAGAAAGAAGAGGTTCGGTTCAGTCTCCAAACTTCGGTTCAGTTCACGGAACCGGTTCTATCGAACTGAACTGTACTTGACAGGATACAAGATACCACAACTGTAGCAAAAGGAGGATCGGTTCAGTTCACGAAATCAACTCTCTCTCTGAACCGTGGCGAGGGGTTGGGTTCAGTTCACAGAATCGATTCTCTCAAACTCATTCTGTATTTGACAGGAGGTTCGGTTCAGAAAAGAACATCGACTTTCTCAAAATTAACTGTAGAAACAGAAGGTTCAGTTTACGGAACCATAAACTGTAGTGACGAGGAACTCGGTTCAGTACACAGAATCGATTTTCCCAAATAAACTGTAGTGACACGAAACTTGGGTTAGTTTATAGAATCGATTCTCACAAAATGAACTACAGCGACATGGGGTTCAGATCAGTTATCACAACCGATTCTCTCAAATGAAATGTAGCGACAGGGTAGGTTCAGCTCACAGAACCGATTCTCTCAAGAAGCTCGATCCGGACAGTTTTCGAAATGAATTAGATTACAAAATACTAACAAAACTATTTTTATCAGGTTATCTACATATGTTAACTATAAACAATCTCCTGGATATTCGCATTTTCTTCTTTCTATTCTTCTCTTATTTAGGAAGTCAATGCCTCAAGTGACATTCTCTGATGGTATTTTATGATGTTTTATTATTCAGGCACATGTGTAATGTATTTCAGTGGGTTATTTTAAGTTGACCGGCTGAGTTTTCTCATTCTGCAGGATTGAAAGTAAAGGAATAGCACAACATTGCGTGCTGTGAAAGAAAGAAGGTAACGGTTACACAGCAGCCAGGGCACGTTTCCTAACGCTACTGTTTGTATTTATGTGTTTAACAGTAGAGTTGAGCATGCAAACACTACTTTCAGCACTAATATTAAACCAAAGCTGCCTTAGTGCCGTTGCTACTCACGTTTTCCATAGTAGCCAGCTTAGCAAGCACATACTCGTACTTAATGATGTCAGAATTAAAAAGGCAGGTCAAATATTTTACATATAAAAATGGTAATAGAAAGTACTCACCAGTTTTGAAAACGTATGCAAATAAGGTTAGGAAAAGACAAATCATTTTCTTCCTAGTGCACTGCACCACCCAGACCCAACAGTTTTTTTGGATAAAAGAAGAGGGAGGGCATGGGCACGCGCACTAACGTCTTGAAATGCGCATGCGCATTCCAACACGTGCACGCCCCTATGCACTTGCAAGGGAATAAGTTCTCTCTCTCACACATACACACCT
The DNA here is from genome assembly GCA_037974365.1 of Hydrocynus forskahlii. Taxonomy (NCBI): domain Eukaryota; kingdom Metazoa; phylum Chordata; class Actinopteri; order Characiformes; family Alestidae; genus Hydrocynus; species Hydrocynus forskahlii. The sequence goes on along the minus strand of JBBPCX010000028.1, from coordinate 7,905,857 downwards.
CGCTTGGAGCCAGTAAATTCAAGATACTTTATATAGACAAAAGTATTGGGACATTCTGGACAACACCATGCTTCCAACTTTGTGGACAGTTTGGGGAAGACCATTTTCTGTTCCAGCATGACTGTGCCCCAGTGCACAAAGCAAGATCCATGAAGACATGCTTGGATGAGCTTGTGCCCTACAGAATAAAGTGGCACAAAATTCCACAGAAACTCCAAAATCTTGTGGAAAGTCTTCCAAAAATAGTGGAAGCAGTTGTAGGGGCCATGGTGTAATGGTCAGGCATCCCAATACTTTTGTCCATATATTATAGTACAGGACACAAGTATGTAACAAGGCTACTGGGTAGGTAATTTTATTCATAAATATTCCAGCATGTAACACAAATGTCATCATAGTACATACATTGCCCCATACATCATGATGGAGGGAAAGAGGCTGAGGCCCATAATGTCCTTAAGAGAATGTCCAACTTTTCTGTGGTCAAATGGTGTGACTCCGATGCACCAGAGACATCCAAAGTATTAATGTATTCCTGACATTAAAACGAAGGAGCTGTTTTTTGTTTAACATGGTGCTGACCATATTTTCTCAGGCAATGATTAAGATGAACCTGAGTGGATAAAGCTCATCCTAAACCAATTTAAGGACAACTTCCATCATGAATTAATACCAGCCAAGAGAAGAGAGGGGGAGGTAACTGGTGCAAAAATGTCCCATCTTGGCATCAGACCGGAGTTCCTTCCTGTTTCCGCTTTTCCTCCTGGCTGCGGAAGTACTCTTTGTTGAGCACCACGTCTCGTTTCAGAGGCAGGCTGGGCTCAGGCAGGCTGCTGGCATCCACACCTAGCTGCTTGGCTTGCTGTGCTAGGATCATGGCCCGCAGGAGTGGAGGGAACCTAACGTGTCGGATAGGGGGCTCAGGGACAGGCTCAAAGCGCTTAAAGGTCTCCTCTTCATGTTTGGGCACCAGTCGCCAGTCATGGTACATAACCTTGTCCACCTCCTGCTCTGAGCTTTCCTCTTTACCTGGAATACAATCCATTGACGCAAATACACCATTTAGAACTATCCACTCTCTTGTTTTAAGTAATGTGTGTCCAAAATACACATGCTTACATCTACGACTGCTGGGATTTATTAAATGTTAAAAGTCAGAAGCTGCAGAGCCTTCCGACTTGTGAAGATGAGCCCCAGGGACTATAGCACAAGGGCGGTGTGGGAGGAAACAAGACGTACAGCGAGCAAGGCTGGGTCCATGCTAGGCTAATGGCTAAACCCAGACTGCACATCAGGTTCAGAATCAGAAACTGTCTCGCTATATACATGTATATAGCTGAGATGACAATAAAGTCCACTTTGACTTGGAAAACTTTATTGATCCAGGAGGAAACAGGTTACCCTATGACCGCACAGTCACAGAGACAAACAATATAAATTATACACAAAGTCAAAATAAAAGTTTCCAGAAAGTACTCTGAAAATATTCAGTATGCTATATACACAAAATGCTGACCAGTAAGTGAATAAATACTATAGATAAATAAATAACATTTCTGTTGTAGGAGTTTACTAGTTAACACAAATAGCCGTTTGGGGATGTTCTCTATACCGAGTCCGTTATTGCACCTAATAGTGACATAAGTAGTCATGTTGCCCATGATAAGACACAGACAGGGACTGCTCTGTTTTTAGTCTCAGTCAACCAAATTTAAGCATGTTTTATCTTCCAATATCTGCCCTTCTTTGTGGCAGACCAGTATTGGTTATGACAAAACCTCCCACCACATCACATATACTTTTGGAAAAACAGGTGTAGAAATTTGATTGTTTTGATTTGGTTTATTTGATTCTTCACTTACCTTTAAATGTTAGAATGCCCCATGCTTTTCCATGGTTCATATTCTAGAGGGAACAAAATAAAATAGTAAATTCAAAAGTTCAAAAGCTTAAAACAAAAATAATGTTAATGCTGTTTGTGGTTTTCTGAGATAGTCTCACAACATCTCTCGATAACAGTCGAATAAAGAGATAGACACGTTACTGTCTTACCTCTGCTGTGTAATCTACTTTCACTTTGGTTATCTTCCAGTAGCAGGGCTCACTATGCTCCTCCAGCCACGATTTGCGTGTAAAGAGCCGTCCCACACCGAACACGCGCATGCCAGCCAGCAAAGTGAAGAGGGTCGTCTCCCTCTGCACATCCTTCCAGGCCAGTACCGGCAGCTTCTTACCTGTGAACGGCCGGGTCAAGGTGTCGTAGTCCAGAGCGTAGCGCTGAGAGTCCCGCGGACGGTTTTTCAGCTCTCTGTAAGCCCGGATCTTTCGGGCCATCTCAGCAATCAATCTCAAGCGCTTCTTCTTCACCATCGTGACTAAGGAAATACATTGAAGGAGAGGAGAGCAAATAATAAAGATGTAAACGCCTTGTCCACCATGCAGGTTATTGTTAATATTTTTGTCTTCACAATAAAAAAACGGATATAACCTTGGCCAGAATTGTGTATGTATTATCTCTCTGAGCCTTTCCTTGAATTGCCTGTAATGTACAGCTGATCAGACAGCTGAAGCCAAGAGGTTCCTAAAGTCAGTCCTAGGGACATTACATATTTTTGTGCCTTCCCTCATCTATCACACCAGATTTAGCTCCTTAACTGATAGCCTTCATGTGGACTGGATCAGTTTTCACTTGTTTAAATAAACAAAATCACATATTTTCAATGTGGTCATAGTCCACTGAATCTGCACCATGCATATTCACCAACATTCATGTAAATAAAAGATCACAGTCACTACATACTGTACAACTCCTTCTGGGCACCCAACTCTGCTCACAGAGACGTAACTTCCTGCAGCTAGGTCTATAAAACACTCCTGAAAGACTTACAGAGCCAAATCTGACCATTGCTTGTAGATGCTTAATGCTAGATCTTTTTGTACCTAAATCAGAATGATACAGGTACATTACTGTGTAAAAGTATTTAAAAACTGTTTAGATAACCTAGCCTACAGGTCAGAAAGTCATGGGTTCAAATCCCCACAAGGTACCCTTGTGAGGTACCGTCCCCACACACTGTTCTCCAGGCACAGTGTCACTGGCTGCCCACTGCTTCACTTGGCGAATGGGTTTAATGCAGAGAACGAATTTCACACTGTGTGCTGTGGTGGGTTCACATGTAACTATGAGGGGCCATTTTTTATCCAAAATAAAACCAAAAAGAATATATACAAACATCATCATATAGTAAACAGTGATTTTATATACAGAATATCAAAGGTTTCCTTGTGGAAGTCCAGTATTAATTGTAGTTTACGAATAGACAGGTTTTACAAACTCAAAGCGGATGAATGAAAATGCATTTCACGTAAACAAACTACTAGTGAGATTGTGTCTCTATTACTGGAATACATGGGATGCTGTGTTCATGCAGTCAGAGAAGTGGAGCACATCACTTCACACTAACAGTGCAACAATTTGAATACAGCATTGATTTTTTAAAAGGCAGTGTTTCCTCTAAACTGCGAGTTTTGCCATGGAGGCAAAGTGAATTTTTGCCAAGGGTTGGGGTTGTCCAGTTTTTGTCCAATTGTTCTAATAAAAACCACAGTGGCAAAAGTTTTGCCAGAGAAATGTTACAAGCAGAAACACTGAAATGAACACATTCAAAACTCAAAACACTGTACAGAAATCTATAACTGTGTCACAGGTTCTCAGACTCTGCAGAGTGTTTTTCATTTGCTCTGTTTTATAAAAAAAAATTAAATGTAAAAACTGAAACAGTAACTTGAAGTTAATGTTTATTGTCTGTGCAGAAATTGCACATATTTTAGTTGTGCTTTTGTGAAATGTTGATGCTGATATTTACATTCTGAAGGATTGAAAATGGCATACATGCAGACATGTTTAATGTTTTATGTGAGGCTATTCAAGTAACTTAGCGGCAGTGTTTTATAAGAACACTTTTTTGCAAAAGGACTTGATACCTGTAAAATCACACGTTAAACTCGCACCAAAATCGACTAAAATCTGTAACTGTGTGATTTTACACCTGTAGTTTCCACGCCTGAGTTGCTGGTAGCGGCAGACCAATGCATCCCAATTTACGTACACTATATGCACAAAGGTATTGGGACACCTGACCATTACACCACCAGGTACTTTAATGACATTGCAATCGCCAATTAAGTTCTTCCACACCGAACTCATCCATCCATGTCTTTATGGACCTTGCTTTGTGCACTGGGGCACGGTCATGGCGAAATAGAAAAGATTCTTCCCCAACTTTTCTACAAAGTTGGAAGCATGGCGTTGTCCAAAATGTCTTGGTATGCTGAAGCTTTAAAATTGCCCTTCACTGGAAGAAAGGGGCCACCTGAATTCAATAATTAAGAGGTGTGTCTTTTGTCCATATAGTGTCGCAGTAATAATATCATAGTAATATAATATCACAATAATATTATATTACGGAGCACAGGAGTGATGAGAGCTGGTGAAGAAGTTTGTTTATTGACCGTTAGCAAAGGGCTAGCATTACCCGAGCCCCTCAGTGCTGTTGCTTGGTTACGAGCATCACGTGTAGTTTCAGAACGACAGCCCACGTTACACACACAGAGCTCGATGCTTAAACACCTGAATGAAGATGACAGAAATCATGGTGATTTCCACATCATTAATATGTTTCTCCCACCTGTTCAGTTCTGATCCTCTCTGCGCCACTTCCGACCGACCCTCCCGCCTCCACTTGACCTCCACAACACGCAACTTCCTCTACGATGGCTTCGTTCCGCGTGGAAACGTGGTTCTCTCACTGGTTCCTACATTCTCATTATAACAGCTCTGCAGGCAGGGCTTGGGAGTGCTAGAGATTCCTCCTGCCGTAAACAATAGAACTCAGTCATGATAATACTAAAGACACTACAGGTTAATATGGTCATAATACTAAAGATACTACAGGTAAATATGGTCATTAAACACTATAGGGACAAAACTATTGGGACATGCCTCTTGTTTTTCAAGGTTTGGGCTGGGCCCCTTATCTCCAGTGAAGGGCAATCTTAATGCTTAGGCAGACAGAGACATTTTGGACAACGTCATACTTTTGGACACAGTTTGGGGAAGAACCTTTTTAATTCCAGCATGACTATGTCCCAGTGCTCAAAGCAAGGTCCATTAAGACACGGCTGGATGGGTTTGGCGTGGAAGAACATGTCTGGCCCACACAGAGCCCTGACCTCAACCCTATCCAGAGATTGGGAGCCAGGCCTTCTCATTCAACATCGGTGCCTGACCTCAAGCATGCCCTAGAGAATGAATGGGCAGAAATTCACACAGAAAGCATTTGCATTTAGCAGATGCTTTTATCCAAATTGACCTCCATTCCCTAACTACAGGGAACAGTCTCCCTGGAGCAACTTGCCCAGGGACCCAGTGGTAGGATGCTGAAGGTAGGATTCGCATCTATGACCTTTTGGTCTAGAGGCAACACCTTCTAAGAAGAGTGGAAGCTGTTATAGCTGAAAAGGGAGGGGGACCAACTCCATATTAAAGTCTATGTATTTTAATGCAGTTTAATTCAAGTCCCTGTTGGTGTAACAGCAAGGTTATCCTAATACTTTTGTCCATATAATGTATTACTAAAGACACTACGGGTGAATATGGTCACAACTGTAAATACACTATAGATGAATATAGTTATAATACTAAAAACAGTACAAGTGAATATGGTCATAATAATACAGACACTACTGGTGTAATATGGTCATAATTACAAAGAAACTACAGGTGTAATATGTACATAATACTAAAGACACTACAGAGGAATATGGTAATAATACTAAAGACACTACAGGTGTAATATGGTACTAATACTAAAGACACTACATGTGAATATCGTAATAATACTAAAGACACAGCAGGCATAATATGGTCATAATACTGAAGACACTGCATGTGTAATATGGTCATAATGCTAAAGACCCTGCAGGTGATTATGGTTATTTATTTACTTATTCATTTTCTGTAACCGCTTAATCCTCACTAGGGTTTTGGGTACCCAGGGCCTATCCAGAGGTCAACAGGCACGAAGCATGTTTTTTATAATATTAAATTAATTACAGGTGAGTATGGTTTCATATTTTCTGGAAAATATCCTTCAGAACATGGTGAACGTTACAAAATCTCATAAATGCAGCCGATCTAGAAGTAGTTTTTTGGTGTCAGATCTGCTTTACCTGGAAGGGCTTCAGCATAATCCAAATTATTTTATCTAGAAATTAAGACTTAATAAACATGAATGTATACATATATTTATGTATTACTATTGGCAGATACATACATGGAAAATGTTTCTATTCACATGAGTATTTGACAGCAGCCCACACAAAACAGCAATCATTTTAACCCTTTATTATGATTAAAAAAACAGCAACCTACATCTCTAGTCTCTGTTTCTGTGCATATATAATCTTCCAGTTTCTTTACTCATACTTTCAATTGAAAGGCCATGCTTCACATATAGTAAAGAGAGACAGAAAAAAGAAAAAGCTAATACATACATTATGTACAGAACACAGCATAGATCTGTATGTATTGCTATATACATACAATAAGCAGAGAAAAGTGCTTTAATGCATCACAAAAAAACTTTGATTTTCTTTTTTTAATCTATGATTTACAAAACCTATACACTTTGACCCCATACCGGCTAAATATGACCCTCATAGAGAGATATAAAAGAATATGCTTACAAAAAGAAGGGGGCAGGTACATCGTTCAAATAACATTTGAATGAAGAAAATCAGCTTTTTTGGCTGAATATAAAGAACCAACATGGTGTCACGGACACTGACGCTGCCCATTTGCTGGTCTACATCATCAGATTGCTCTCTAGAGATAGGGGTTTATGGTGAAACTGCTATCGATATTGCCAATGTTTTTTTTGTTTTGTATCAAGGTAGGAGTGGCCCTACAAAGGACGAGGTACTCGCATTTGACACCAACTCTGCTGCTGAAGAGTTTCCAAACCAGTGAACAGAAAGGCATGGCAAGAACAGGCTCAAATTGCAGGTCCAAAAACTCATGTTCATGCAGGTGCTTTATGATGATGTTTTACACATTAGTACACAATTACCAGGAACGTTTATGAAACAGCACTACAACACTGGTCAACAAAAAAAAGGAGCCAGGCATCTTAATCTGAACCTGTGCGACTGTTTCCTACCACCCAGGGAAAGACCACACCCATATTACATCAATACATTTACTGATTGGCTGGTCAGAGTTATGCAAAGTAGGATGATTAAAGCATATTAACATGTGTAACAGTATGAATAATACGGAAGGACCGAACAGGGCAGCCCACTGCTTGATGGCAATTAGTTTGGGACTGGTGTCAGAGATGGCTGCTGTAAACATTTAAGGGTTAATTGCCCTGGACCAGGTGTATGCTAGCACATCTTACGCCAGAATTTGGCATAAACCTTCACAAACAAGCCATACATCATATTGTGAAATCTCATATGGTTAGCTGCTCCCAATTTAGTGCACTGTATGTATATTTGTTATATATTTAATAGTACGTTAAAAGTCCAGCTGGGAGATATATGGCCTGTGGGTCCATCCCAAAAGTACAGACATTTAATGCACTATAAAGCTATGTCTTGACCTGTGCAGTGCACTATATAGGGAGTAGTGAACTACCTGTGATTCAGCCAATATGTGTAAAAAAAAAAAGACAACTTCTGTAGTTTTACTAAATTTCACATTTAGCACCTTTCACAATAACCAGCTCTGTTCCAAGTGAGCAAACTTTACTAGATTCAACATATTGCATTAACGCCGTGGTGATGAGGTTTGCTATTTATCTAGTCACTTTGTTTGGATTGTAACTTAAATGCCTGACAACTAACTAAATCTGTCCTATACCATCCATTTGAGTATCCATGATTCAATGGATCCAAGCTCCTTTGCTGTACAGACAGAATGGGCACAGTACTGAGAGCTATGGTTAAAGAGAATACTGAGATGATTGAACAGCTTAAAAGGGATGAGACATGGTGGCAGTATTTTCTGTGCCACAAGCACTGAAGGAGAGGAAAGGACAGTCAGTTTACTCTCCAGTCGTAGTGCTTCAGACTGTGAGTGAGTACGTGTTTTACATGCCCTTACACGTGAAGTACGGTTTTGCATGTGAGACAATGTTCCAAACAATGAAATGCGGCTTCCGTAGTGGGTAAAGCTTAAGAGTTGAATCTGTTTGTTAAATTGTGAGTGTGACATGTTAATGGACTGACATTAACAGCTGAATTCTGATTCTTTTCAAAGGTTGTCCATCAACTGATTTTGAGTGACAGCCTCAAAATAAACAGCCTGTACAACAGGACAGATTGACCATGTATTAAGAGTATGATAGAGTATGTGATTTTTTTTTTTTTTTTTTGATTAGAAGTCAAGCCTCAGGTCCAGCGGCAGCGTTTCCTCTGGCAGGCCTCAGGGTCAGAAGTGCAGCCTTCTGAGTCGCTACCTGACGAGGGCCCAGGCGGCGTGTGTGTGTTTGAGTGCGTATGCGGATGCGAGTGGTCCAAGCTTAGCACCCAGCCGAGTTTGGAGTGCAGAAGGTGCCTGAGTCCGGGTGGGAGGGGCAGAACCCCGAGGGCATCAGCTTCAGACGGCAGGAGTTTGCGGAGACGCCAGCAGCAGAGGTACTGGAGTGAAGTCGGAGCTGAGACCGAGCGGATCACCTTCATGCTGCTTTTGGCAGCGGTGGAGCATGCCATGGGATACACACGCTTGTTTTGCAGTTCCGTGGCAGCTACACCTGTAATGTGTACAGACAACCACATACTTAAAAATACTATACATACCAAAGGAGAACAGGACAAATCAATTCTGGAAAGAATCCACTTTTTTTTTTTAGTATATGATATTTAAATGAGAAAGTTTAAATGCCATCCATCCATCCATTTTTTTTTTTTTCAAATGGAAAAATGGATGGATGGCATTTAAACCTTCGCATTTTATGCCACTATTTAAAGAAATCATCCAATGAAAAATCATGTTTACATAATTTCTCTCTTATCCCAAATGTAGTCAACCAGCCAAGACAAGTTTTAGTGCTAAAGCTGAGCATGTAAAACTTCTTTCAACACACTCAGACTGTTTAAATGTATTTATTAAGGTGGCACAAGCTTGTTGATGAGGTTTAGGATGCAGTATGACTTGCCATGATCTATAAAAATAAACAAAACTTCACAATTACAGGTCGTTATTTCAGACAACCCAGTCTTACAAGAATTTGTAAGACTGTCTGATTTTGGATCCAGTTGCAAAAACTGATTCCAGATCCACACTCCTACTCCTGAGGTGATTTGTGAAAACAGACCCTGTTGTCTAAATCATAGCATTTGGCAACACTGTGAAGTTTTCTTCAGTTTTATAGCTCACAATACATCCTACTATTGTCCTAAACCACATCAAGGCTCCACCATCATAAAGAAGAGCAGAATGTGGCTTCAGCATGTTGAGACAAGGTTTAGGGATGTATTTAAAGAAAAGATTTGAGTGACTGTGGACTTCTAGTGTTTGTTAGCTTCTCCGTTTTAGTGCTAAACAAAAAAGGAAAATTTGGATACTAAACATCTTGGATGGCCGATTACTTCCTGGGTAAGTGGAAAATTGTGCAAATGTAATTTTTTGTTAAACTAATCATTTGAAGTACAAGCCTAAAAGGCTGATTTGCCTTCTAGCTGTTAATGTATAGTATTTCCCAACTGACATTAAAACACCTCACATTCTCACGTCAGTTAGAACTTTTCTTGTTTCCCTAAAACCCATAACATGTCTCAATAAATGCGTTTGCTACTTGATTTTATGTACATGCACTTGTTTCAGTCTAAATTACCAAAATAATTGCAATGTGGTGATTATGTAGGAACTGTGATAAATTATACATGCTATACTGAGAGTCAATATCACTGGAGTCAAACTAGTTGTCCTAACAACTGTTGTGTTAATGGTGGAATGGCAGAAATATCTAGCTCATAAGAATAATGTAACATACTAATGTTAGAGACTTAGTTGGCTGCCACTGCAAAGTGGTTAATGTTCTGCTTCAGCCCAGTAACACAAACATTTTGATTGTAAATTATAGGCTGCTGAACAGGATTGAGAACTGTAGTTCATGTTTTTCTGACCCCAAACCATTTATCAACAACTTGTCTTGCTGTCATGACAAGTGTCATCATTACTCACAGTAGATGGATATTTAGAGCGGTTAGGCATATCTATAAAGAACACAAACACTGTCAAAGATCAACAGGTATGTCAGTGTGGGCCTTACTTTGCAATCTAATCGTGTTTTGCCACATTCACAAAAGCACATCATAGCTCCTGCGCCCTACTGAACGGGGCTGTGTCTTTCCTATCTTCCAAGATAACATTAACATGTTAACCTGAAAGCAACACATTATTAGAGGTGTGTAGCTAATTACATGTACTTTGGTAATAGACACTGGATCTACTAAAAGGTTTTACTGGATTTCGGTGAATTTCTTAGTTCTAATGTAGTTTTTTGAGCATTTCCTCTTTAAAATAATTCCTCAATTATTTCACTGATGTAACAATCCTTGAGTATGTTACTTGAGCATGTTGTTGGGTATGCTACTTTATTCATCTCATGTTTACACACTTTCAAGATCTCTAATGTTAGAAGTGTCTGTGACATGTCAAGCAGGTCTTACCAATGCATTTGCGGTTTTTGAAGAAAGTAAGAGTTCCGTGCCAGGTGTCTAGGTGAACCCCTATGATGGATCCCTGGCCAAATCGTGATGAGAAGCTCACCTTGTCACCGTTATGATGAAGCAACCCTAAAAATACAACCACACTTAAGTTACAAGATGCATAATGTACTACTGTGTACTGTATGAATTTGATGTAGATTTACCTGTATACGACAGGCCCCAGCTGTCTTCATCTTTACCCAGTAAGCTGCAGAACGTGTGTCTGTATTTGTCCAGATTCACATCTGAAGTGCCAATGCCTACCATCTACAAAACACACACAAGTGTGTACTAAAACCTACAGTTCAGAAACCTGCTTGTATAATATTATCATATTCAGCAAATATTTAATTTGCTGACAATATGTCAGTCCACAGTGGCACCATTTTCCAAATCCAATAAGATCCACACCTTTTTTTCACTACTTACACGCATACCATTTTAGCAATCGATTTGATTTGTCTAAAAATCCAATTTACACACATTTCCTGTTACCCCAAATGAAGCTGATCAGTCAAGATTCTTTAGTATGGACTGGTGCTATGAGTGTAACTGACAAGAAATGAAAGCTTATGCCCTAAAAGTTCAGCATTGTGCAAACTGCATGTCAAAATTATCACAAACTTGCCTCAAAGTTGCATCAAGTTGTGAAAGGGACACTCCAGCCAAAATGAAAAACTGAACAATGACTGCATATGTCAAAGTTACTCACATCTTACAAAAGTGCTAGAAGCATCATTCTGTATTAATGTCTAGCAAAACCACCTTTCAGTGATGTAACAAGGTGGGACCAACTTTTAGAAAAGATACAAGTGTTTTCGGGAGCAAAATATCACATCTATACAACAGGGGATTTTCATTCCCATGGAGGGATTCTCAAGATGTTTGAAATTCTTTATTATTCTATACTCGCCTGATTAGTTTGATGAAAGCAATGCTCTACTACAAAATATAACAAATTACAATTAATGTTTGTTATAAGCTGGAATGTCCTTTAGGTTCTCAGACTTGTTTATGAGGTTTCTTGTGTGGTTTGATGTCCCAGTATATACAAGATTGCACTAAAGTACAGAAAAAGTTCAGGCACCACTACTGTTTCTACTGTTTATAGCTACTTTGTTTTTAACATGTTTAACATGTTGGAAACAGAAACCACATAAAGGAGTCTACTTCAGATTACATTTAGGGTATGTCAAAAAAGTAGACATGCCTGATCTATGTTAATCCTCTAGGTGTCGTTAAACCAAAGAAACCTTACCATGTCTGTGCCATAGACGGGAGAGGTCATTTTGATCTCCCAGAAGTGCTGTCCCTCTGAGAGCTCCTTGGAGCCACGGATGGCAGCCGTGCCGCAGCTGTACTCCGAGTGGAAGCTCACCTTTCTGTTCTCGCAGCTCAGCAGCGTGGCTGCTGACCGACTGCCCTCGTCCCACACCCAGTCAAATTCTGGCACATGCACATAAACACACATCACAGCCAATCAGAGACTCAGCTGAGTTAAATATATTAAGAGCTACGCTAAGCATGCTAAGAAAATGTGCCAGAAGGCAGCTGGTTGGCACACACTTACCCTGGTCATCCTCTCCACAATGGCAGTCCCGCAGACGTGTATAACTGCGCAGACGGGGGTTGCAGCTGGGTTCCATCTGCGAGTCGCAGCCGCAGTACGACTCTCCAGTTACTGGCACTGCACTTGGCACGGATGGCACGATGGCAGAATACTCAGCTTCGGAATCTGAGTCGCTGTACTGCAGGACAGTCAGTTAAATGTAAGTAACAACTTCGGTTTTCACAAGAAGCTCCGTTTAAAATATTGCACACTTGCCATTACCTGAAAACTCAGTGTCTACTGGATTGACCGTGGAAGTATATTAAAATTGTGACAGGATTAATAAACAGCTATAATTATCAAATTCAGTTATAAGACTTAACGATACAAAACAAATCTTTAAATTTGTTAAATAAATAAACTAGTCAAAAGAAACTAAATCATTTGGGCAATATGTTCCACATGTTCGTAATTATTAAATGTTAAGTTGTTATAAGGTCATACAACACAGCTTAATATTTTACAAATTGTTTAAAACACAAAATAGGTTATACCTTGTGTGGATTGCTTCTAGGAGCATTAGGTCACATATATTACTGAATACTACGCTACACAGAATAAAGACATCTGTAAGACATAAAATGGCAAAATTTATCAAAACTTGACCACAGAACTGAAAATTATGCAGAACACGCGCTCACACGCACACACCTGTAGACGATCATAACCCCATTCCTCACTCTCTGAGGCTAACACCAGCGCTCTTGCGTCTGCATCACGCCGAATTCCGCTCCACACGTACCGCCAAGCCCGACTGTTCCTGCTGCGTCTGGACATGCCAGCCAAGGGCCACCACACCTGGGAACAATTCAAACACTGGTCATCAACCGGATCCTTTTGGATCCTACAGACTCAATCTAAACTCAAATCAAACACAACTCCTGCCAGTAATCAAGGCTTTTCAAAGATCTCGATTAGAATTCCAAGAGTCAGGCTTATGACCAGCAAATTATACTGTGAAGGGTTTTCCAAAATCTGTCCTGGTGAACCAATGCTCCGAACAGAGTTTTTCTCTACACTAACACACCTAAGAGGCTTGTCAATTATTGAGCGGATTCAGATGCGCTAGGTGAGGGGGAAAGAAACACACATAGTGTAGTGACACAAGGACTGGGTGCCCCTGATGTTGGGCAAGAAGTGATCAATATCAGAAAAAAGATGCAAGTATGTCTAAGTTATTTAACTACAACTAAACAAACTTGGAGCATGTTGGCATGTTAAAAGGCTTTACTTAATTCCTCACAAATGCTAAATAAAATCAAAACACAGTCTAAATGCAAGTGAACACTTAAGAATAAGTGTAAAGTGTCCCTTTGTCACACGTGAACACACCACAGGACACAGTGTGAGCGGTGTGAATTTGTTATCTGCTTTTAACCCATTCGTCCAAGTGAAAAAGAGGGCAGCCAGCAACACAGCAGTGTGTGGGGACAATACCTTGCTCAAGGGTACCTCAGTGGTGCCACTAGTAGTTTTGGGACAGGGGCAGATCCTGAACCACTCAGCCACTAGCTGTTAAAGGTTAACTGTAATTCCTCATAAATGTAAAATTAAAGCAACATAAGCTGGTGCATAGTGGTTAGGGAGTTGTGGTCAGAAGGCCATGAGTTTGAATCCCAGGACTGCTAGTGGCACAACTGTGGTACCCTTGAGCAAGATATTATGAAGAGAAAGAATTTCACACTGTTCACACCATGTGATATGTTGTTCAGCGTTGACTAAAAGGGGCCACTTTACATGCAGTTGAAGCCTTCACGTCTCACTTCTAAAGTTTACAGTGACAGCATCACTAATTACGAACTTGCAACATCTGGCAGCTTACTAAGAGGGGAAACACTGTCTTGCACTGAAATCTAGAAACAAATCGGTGTGTACTGCTGTCAAGAATGAACTGTTTCCATCAGTTAAAAAGGAGTGTCAAGAGCATTGCAATCCAATTTGGACACAAGCTCCTTCGGCAGCCGATAGACAAACAACGAGCATTTCGAAATGACGTGCCTTGAATTGTATTTGATTCACAGTTTACTATCTAACTGAATCCACGTGTAGGAACACAGTAATAAACCCTGTAGAGAACAGAACCATGGCAGGCACCGTTATTTTGGCCTAGTCGAAGGGATCAGCTGGCTAACTAGCTCGGCTACTGCTTTTGGGCTTCTCGCATTCGTTTTGAGGTCTAGAAGTAGCTTTGCTGAACCTAAATAAGTAGCTAGGTAATACGAGTATTAAGTGATATCACGACGTGTTCACTTTGGGCTGTAAATATACCTAAAACCCTAGCTAGAGCACGAAGTTAGCCTACGTTAGCATTAGCAGCCCAGCGGTCTCAGTAAATTAGATTTTTTCTCACTTACCAGCTCTGTAGACGTTGCCTTGTGCCTGTTTTCAGTCTCTGTAAAAAGGTAGATTAGTGTTAGTCAGCAGAGATATGTCTAAGCAAGACGTTTCTGCGAAACATCCAAGTCTTCTTGCCTCTAGCTGTCACACTCCTTCTCTGACCTACTTCTGGTAGCGGACGTAAACAATACGGGCCGGCCCCCTTCTCCGGGGGACAGCCTGGACACCCGGCCCCACGGATGGGGCTGCTTTTAAGTAAAGTGGCCCCTTTTAGTCACACGTGAACACACCACAACACACCACACAGTGTGGACAATATGAAATTCTCTCTCTGCATTTAGCCCTTTCACCAAGTGAGGCAGCCAGGAACACAGAGCCTGGGGAGCAGTGTCTGGGGACGTTGCTTTGCTCAAGGGTTCCTCAGTGGTGCCACTGGCAGTCCTGGGATTCGAACCCTAACCACCAGGCCACCAGAGCTGTCCAGGCATTGGCTTAAATTAATTCAGTTCAATTTATATGTACATAGGGCTTTTTACAAAGCAGCTTTACAGAATCCAAAAACTCCCTAAAGCTGGAGGAAGAAACCCAGACTCAAAAGGGGTACCCATCTTCCTCTAGTCGAGAGAAAGATAAGATAGTCGCACTGGTGAAAAAAT
>JBBPCX010000028.1:7879071-7890379 GCA_037974365.1 Hydrocynus forskahlii | reverse complement strand
ACATTGGAGTATCCTCAGGTGCTTGGTAGCAGCAGACATTAATGCACTTACCGGTCCTTGGGGTGTGAATGTGTGTGAGAGTCTCTATTGGGAAAACTTCAAAACAGAAGGTCTTTGTGTTCAGCTTAATCACTGTTGGACAGACTGGCCATCTATGGCTCACAGAGTTGGTACAGTTAAGAGTCAGTAGAGGTCGTTTTTTGGAGTCTGAGTGAGCAGTTGTTTGAGAGTTTCTGGTCCACAGCAACAGGAGCAACACTCTCCGCTGGAGCTTTGAACTGCAGTTGTCGTTGGCTGGGGAGGAACACGTGAGGAGTCATAAGCAGCCGAACCAGTTGAGGATACCTGGGCAAGAGGCCCCAGTGATGTGATTGCAGATCGAGGATGAGCTAGTAACATGGGGACTTGATGGTGATCAGTGAGGCTAGACCGAAGGGCAGTGGTTCCCCTCAAAGAAAACAGAAAACAGAGTTAGTTCTGCTTAAGTTTACAGGGTAACGTTTGTAATCGTAAAGAGTGCAAGTTGAGACTCCAGCATACCTAGTTATAGCGGCCAAGGGCTATGATAGACAAGGGAGCACTGGCGACCCCCAGTCAACAAACTTCAGTGTACGAGAGGAGTGGCGGGACGACAGCACCTGCATCCCAGTTTACTATAATTCTCTATGCTCTATCCTTTTCAGCCTAAACTTAAAAAAGTCGTTTAATGGCACGCTAGTGTTTCAGTTGGGCATGAAAACAGATTTTGCGCTCCTCTGCATTACTGCGTGAAAACTGAGCTGTAGACAACGGGAAAGAAGGCAGTGAAATGGGGTCGTGCAGTACTGACCCAGAATTGATTTGTATGATAATCCTTGACTGGATTTTGCCTCAAGCTCTGTTTTAGCAGCTGATTACCCTGGTTTTCCAGTCCTTCTTGAACTGAGCAGAACTGAAGACTCCTTATTTCAGCCCGCCTTGAAGATCTGCAGGGTTTATGGGTCCTGGGATCACCGTGCTTGCAGTGATCCTCCATGATCCTCTGACAATGTGCACCAGTCGTGTCTTAAACATTATGATAATGTTGGGTGCTAGAACATCATCATAACATGCAATATATGTACATAACGAGAAGGATACTGAAGGATACTGACATACATATATATCCACTGTGTACATAAATACAAATACCCACAAACTTCTATAATCATATTTTTATAATATTTGTATAGGGTACTTTTTATATTATACTCTTGTATAGCTTTTATTCTATTGGTTATGCTGCTTCTGCTTTCTTCTTTTGTTCTGTCCACTTTGCTCCTGTAATAATTCAAGTTTCTCACCCGTGGAACTAATGAAGGGTTATCTTTTGTTGTCTTGTCTTAATATCTTATGTGCAATAGTCTTATCATGTGCATTATCATGTGAAATTTTCTAAATGGGTGCTGAATTGTTTCATTATGTGTTGTATCTTATGCAAATAGTGTCACCTTGTGAAATATCACTACTTTTGAAATATCACTACTAACGTACTCCTAACCACCAAATGTGTCTTTAGTAATTCACTTAACTGTAAGTTACTTATCTATAGTAATTTAGTCCCAGCATTTGTGTATGTAGCATAGCGTATTTCATAGTGAGAAATTTTTACAGATTTAGACTTTATATTTCATAGTGTTCTTGTCTCTGTGTCTCTGTGTGTCTATACAGTGAAAACATCAGCCATTTCCTCTGGGATCAATAAAGTTTTCTGATTCAGATTAGTTTGTTCGTGTTATATACGCTGTTTTCTCATTTCTTGAGTATTTTGACAACTGTCTATATTCTGACATTTGGACCGGTAGCCTACTGTAGATTTGGAGTGTGTCATAAACCAATATCCAAAGGTACCCTGCAAATAAACACTGTAAAAAAAAAAGGAAGTAAAAAACAATACAAAACAAGAAAATACTACTAGAACTAGAATCAAGCAAAATATGTGCCAATGTAATGAGAAAATGTAACTTGTTAAGTGTATATAGCATCGTGTATTAAGATGGCGTAGCACTACGCATTTTTAGAGTATTTCTGGAGGGTTTTATTTTTGCATTCTATATTTTGGATTATTCCTGTCTATGTCTCTGGGTGTCTAAAAACTAGATTATTAATTACATAGTCAAGTCAGTAGTTCTTAAAATAATAATAAAAAAGCTTGTTAAAAAGAAAAAATTACAGACTTTTACAATGTTGTGTTTTTCTTCTCATGGGTTTTTTGTATATAGGCTATGGGTCACGAACGTAATGGGCTTTTTTCTGTCTCCACAATGCAGAAAGAAAACTGGTTACACTACATTATTGATGAGCACAAGCTGATCGATTATGATCTATTTGCAGAACCAGCCCATTAATAGCTTCCGTTTTTGTTCACAGCTCAGTCATTTCAATCACAGGACAGTTTCAGTCTTACTTCCCCGGCATGACTGATCAATGTTCTAGAGTGTGGTTTGTTTTTATCTGTAATGGAACACATGGCTTCCATCCCATGTTTACTGAGTAACATGGCGCCAAGTATTAAAAACAGGAGTCAGAACAACTATTCAGTCTTTCTTTGTACAGATTTTTATAAGCACAAAAAGAAAACTATTTTGTTCAGGTCCACTGAACCATTAAAGGTAAAATAAACCTGTAACTGAACTCTTTACCCCACTTACCTGTATGTCACCTGCCATCTGTTATTGCAAATCTTGCTCACTGTACAGTACGTACTTAGCACATTTGCACACGTCAGAGCTTGTTTGTTTTTTTTTCTATTTATTACTTAGCCTTTCATTTTCTATTCAATTTATTGTAACTATACTGTAGTCTCAAAGACGTTTCAGGGGCACATTTCACTACATGTACTTGAGAAACTGTAAATGGCAAATAAAAGAACTTTGAAAATTCACTGAGGTGGACAGTTACCGGGGATCACAATGTCTACAACTTGTTTTCTTTCAAAACCTGTCAGTGAACCTACAAATGTCTCCTGGGATTTTTAAAATAATGATCCACTAATTTTCTCCCCCATGTATTTAGTCCCAATTCCCACATTGTTGATAGATCTCTCGTGACACGTAATGCTACCAGTGTAGTGAGGTGTTAGTAAGTTCTTTCTCCAAGGCACTTGCAGTCTCCCCATTATAGGTTTCCACCAGTAATGGGTCCTCCTGTGAAACGTTGTAATGTTAATAATAGTAATTGTTTGTAAAAGTTTTCTTTGAGTTATATTTTGCCATTCAATGTCCCGCACAATTATTAAAATACATGTTTAGGCTGAAATGTTCCCAAAACTACCTCAGAAAAACTCTCAGACATCAGGCAACATATTTTGCAGTCGTTTCATGTAGTAACTTATGAGGTAGCTTTTAGAGGCATCAAACACTTGAGACAGTTGTCTCCCATCACTGTGAAAGACTTTCTAGAATGGCACATCTCACTTCCAACATCTTAAATTACTTTGTCAACATTCAGTTTTAAAAATCTTCCCATTCAATCACATGCATGATCAGTAACATACTTATCTTCTGGGGGTCCTATTGCTCAGCTTCACTGTTAGCTCCAGAAATCCTGGACGATCCAATTCTGACAAAATCCATGTTCAGTACAGCCTACCTTCAATTACAAAATCATATCGACTTTTTTCCCCACCTGTGATCATCTAAGGTCTGCACTGTACGAGTCTACACAGGACTTGATTACAGTGCCACTTGTGCAACATCAGTCTAAATCCATAGAATTCATTTTGTGTCTCAGGGAAATAAGGCCATAAGCATTTCCTGCAGAGCAGCACGCTGGCACACCCTGTGGACGATAGAAGAACAAGACTGCAGGGTGGTGGTGGGGGGAGTGCAGTGTAGTAGTCCTGTGGAGGACAGAAATTCTGACAGACAGATGGCAACCTGGGGACTAATCCCTACCCGCACACTCCCTGTACAATCCCTTCCTCTTTTGCCTCTGTGAGATGCTGGTGAATAAAAGTAATGAGAAACAAAAGAGATGGCATATCTATCAAGTACAATATTTTTTTTTAATTAACATCTGCATGTTAGTGGAAATCCCACTGGAGAATTCATAAGTACCAAGCAGTGTAG
Organism: Hydrocynus forskahlii; assembly: GCA_037974365.1. Classification (NCBI taxonomy): domain Eukaryota; kingdom Metazoa; phylum Chordata; class Actinopteri; order Characiformes; family Alestidae; genus Hydrocynus; species Hydrocynus forskahlii. The sequence goes on along the minus strand of JBBPCX010000028.1, from coordinate 7,886,291 downwards.
AAAACTAACAATGCAGTGTTATAGCAGTTATTTGGCACTAAATGTATTCACTGCTTGGTGCTTTGATATGTGCTGGTTAACTTATGAACTGTAAAAAGTGCAAGTGATAAATTTAAAAGACAGGAAGAGATAAGTAAAGCAGAGAGGAGAGGAAGTTGAGGAAATTTTATTTGGAAACAGGACGGGCTGGGATGGTGTCTGCCCATCAATGCAACCAGAAACAGTAGTAACTACAGGTATAACGCTACACATGTTCAAAGAATGTCACCGTAGAATTAAAACATACACATTCACACTCACGAACGTACGCATGCACGCGCACACACACACACACACACACACACACACACAAAAATCGCACGCTCTGTAAACTTGCATACCAATATCTGGAAACAAACAGATCTCCATGGTAACCAATTATTACATCCAGAGAAACTCCAAGCACAAATTACCCACAGTGCAATTCACCTACCTATACAGATATATATATTTCTGATACATGTATTTATATATATATTTATTTATATATATATATAGACCATTGGGATTTCAATAAAGACTTTGATCGATTTAAACAGTTTCATGAACATTTCAAAATCTTCATAAATAATCATTGAAAAAAATGCAGTTTTTACAGTTAGGTCCTCAACATCAGTGTTAGAATCAGAAATGGTCCCAAAAAACAACAAAAACACAAACAAAAAACCCCCAGATGATTTGTTCTTCAAACAAGAGGAAAAAAATGACAAAATAAAAAAAAAACGCAAACAAACAAGTGTAGCATAGGGTCAGGGAATCTACCTAAACACCAACAAGACAAGAGCACAGGCTACACAGCGCATTTACAAGGGGACTCACATCAGGCTACTATAATACACACAGAGAGGAGAGCTCTCACGTAGTTACTTGCCCACCACACACACACGCACACGCACGCTCGCACACACTTACACACACACACACACACACACACACACACACACACACACACACACACACACACACTCCCCTCTCTTCGGTTCTCGTGTTGTAGTTACTCAATGTGTTTCATTAGGTGGATGTCTCAGTTGGTGTTCGTGTGTATGTGTTTGTAGTGGGTGGTTGTCTGCGTTATAATAATAATAATTATTATTAATGTAATTTACTTGGTGGAGAGGATAAGGGCAACAATAAGCCCGTACAGCCCCAGCACCTCAGCGAAGATCAGAATGAGGATCATGCCCACAAACAGGCGAGGCTGCTGAGCTGTGCCTCGGACTCCTGCATCTCCCACAATACCGATCGCAAAACCAGCTGCAAGGCCGCTCAGGCCCACACTAAGTCCTGCACCCAGGTGAAGAAAACTCCTGAAAAGAGAGAAACAGGGCATTTGAAAAGTCCAACAGCCTAAAGGAGGAAAAAAGGCTTAGTCTGGTCATTATGAAATGCTCAGAGAGGCACAATGATGTTGAAAGGAAACTATGAAATAATGAAAACATTAACATCACTGTACACGTTTAGAGTATTTCACCAATACTAATCAATAAATAATTGTGTTTGTATTATCACACAGCAAAGTAACTACGCATTTCTATATGAGATCACATTTGTTCCATGTCTGAAGACTAAAATGGGAAGATTAACCCTCTCCTACTATGACCACACAAAATCTTCTCTTTGATTATTTAATTTGAATTGTTGGCAGATGCCATGGACAGAACTGACGGATGAAGTCATACATATTTTCAAATATTACTTCAGTTGCTACGTAGAAACCAGAAGAAAAGGTTTCAGGGCATGACAAACTGCAGAAGTGGCTGGGAACATCACTTGTGCAACTGTCAAGTCAGCGATATTCACTGGCAGTCTTAACTGTCTGCTTTTGGAGTCAACTGACCAAATGTATGTCCTCAAGTTTTGAAATAAATAAATAAAGACATTCTTACACACAGCATCAAAAATGGTCACATAGAGCTACCAAAAAATATTAGGCTACATCCTGATGACAGTTCTGAAAGTGTGTATTAAGAAAAGGAGTCAAAATGACAGAGTAGTTTATAGACATATGCTTGACTTACTTGTAGAGTGTCACCTTTTCTGAAATATTATTTGCGATGAGGACAGCCACCACCAAGCCGTAGATGGCTATGATACCCGCCATGACCACGGGGATGATGGACTTCATGATGAGCTCCGGCCTCATCACCGACATGGCAGCAATGCCTGTGCCACTCTTAGCTGTGCCATAGGCTGCACCCAGTGCTACAGAGAGAGATAGGACAAAACCAAAGTATTAATGAGTGTCATCAATAAGAGAGCGAGACAAAGTGTAATTGAGTATTGCAATGTCACAATTATATCTGAGTAAGCAATTTAGGTGGCAATGTGTTTCGAGTAAGCAAGTATTGTTGGTCTGCCTCACACCTGGTCAAGCAATATCCCATTACTGAACACCATGCTGGTGCTTACTTCTAAAATGTCCATCCCTTGCACATTTCACTCTTCCCTACACACGCACACACTTCGTAGAAGCTGCCTTAAAGGAATTAAATTGCAAGGTCAGAAGGTGGAATAAAGCAGAGGGACATCGCACCGACATCTTTTCCACCCTGCAGTCACATGACAAAACCCGGGACTTCCTTGCAGAGCTGAAAGCTGGATGGAGAACAAGATGTGCGTCAAATTCGTTAGCGATCACGGACTCGCCCGAACAGAACCGAAAAAAGCCGAGGCCGCCCACAGGGGTATTGCCTCTCGTTTAGTCACCGTCAGCTTTCTGTCCTGCTCCCTAGCTGACCATAATCACATTCAGGGAAGTGTCATGCTTATGTTCTATAACTCAAGATTAAAAAATGCATACATACACCAAAAAAACAGGACAGTGCCGCATTGGGACTCTCCACTATGTACCTGCTAATGTTAATTAGCTAATAGTCTGTCGGTCCATTCGACGACTATTTAACTCAAACGAGGGGGTTCGCAGAGAAGACTCGACATTTCAGACAAACACTGGTCCAAGAACGAACCTAAGATTCACTACGGTCTGTTTTTTCAGACGACGACGACAATCTGAAGGGAAAAATGTCCTTGCACAAATTGCGTGACCAAGCAGCTGCTAAGGCTACAAAGCTAACGGCAGGCTGTCCATAGCTGCTACGAGAACGTCCTCTCGCGTCCGATTTATAATGCATTATCATTTTTAACAATAAAAACAAAAATAAATAATTTAGACATTACGTCAACGGGGACGTCATGGTGGAAACCTCCCCCCACCCCACACCCCCTAAAAAGGGCTGCGAACCTGAAGCACGTCATATTATAGCATAAATTATGTTTAAAATCGATGGCAACAAAGGCTGTTCACCACACCGTCGTGGAAAAAAGCCAAGGCAGGTGTGTGAGGAGCATCTTACCGCTGAAAACCATCGCTGCCGAGGCGCCCATCACCGCGAAGAAGGGGGAGTACTCGGGGCTTTCAGCTGACATTCTCCTGCTCGGTCAGGACACCTCACAAAAACTGACAACGGAGAGGGAGATGAAGGGCTCAAGTGTCCTCCGTTTTACTGTCTATCGCTCCTCGATCTAGCGACTCTTCAAACGGGACGGCCGACGTTAAAAGAGCCCGGGTTTGGGAGTGAGAGAGACGGTCACGAATCCTGAAGAGCCGGCGGAGAGCTGGAAAATGGCGAACTGGAAGCAGTCACCTGATCCAGTCATGAGCGTGTGATCCATTTCTCATTCGTGTAGGGGGAGGCGCGACGAAAATCAACACTTTTTCCACGTTTTGTCTCTAATTCATATCACACACGTGTTGTTTAGTCATCTTAAGATAGAAAAACTGCCCTAATATGGCAAAAGCAGGCAAATTAACGGCTCATTGTCCTTTTTCAATATAAACGCACCCCTCTCGATGGTCGATTGTGGTACAGCCCATTGCAGGCTAAGATGTGTGAATGCCGTTGCTGTATGTATTGCCAGAGGCCTTTAAGCCCTGGACTCTACTGAGTTTTTGGGTCTGTGAGTAAAAACCTCACATTATTCAGCATTAGGCGTATTTGCTGATAGTCCCGTGACAGAAAACATTCCTGGATGGCATTCAGACTGGACACATGTACACCTCCTGTCTCAAAATACAGTCGGTTTCTTTATCAGTGAGGCCTAATTCATTGAATTATGTGCAATATCTTATTATTATGTGCAATAGTCAGGTGCTAAAATATCATTGTTATGTGCAAAATATTACTATTAAGTGCAATAGTCTAAATGGGTGCTGAATCATTTAATTAGGTGCAATATCTTATGTCTTACCAAGTGTAATATCATTACTTATGTCAATGCTGCTTATGTACTACTGATCTCTGCTAAGTACTATAACGTACTCATAATTACCAGCTGTGTTATTAGTAATTCACTTAACTGTAATTTATTTATCTATAGTATTAGTATTAATACCCAGCATATGTGTATATAACACAGTGTTTTTCATTTTGATTTTTTTCTCTGTGAAATTTCCCCTGGGATCAGTAACCCTTTCTGATTCTGATTCTAAGGTTTTATGTGTACAGTACTTAGGGCTTATCACTGCAAAACAATTTACTCTACTTTCTGACTGTGTTACTTTGGAACAGATCAATATGAGTATGTTTAGAAGGAATCTATTTTAACAATACCAATGCCAGCCATATAGGGGGTGATCTCAGAGTCATGTGCTCAATCTTATGACTCCGGCACTTGGAGAGTCCAGGGGGAAGTAATTCTCTTTCCTTCTCACACACACATGCATAGGTGTCAACTATAAACCTATAAAAGTGAAAGAAATTTGAGCTTGCTTTTGTGAACTCAGTCAGCTGACATAATTTTACTTTCATTTCACTCAGTAGAACAGCACCAGTCAAACTGTATCTGTATACACTACATTCTATAGGCTGCGTCCAGTAGTACCCAGACAACCCTTCAAGTTGGTGGATTCAGCCCATTTTTTATGACACAGCCATTGCTGACACAGGCACACGATTGCACACAGACAGACTATATAATAATCTCAATGTAAAACATTGCCAGTAGAGTAGGTACCTAAGGTCACCATGCCCAGTGCCAAATGCTGGCTAGATGATTGTAAAGATCCCTTGTCATCTACAAACCCATGTAGAGTCTTAACATAAAATATGAAGTGTGTATCATATTGTGCATTAACCATTGAAACTAAAATCATTGTTAATTTGTTAATTTGGAAGACACAACATTTAAAATGCATTTCATCATGCATGTGATAATAAAAAAAAAAAAACGAGTCATGGTGACTGTAGTCCTGAAACTGAATATATTCAGCTCTGGATGTGTTTAAAAAGGTGCTCAGTATAAACAAGTAAAGGTAAAAGCTGTGTGTGTTCATTCCTCACTCTCCTGCTACTTTTACCCCCCTGTTAAAGGGCACAACACATTACCCTAATCTATCAGATAATCCCTTTGATGATATGGACATTTAAAATATTGGGTGGCCACAACTTAATGACCCCGTTACTAATTTGTGCTCGCACATTATTTTCTCTTGTGGACCTTTGTAACGAGGATTTGTCAGAAAGAGAAAACTGTGAGAGAATTATTTCCATAGTAATTCGACACTGCTGTCCAAATTGTGAGCTGTGAGCGTCCTCAGTTCTCAGTTAAACTCAAGATCATGGAGTAGTCATGTGATTTCAGTACACAATTGCTGTGCCAAGGAATTTTTTGACACTAGGTTTTAGCCATTTTATGGTTTGAGAAGTGACTTGGAGAAAAATACACAGTTGTGCAACTGAGGTCATTTCATAAGTTTAGGCAACTGAGGTCATTTCATAAGTTTAGGCAAACTTGGATAATAGGGCCAGTAAATTTTAATAGGGAATATTAAAAACCACAAAATCTATAATGACCTTTATTAATCTGCTATACTAAAAACCGAGCATAAAATATCTGACCATTACACCAACTTTAATGAAATTATGTTCAAATACATAGACTTTAATATGTAGTTGGTCCTCCCTTCGCAGCTATAACAGCTTCCACTCTTCTTTGAAGGCTTTCCACAAGATTTTGGGGGAAAGTTTCTGTGGGAATTTGTGCCCATTCATTCTGTAGAGCATTTATGAAGTCAGGCACTGATGTTGGCCTAGAAGGCCTGGCTCGCAATCTCCGTTCCAGTTCATCCCAAAGGTGTTGGATGGGGTTAAGGTCAGGACTCTGTGTGGGCCAGTCAAGTACTTCCACATCAAACTCATCCAATCATGTCTTTATGGGCCTTGCTTTGTGCACTGGGGCACAGTCATGCTGGATAGAAAAGGTTCTTCCCCAAACTGGGTCCACAAAGTTGGAAGTGTAGTGTGGTCCAAAATGTCTTGGTATGCTGATGCATTAAAATTGGCTTTCCCTGGCAGTAAGGGTGCCTAGCCCAAACCCTGAAAAACAGGTGTGCCCCAATACTTTTGTCCATATAGTGTATCTTGCCTGAATAATAAAATTAATCCATTTTTCAGACCTGATCAAGTGTGGCATTGTTCTGTATGGTGTTGTACTGTGGTACAGTCAGTAGATGTCGCTGCAGAGCCTCATATCCATAAGCCTGGAGTCCTGCAGCTCTGCCTACGTGGCAGTGCAGGACACAGCTTTCCCTGCTGGGCTTTTTCGCTGGCTGACTTGAAATAAGAATGGAAATCAGTCATTTTTCCCCACTTTACAGCCCTCTGAATAAATCTTTACACACCAGGGTAAGCTATCAGAAGGTTCCCTGTATACCAGGCCCAATCTGGGCAAAACGGAAGGGCTGAGGGGGCACCCGGATTTGAACCGGGGACCTCTTGATCTGCAGTCAAATGCTCTACCACTGAGCTATACCCCCGTTGCGTTACGAACCTCTTAACTTGCAGTAGTAATCATATAGAAAATAGTTATCATTATTTACCCTATCATAAGTCTTGGGAATGCATATATATATATATATTATTTACCCTATCATAAGTCTTGGGAATGCATATATATATATATATATTATTTACCCTATCATAAGTCTTGGGAATGCATATATATATATATATATATATATTATTTACCCTATCATAAGTCTTGGGAATGCATATATATATATATATATTATTTACCCTATCATAAGTCTTGGGAATGCATATATATATATATATATATATATTATTTACCCTATCATAAGTCTTGGGAATGCATATATATATATATATATTATTTACCCTATC
>JBBPCX010000028.1:7837585-7878682 GCA_037974365.1 Hydrocynus forskahlii | reverse complement strand
TGCGTCAAGACTCTTCTCAGTCTCGGCCCCACAGTGGTGGAATGAACTCCCTCTTCCAATCAGATCTGCGGAGTCCCTCGCTGTCTTCAAGTGTTCGCCTGAAGACCCACCTCTCCAAGGAGCACCTTGGTGACTAACGATGTCTCCCATTTCTCTCACAAAAAAACAAACAAACTCTTCCTAACTCTTACCACTAACTCTTGACTTTCTTTGACAGGTGTTTTAGGTATTTTGACAGGCGTTGTTTGGGTGCACCGAGCGTGCAGTTTCTTGGTTGAATTGTGGATAATTGACTTAAGCTTAGCTTCACAGGTCTAGATACAGACGTGGACTACTCAAGCACTGATGTAGGCCTACGTCGCTCTGGATAAGGGCGTCAGCTAAACGCCGTAAATGTAAATGTAAATGTACCTTGCTCACAGCTACCTCAGTGGTGCTACTGGCAGTCCTGGAATTCGAACCCGCAGCCTTCCAATCACAGGGGGAACTCCCTAACACCCAGGCCACCAGCACAGTCCATAATTCCTTTCGATTTATGATAATGAGGGTCACATTTCAGTATCCTCCAAATATTTTAAATGAATTTTCAATGAAGAAACATGATGAGTGTGGGCAGTTGGGCCACAATTTACTAAAGAGACAAAAGCTGGAAGAGGGGGTTGTTACTTAGCTACCATTATGTGTATCACTATGTGCATTATTTGGCTATAATGTGCAACAGTTTACCATGTGAAATATTGTGCAGTGTCCTTAGTTGGTGCTAAAACATTATCAGTATGTGCAATATCTAATGTGCAATAGTCCTACCATGTGAAATATCACTACTTACGTCAATATTTCTTATTTACTACTGATCTCTAATAAGTGCAATAACGTACTTCTAACTACCATCTAAATTCTAACTGCCTAAATTCACATTCAAGTTACTTATCTACAGTGTCTATAGTATCTATAGATACTGAAGATAAGACTTATCTATAGTAGTTTTATTTTGTTTGTGTATATAACGTAGTGTATTTCAATGTGCCCCATTCCAGTTTTTTTATTGATTCAGACCTCATATTTTTCATTGTTCTTGTCTCTGTGTGTCTGTACAGTCATAACTTAAGCAATTTCCTGCAGGATCAATGTTTTTTTATTCTGATGTAGGACACGCATGTGCTGGACTGGGTTTTGATTGGCACTGGTTGAACACTAGAAACAATGCAGATGCATCGAATATTGTAAAATGATATCATTTTTCTGTCCTATGCATTATGACAATTTTTGCATACCTATAACATTAGCAATGCACTGTTACTCCACAATGCTGAGAGATGCAGTGTTGGAAGGTCAGAAGTATAAAGCCAACATATTTTATTAAGAACATGAAGCCATTTTTGTATCAGAGAATTATATTTTTATTTAAAAAAACAGTTATAGTCATGGACACACACACAAACATGCATATTACACGTCTTATAGACGCAGTACTGCAGATGAGAAGTCACCAAAGTGAGCGAACAAAATGCAGCCTTGACAGTATGTAAGCCTTCCACAGTTTTCTTCTCATTTTCTCTCTCTCTCTCTCTCTCTCACTGACACACACGTTTCAACTGAGGAGTAACCGTCTTCGCATAATGCATAATTTATAATTTATAAAGAGAAAGTTCTAAACATCATTGTCATTCGCTTCAAGAAGACAAGGTCACACTCCTCTGGAGGCGACACTCTGTGCGGGGGAGTGAGCAGAGTGCTGGGGTGAAGAGACGGGGACTGGACAAGGGGTGAATGTTCCGAGGTGCCGTGTTTCAGAAAGACCTTGTCCCTCTCACAGCCTCCTCCTGCTTCAGAGGGGCCGTACTTTTCCACGTTTTCTCCTGAAGAAACAAGACACACACCCCCGACATCAGGCCTCTTTAACACACAGGGTCACTACACTCACGTTTTTTCAAGCCACACAAATGCAGCGATCCAGAGGGGAATTAGAGGGCAAACGAGATTTTACTACATATAATCTCAAAAAACATGGATTTAACATGCATTTGTTTCACAGTGAGGCAGTCTATACCCTAACTGTAGATGATAAAAACCACCCCTGGCTGCTGAGTAAACTGGCTTGAGTATCAGGCTTTGCTGTCCAAACTGAATAATATTTTCCAGTGCAAAAATATATACTAGACATGATTCATACACTGTATATTTATTGTGCAATATTATTCATTCTGAAAGGTTTACATACATGTCCCACTTATGTTACACTTCTGAATGGTCTACTTACTGTATTTTCTCTGATTTACTCGGAGCCCACACACACTACTGTTAAATAGCTATATTGTCTATTTATTGCGTTGTTTCTGTCATCCCCTGCACTTTGTTTAATGCTGCTAACTGCCTCCTGTGCAATAATCATACTAATGGTGCAAAAATAATCAGTCTGGAAAGTTAACATCCTTTTTACACTATACTGTTACATACACTGCATTTACAATGTTATCTATTGTTTCTGTAATAACTTGCACCCGGCTGTATATTGTTTTAAATTGCACAGTGGTCCATGGGGAAAGGTTGTCTCATCACACAGCGTGCATGTACACAACTGCTGATGACAATAAAATAACAGTCAACCATTAAATTCGTCACAGTAAAATAGGTTTGTGGAAAATATCTGGTACCGGATACCCAATTTTTTGCTTTGAAATTCGGTTCTGCTTTTAGGTTCTTTAACACTACATCTCTGCAAGGACAAGCGTATCTTCCAGGACCTGTTTTAGATGAACACATTATGCAACAACGTATTAATATTCATTTAACGTTTTAGGTAGCATTTTATTCCCATTGCTGCTGGAACAATTTTCAGAATAAATATTTTTTGCAATGTAAACATTTGTCTTCCCTTATTTACCTTTAATATTGATAAAATGATACCCCAAATTACAGTGCTGTGTTGGGCTATAGTTGCCTAATAGAAGCAACGCAGGTTCCTCACATCCAGCAAGAAATGTGGGACCATCGTGGAGGTCCCTCAGACCGAAATGTCCTCAGCTAATCTCTCTCCACTGCGCGTCGCCATCGTGAAATTCAGATCCTGTTAAGACCACCACTGGTCATAGCCCACCTCTGTTTGGGAGCTGGGAGCTGAGCAGCTCCATCCTGCTCCATCGCGGCTCCTCCTGGTCCTCAAAGCATGTAGATGATGTAGGAGAGGAACACCAGGCCAATGATGGCGAAGAACATCAACACCAGGATGTCCAACATGCTGAGCTGGAGGACAAACGGAGACCTTCAGGACGAGTCTAATCGAGAGAGGGGGAGGGGGATGAGGGAGGGAAAGAAAGAAGGGGAGGATGAGGGAGAGAGAGGGAGGATGAGAGAAAGGGTGAGAGAGTGAGGACGAAGGAGGGGAGAGAAAGGGAGAGAGAGTGAGAATGAGGGATGGGGAGAGGATGTGAGAGAGGACGAGGGAGGGGAGAGAGGGAAAGAGGATGGTGAGAAAGGATGAGGGAGCGGGAGAGAGAGGGTGAATGAAGATGAGCGATGGAGAGAGGAGGATGAGGGAGGGGAGAGAGAAAGAGGATGTGAGAGAGTGAATGAAAATGAACGATGGGGAGGATGAGGGAGGGGAGAGAGGATAAGGGAGCGGGAGAGTGAATGAAGATGAACGATAGGGAGAGAGGGAGGATGAGGGAGGGGAGAGAGGATGAGGGAGAAAGGAGAGAGAGAGAGAGAGAGGATGAGGTAGAGAGGAAAGAGAGAGTTAGAGAGGAGAGAGAGAGAGAGAGAGAGAGAGAGAGAGAGAGAGAGAAAGAGGATGAGGGAGTGGGAGATACCCCTCCCCCGTTATGCATGCTCCCTGCTTCTAAAAGGTTTCAGTCATGAGAAAACGAGCATAAGTGTCTTTTATTATTATAATCATTATTATTGTTGTTGTTAACATTATTATTACTGTTTTTTTAAATGTTTTTTTGCTGTTGTTGTTTATTATTATTATCATTATAGTAGTTGTTATGGGTGCTCCCTGATTCTAGAATGTTTCAGTCATGAGAAAACAAGTGTCTTTTTTTGAACAAAATATGATCACTTGTAGCAATTTAATTTAACTAAGAAAAGAATTTAAACACAAATTAAATAAGAATTGCACTGTGTAACAGCTTCACTTTTATTTGTGAAATAAATTTTATGCTCTAATTTCATACACAGTAGAAAACATTGTTCCCTTGAAATGAATTGGGATTTTGTGACTAGCAAGAACTGAATGCATTTAAATATACTTTTTACTAGTAAAACTATTTCTTACATGCGAGATTTCAAGTCATTACAAGTACCAATAATTAATAAATGTGGACTTAAAGCTAAGCAGTTTTGCTGCATTTCTTGTATGTTTGTAGCCACACACACACACACACACTCACACACACACATTAGTATTTCAGTAATACCACACTTACATCTAACCAAAATGGTCTTTCTACTAGTTTTTTTGTGGTCAATACCATGTTTCATTGTGAGGAACAGCAAAATGTCCACACTTCTACGTTTTTCAGCATTGCTATCAGTATGCGGACATTCGGTCCTCACTAAGAGAGATAAAGATATGCCACACACACACACACACACACACACACACACACACACACACACACAGAGCATGAGATTAAGTGTTGGGATGAGTCCGATTGTTTCCTAAAAAATGTCAATTTTCAGTGTTGGTGAAATTCTTGCAAAATGTTTTAGATTCGAAATGGTACAGCTGCAAGCGTTAAAAAGATTTCAGTGTCTTCACAATTAAGTTATTGGGTGAATTATGATCCTTGAAATTGCAAAAAGTCATTCGTTACCTATCAGCTTGATGGTTACCATATAAAAGTGCCAGCAGTAAAACAGTCCCAGTCTCAGTGCTTTATCAAGTATTAGCCTAATATAAACAAAACCTATTGGAGAATATTGCTTAGACATATATTAATTTTAAAGGAAACTTTTATGTTCTAATACTATAGGAGGCACATGTATTAAGTACTAACTAAGCAGGATTTCTCGGTGTGATACCTATGACAAAATCTGGAAACTAAAAAACAGCTACTTTTCCCAAATACACAGTGAGGAAGTATGAGCAAAGGTGCTTTCTTTTCAACGCTGCCTAAATGAATGGACAAGTGTTCAGTTTCTCAAGTGAGTTAACCCATTCATGCAGTGACCAGACACACAATCTCGATAGAAAGAATGGATTTTATTGATCCACACATTAGCCAGCTCCTCACCTACATGAACTCATTAAAGGAAAGTTAAACATGGAAATAAAACGAGCCGTGTGCTTGAGATGGAACATAGGACCCCTGTGTGGTACAGTACACGTAAACAGACTCATATGAAGAGACAACTGACGAATAACGTTTACAGGACTGACAAGGCAAATGAGCAGACAGGTAGAAAAACAAGATGTTAGGATGTCTGAAAATGTATCCGGGACCTTATCTGTAAAAATATAACTGATCCACAGTCACACATTTTTTCCCCACTTACATGTAATTTCTGGTTTTCTAAACCTTAACAGCTTTGCTGCTAAGGCCATGTAGAGCAGCGCCTACAAAACACTGCGCGTCTTAACAAGCACAATTCTCTCAGTCTATCTGATCCTAGAATGTGGGGGATTTCTAGAGGTTCTTGGTGCACATTACTCATCCACTTCCAACTAATACGTCCCTTCTCTTTTCCGCCTACCATCGTCACTAGACAAGCAGATGAAAGTGGTGCTTTCTCAACTATAAAATAATTGTTCTGCTGTTACGAAGCACAGCATGACTTAGCCCATGTGCTGCAAGACCAGGCAATGAATTAATGAGTTTCACCGATCACATTTACATTTACACATCTGGCAGACACTCTGGGGCGAATTACAATTTAATCACGTTTCAGAAGCAGCGTTAAACACATTGTGTAACAAAAGGTAAAAATGGGGGGTGGGGCGGTGGGTTATTCACAGGTTCACATAGGCCCGATCTCCAAGTCATATCCACTGAAGATCACACATTTAAGTGCCCATATAGAACAGAACTATCTATGGCATAGACACGGGACAGCATGTCTTGATGGTTTTCAAATTTGCATTATGGCTCTACAGTTCAATCCTGCATTAGTGGTGGCCGAGGGGTGTGTGTGTGTGTCTGGATTAATCATATGAAATCCATCTCTACGTTATTTAGAATTATGTGGTGTTCGCCAGCACTATTCTCTTGACTCAAGAACCTTCTGATTTCAGATGAGCTCTTAAAAATAAAGATTTCCAGACAGTCCTTCGACATAGTTGTAGAACCTTTACATTTCACAGAGGTGCTTCACATGTCTCATTTACAAAAATTCTGCAAGGACCCATCCATAAAAAGTGAGAGAAGCTAAAGTTGTTCGTTTAAACAACCATTTTGGCACCTTTCTTTTTAACAGCCTATTTGATAACCTCTGCTTATCTAGTTTTGTACATGCCTTCAGCACCACCATAAGTGGAGTTATCAAATTACTGATATTTGGACCCTGCCTGAATCCCCCTTCCAGTCTAACATCCTATAAATCTCTATGTTCCATTTCCCGTGACAAAGTCATTGCACTCCTCCTCCACTCCATTTCCTCTGTTACACAGAAGGGCCCAGAAGCCCAGCCCCAAGGAGTTCTCTCCACTCTTACACTCTCTATTTATACAGCAACCATATGTCAAAGACATGGTCTGAGCAAGTAAAAGAGCAGATGACATGTTTGCCCACTTGGATTATGATGCGATTTGTCACATTAGAAGAGGTCAGATAACAAACAGAAGCAAAATATTCAAAACAGGACATCATGTGGATCCACAGAGTGGCTCAAAGATTCCTGAACACATTATAATATACCTTGAATGCACTCTCTGGTAGATATGACATGAAGAACATGAAATCTTAACTGCTCACTTAAAATTACCATCTGCATAACCATAAGGGAAATGACCACACAATACGAAGTGCCACTTTGGATGCAAAAGTTTCAGTTCAGAGTTGGAAATAACAAAATAGCAAACGACTTAAGCTCTCAGTAACACATAGAACTGCAGCAAAATAGAACTCTAAGGGCCAGTGACCTAGACAGGGATTAAGACTAGTCCTGGACTACACAGCATTCCAAATAAAGATTTTCCCACTGGGCTTAATCCCTGCCTGGAAAACCAACCCTAAAAAAGTCAAAGGCAGTACAGAACATCAACATAGCACAAATAAAATGTAAAAAATAATCTGAAGCAAATGGGAATGTTTCAAATGTAACTGACAAAAAAAAAAGACTTCACATACTTGAGAATAAGTACAAGTATTACCATATGAAAATACCCAGGAAAGTTACCACCCACTTCTGTTTGAATCAAACAGTTCAACTCATCTGATCTGTCAGTATGTGCTTAATCTCAACAACAGTAAAAGTGACCCTGGTACCAGGCTCTTAGGGTGATCCCCTCAGGATTCAGTATCTGCTATTCCAGAGGACAGTTCTGACACCTGAGGCATTTTTACTGTTGCCATTCTGTCACGAACATGACAGGTTAGACGCTACCGCAAATTCTTGTCAATTCGCCTTCTCTTCCAATATCTTCTACTCCAAGACAATTTTAGCACATACTCAAACAAACTGTGGAAACACTGTCAGTGCTCCTTTGCCTTTCATTCTATTAGTGCTGATGCACCACAATTCTATTTTTGGATCATTTCTATATCAGTTCCAGCTGCTGTGAAGTACGATTTGATGTGTTTTGTTGACATGCATATGTAGCACAAGTAAACAAGAGATCCAGTTTTGCTTTCTCCATCAATCAACAGAGACTTTAGCTTCCCACCCAAAGAGGTAATTTAACAGGGAGACAGTTACATAAAATGCTTTACTCGACTGCAGCCACATGATTGAGTGCAATTATTGAGTGCAAGTGTGTTCAATTAAAGGGTCCAATTCAGCAGGTACTGCATAGATCAGCAAAACTGAAGGTACTGAAGGTACTGGAACGCAACAGCATATAAAAATAACAAGATACCACATATCAGAAAAAGCATCATACAAGTTTAAACATGGAAAAAAAGTGAATGTAATAAGTCTGGAAGAAAAAACCCTACTATGAACCTTGTTAGCTTTTACTTTGCTATGAACTGTGAATTTAAAATTACTCGGTGATATTTTTATGCATTATTTTATAGTTACAGCTAACCATGCAACAGGCAGCAGAAACTGGCCAAGGGACTTACATTTTTTTTCAAAATGTCTGCATAATTAAACTGTGATGTACATAAAGCCAATGGTTTGATCTGAAATGGTGCACTGCAGAGAAACTCAATTTCCTTAAAATCGTAGCGACAGGAACTGTTTCTATAAAGCAAAGAAACAGGCAGTAGTTTATCTAGAGCAACACATTTCACATCAAACCACTCTGATTAACTTTCTTGATACCTTTTTCAAAAACCAGTGAAATTCCCCTTTAAAACTGATAATTAAACCACATGCACAAATTTAAGAAACACTGGACAGTCTGTGAAATACAACAAAACTGACAGCTTACAAGTTTCAGAACAGATTTTACCAAACTCATTTGTTCAGGGTAATGTCATTGTCTACAAGTTTAATTTTTCGACCCACAGCACTGCACACTGTAGTCTTTCTTACATAACAAACCCAATTCAACACATCAGCCTGTTAGCAGAATGATTAATTAGCTAAACTGGGTGAGTCAGACCAGAGAGATATCTAATCTGTTCAGAGCTGTAGGTCAAACACAGATGTGTATATGATTAAATTAAATAAAAAGCTTCTTTTGTTTCCAGCCGTTGAACATTTTTGATAGTGAGTTATGTGACATTGCACAGTACAGTCGGAAAATACACAAAATCTATGAGCAACAGAAGTTGATATGATTGTATTTCTGTAATCAGTTAGGAGCATGACATGCTAGGTCCTAAAAAGCTCAAAATAAAAGGAACATTGCCTGTCTTGATATACAAATAGATCTGTTTTATTCCACTAATATTGATTAACTGACATTACATTTCCGCCTCATACAATACCAACAAGGCAATGAGAATAAGCATGGTATGGGGGAAGGAAAATAATATCATACAAAATAGTGCTGAGATACAGTATCATACGATGCACATGGAATGTTCCAGAACAAAATAATAATAATAGTAATAAAACAGATTTAGGGCTAGTTCTCTGTACAGATTTAGCTTAGTCTATGACTACAAAGCATTTTCCAAAGAATCAATGTTAACAGTGAAATTTAGTCCAGGACTAGGCTTAATCGGTATCAAGACACACAACCCTCTAAAATGGTCCTCAGAATTGTGCTTAGGCTTCTTCTCCCCTCATTGGTTCTACGGGTCTGCTCAAAACTAACTGGCTTAATGCCAGGCGCTGCGGTAGAGAACACTGCTTTGCCTTTAACCGTAACTCATTACGTGTGTCTAGCAGGACAGACTTAAGTGTACATGTTAATTGATGGCACAGAGATGAATGTAAAGGACACGACGACTACACTGCCACATTAGCAGGGTCCATCCTTATTTCACACCCTTATAAGAACTGAGGCCAGAGTGGGAGGATCTTTTTTTATATTTATATATATATATATATATATATATATAATATATATTCCAGTTTCACTACAATACCCATGATGCAAGAGGTCTGACGTATATGATTTAAGAATGAGTGGAACAAAATGGAATGATCAGAAGTCTCATGTTCAAGCATTACTACTGCACGACCAGTGAGATGCCACAATGGGCCAAAATGACAGATACAACCAACAACAGGCTGCTAAGAGGACACAGAAAAAGAAAAAGACCACTGAAGTTTGGAATAGATTCTCATTGTCATGGCAACTGTGGAATGATTGACATGGCTACGGCTGCCTGTTCACGAAGTGCTATATGACACGCTCTGGAAAAAATTCCCAGGCCTGTGTGTGTGTGTGTGTGTGTGTGTGTGTCATTAAGACATTAAGTGCCACTTGTGACAGCACCTCTCCAAGACTTGAAGAAACACAAGAAAGACAGACAGTCAGACAGCAAGAGCAAAAGAGGGAGCAACAGAGAGAAACAGAGCAGGCAGAGCAAAAAAAAGGGGCATTTGGCCCTTGTATGTACGTCTATACACTATGTGTGTAATTGTATGTGTGTATTTATGTATGCATGTGTTTTTGTTTTGCATGAGTTACCAGCATAGACACATTAATAGGATAGCACGAACAAGAAAAGAAGAAAAAAGCTCTTAAAATATGAGATGGCACTGGGCTTCTTGTTATCCATTACTCCTCTCCTCTCTCTCTCTCTCTCTCTCTCTTTCTCCCCCTCCCTCTCCCCCCACTTCCTTTCTCGCTTCACCCCGTTATCCTGTTCTTTGTCTCTTTCTCAGATGGCCTCCACATAGTTAGCAGGCAACATGCCCTGTTGACCAGTGCGCTCCACTCTGCCATACATCCACCCCTCGTCAATCGGTTGCACGTCTACAATCACGTCTCCATCCAGGAATGACACTTCGTCCTCGTCAGCCGCAGCGTAATCATACACTGCCCGGTAACGCTTCTAAACACACACACACACACACACACACACGAGAGAGAGAGAGAGAGAACAACTGTTTAAGGACCAAACCAAAAATATTAAACATGAAGAAATAAGCAGGGAAGAGCTGAGCAAGTCACAAGTTGTATTAGGGGTGAGGAATATGATGGTCTGTTTTATCATCATGATGAATTATATCATAGGTTCTCAAATCTAATTCTGCATCCCACTTGCTCTGTATATGTTAGGGTTTTCCCCTCAGTTGAAGTGTGTTTGAGAAAGAAAATAATGTAAAAAAATGTTCAGTCCAGGGGGATCCAGAATGATGTTTGGGACCCTATGAATTAAGTCATGTTTTAAGCACACAACATGCCTATCAACAGAACTTCTGGAACACAGAACTGCATCATTTAACTAATATATTTTTACCAATGGTTAAATTTTTTCTGGGGTGTGAAAAGTTAAAGAAGGGCATTAGTATGAGTTTAGACTGGAAGTTGAAGGAGCTTCAGGCATGGCCCTCCTTTCCTATTTTCTGTTGAGAAATGATGCCTGAAAGTCAGCAGTGGAGTTCTGAAGTAGATGATACATGTTAAATGCTGGTGTGAGGTAAAAAGTGTTTTCAAAGCCTTTCAGGGCCTGAGCAGAATAGGAAAAGGAGTAGTATTCATCCCGAGAAAGGAACTGACTCATTGTGGAGGTACTGGGACAGTTCCAAAGGCTTTTGTGAAGGAAAAAGAGTATCTGTGTTTGTGTGTGTGCACTTGTAATACATTACCCCAGAGCTGGGTGGTGGAGCTGCAGCAGCTTGGCGCACCGGTTCAGGCTCATAATGGTAGTTCTGCGATGCTGCTGGGGGCTGATATGCTGGGAAAAAAAAGAGATACACAGAGACAGGGGAAGAGAGCATGTAGGTAGAAATTCTCACTTCGCGTTTTGTGTGATCTAGCTATGAAAACCTGATTAATGATTAACCAAGAACATGAACATTTAATCTAGAAATAATGGTTGCTGTGGTTGGTGCAGTTGTGCACATACCTGGAGTTGTGTTTTGCTGCTGTGGCGGCGGATGGTGATGTGGAGCTTCTCCTCCCATTCTACTCTTCTCAAACTCCTCATGGTACTTAATCTATAACACACAATCACAAAATCACACACAAACACACACACACAAATACACCAAAGAGAATAAAGTCCAGTCATATACCATATCTGCAACAGCACCGCCTACATTAGAGCACATAATTACACTACCACTGACTAACATAATGGATGAGCATATACTTAAATGTCTTTACATGCTACCACAATCTTGAAGAAGGATCCCCAGAGACTATATTTAAGTCTATTTAAGGCGTATACCACAGTTAACCATTTTAACCACCACTATGCTTAGTGCACGAGATGAGTGGGAGCTTTCCAAGCAAGGATGAGGTTCACCTATTCAATTATCAGTTCATTGCAAGACGCCTTCATTAGTTCTTGGTACTATTTTGGGACTCTGCAATCTGAAATTCACATGTACAATTAGAACAAATGAGAACAAGCTAAATATACCATCCTTACATATGCTTGTCAACAATTCAAGAGTTATTAAACTGGCACGCCCATTAATAACTGTGCTGATGTGTAATGATGAAGGTAGACAATCAAATACTATTTTGTTCTTACTGTATTGTTCACTAGGAGTCTCACATTCATGTTTGAGCCGAACTGTAGTGCTTACTAATAGCTGTGTATTTTAAACCGAACAACTCAAATTAAGAATAAGAACAGGTCCGGCTGTAGACATCGCCCATTCTTGTGACCTGTTTAATTTGCACTTTTGCTCCATTGAATCAGCTGTGACCGGTGAAACCTGTTCATTAAATGGCTTTTGTATTACCCTTTGTTTCAAAGGTGTTCAAAGATATTTCAGCCATCCCTTTCACTGCAATATCTGATTATTTTGCTGTATTATGGGGGATTTGGGGAAACTTTTCAAACCCGTGCGCTGTGCTTAAAAAGAACCAAGACGGTAGGCAAGCACAAACCAGCAATTTAAAAGAGCGCAAAAGACCAAGACAAGTGATAAACATTTTGAAAGAGACATTTGCACAGTTGCAGGTTTCCGAAAACAGTCTAAACTAGCCTTTAGTCCATACTGGATGAGTGACTAAATAGAGAGAAGCTGCCCTCAACATTAATTTGTCAGCTGTGGGTGACACTTTTTTTATGCTGTTTAGTCTAAAATTGTCAGTTTCTCACAGTAACCAAACAGTTTAAAACTGCTAAACACATTGTGCAGGCTAGAGATGTGTTCATCAGCCGTAGTCTGCAATAATAAGATAACAATAACAATAATAAGAAGTAAATAAATTAAAAAGACGTTATAAATGTGCCCAGACAGAGCTCTGCCACTGCCAGGATACTGATATAAACTCATATTTTAGAAACCAGTCAGTTAGTTTGGCAATGTAGGTAGAATGAACACAGAGGAGAGCCTGTCGAAAGAGTCTGGTGTGACTTACGTTGCTGATCTGGTCTTGTGTTTTCTTGATTCTCTGCATCTCTGGTGTGTCAGCCACAACACTGAAGCCTTTCCCTTTGTTCTTCTCAAATTCCTCCTTGTACAGCACCTGCCACAAACACAAATCAAAGAAAAAATATACGTTAGGCAACAAACAAAGTGTCTTTTGTAAGTTTTCTTTACGCCAGTGTAGTTGGAAATGATGTCTTCAACCAAGAGATCTAAATCATACACGAGCTCTCACACCATTTGGTCAGCATTAAATCTTACAAAAATGAAAGAAACTAAAATTAGGACAGTGACAACAACAAAGAAGTGGTTCAATTTCAAAAGTGGCAGAGATGCTTGGAAAAATGAATAGGAACCCATATAAGCAAAGGATATCATGCCATGAAGTTTTACACCATTTATCTTGGCAGCAGACAGCTCAGAAATCTCAACAGGCTGATTAAAGCCTGTTCATATTCCCAAACTGTTTAGTTGCAGGAGCAAGCGTTTAATCAATGAATCAACTCTAACTGCAAGAGAATGATACTCCTACGGTTCCAACTAGTAGCCACAGACTGGGCACATCAGCAGTTCCAGACAAAGTTCCCTCTAATTTTCTCACAAAGGGTTTGGGATCAAAAATGCACATTTGTGACATTTGTGACACACTAGTTCAAACACATATGTTAAAATGAACCTAACCTTTTTTTTGCAATGGTGTTAGTAATTCCATTATAAATATCCATTGCAAATCTATAAATTATACACCAAAACATGTACATACACTTAGGAAAAAATACATTTAAGAACAAAATATTCATGTGGGCAGGAATGAATGAATATGAACAAGAAAGAAAGGGATGTATTACTCATCACAAGCATTTTACAGAAGGTGTATGTATGATATGTCTCTGATATTGGAATGTACATGTATGATATGTCAACAATATGTCTATAGGCTGTGTAATACTGGTTATTTTACAGATCTCCCACTTTACACCATTAAGAACTAATTGCAAACCAGAAATTAACATAAATATAAGGTTGTGGAAACAAAGCTGCAAATACTTTAGCAGTGTCTGGATTTCTGCAAGAATGCTTTCTTTCAAAAACGAAAAACTTTTACATTTGACATGTTTTTAACAATAAATACATACACAGTATTGTACAAAGTCCCTGTTGTTTCGTTTTATTATGCTTTATTGCACCTTGTTGCAAAAATACTATTCCATGTCTTACCTTTGGCATATTGAGTAGATTAAATTAAAGAAATGGGAAGAAACGTTTTACTCTGACAGTCTGCAAAGAGCTTAAAGATACAAGGTGCCTAGATAAACAACTCAGCATTCAGCACCAGTAAGGTGTGCTTTGTTATGCTTAAATGATTCATACGTAGGTCACTGTGGGGTTTAACAAACAAAAACATTTCTCTGAAACTGTCCAGACACAGGCACTGGACTGAAAATGAAAGCGAAAAACTTTGAAAGTCCTTTAGGAAGGAAGCCTGGAGAACTGTTCCTCAAGATTATATTAGAAATACAAGAAAATCTGGTCCTTTAAAAGCAAGAAATGAAGAAATGGAGGAAGACTTTTGTACAATACTAGTAACTATTCACAACAAATGAGAAAATCAAAAGAGAATGCACGAGAAAATAAAAAAACACATGGTGGCTCAAAAAACAAATGCCATCTGATTCAGTAAGTTTTCTGACCTCAGTCCCATTTCTATTATATGAACTAGGTTTTATACACAATAGCTGTTTGCTGTACAGTACTGATCTACAGCTATAGAACGTGTTGGGCTGACACTTTCGTTAAAATGACAGAAATTAGTAATTATGTCCACCAATGGTACGGACTGATTTAGCTATTTTGATAAAGTCACTGATGTTTCTTATCTATGACACTTTGATGATTAAACATCACAGCATATTTTAGGTTCCATCTTGTGCAGAAATTCTGATTCCAAAGGAATTCCCAAATTTTTCAAAAACTCCTTTTCTCACGACTGTAGCCAGGCACACAGATATAAAAACAGACATGTAATCTGGGACAAGAGGCATTAGAAATCTGGACTGCCCCCACAATTTCTCTTAACCCACACAAACACATAAACAACACTGTTATTACAGAACAAAATGAAAAGAAAAGATGAGGGGTTAGAGATAGGGTTAATGCAGGTACATTGTGTTAGAATGTATTGTACATGTGGTTATATGGCAAGAGTGTCATTTGGAGGCATGAGGGCACCAGATGTTTTTTTCTATTTTTACAACCCCACTCGGTCCCCGACTCCCATCCCAAAAGAAACATGGGTGGAGCAGTGTGTAATTTATGTGTAGTGCAGTCTACACATGTGTTTATCAACACTGAAACTACTCCCATCAGTAAGATATCAGGATTAAAGTTAACTACTGAGAGACATATTTTGTATGGGGGCAGAGGGGCATGAGAAGAAAATGCAAAATGCATTAAACCAAGGGAGGATAGGAACATGAGAGTGTAAACAAAGAGGAGTTGGAAGACCTGCACAGAGAGTAAGGGTGAAGCCTAAGCACTTGTGAAGTTAAGCAGAGTAAGGTATAAAGAGGACAACAGTAAATGATTAAGCCCATGACTGAAGGCTTGCATGATCTCAGTTACTCACTCTCATTACTGCATAACTTGCATTTTGGTTTTACAGTAACTCCTCCAGATTAATACCTGAATAATTAGCCTAGATTGAAGGTGTAGGTTTAAAAGTCTGTTGATACTGGCAGAAGTTAAAACTGTGGAAGTACGACTGAATTAGCTGGAGTCAATACATTTTTTGTAAGAGCTTGGAGGGGGACATCTATGACTCTGTTTAGACCTGATTACTTCACGTGACTCGGATCTGGATAGTATCCTGATAAGATACAATGCATTTACACTCAGTAGCCAAATGAGTCTCAGGTCAGAGACTGAAATCAGATTACTATGTGGCGGGTAAGTTACAATTCAGCTTGCATGCAACAACCAAATGCCCGTACTGCACCTCATTGTTCTGGTCTATTCAAAATAAAAGCACAAATTTCACACGTTCATTGTTTACAAGAACTGGCTGTTTAGAAAATTGTCCTGCTGTGCCATCACTGTCATGAACCGTGTGCATTAACACAGTGAAGTGAGGCAGTGAAAAACGACAATGTAAGGTGAAGTACGCTGGGGCTTTTTTTGAGCTGACTGGCTCATCCAAAGTGGGTTACAGAATTGAAATTAAACTCACACCAGGAGATGAACTGAAAAAGCAGCAATGCCCGCATTAGCTGGGGGAAAAACTGTGACAGCAGTGTGAGGGGTTTTGTTGCTTGATGTGTTTTGGAAAGACGGATGCATTTACATTGCTATTATATAGATCAAACGCATCTCAGACCACCTCCTCAAGCGGCTTGAGCGGATTTTATTTCTTAAATATGTCTTGGGTATGTTTACACCTGCATTTGTATGTGGCTTGGCCTTTCTCTGATATAATTCTGACACTCATGCCACATGAAGTGACCAGGTGTTAACGGGGTCTGTTATTACCTGGCTCTGCATCTTGCTCTGTTGTTTCAGGCGCAGGTTTTCTGGAGTGTCAGCAACACTGGTGAATGACGTTTTCGGGTAGTGTCTGCAACACATGTCAAAATTAGCATTCGATGGAAAACTGTAATCATGCTCCTAGTCACACATGCACTTGTGCACACACATATACACACCTAGTCCTTGAAAGTGATGTAACAACAGAATACAAAACATATGTGAGACCTAAAATTAAAACCCTTTCCTTCTGTGTCAGAAGGCACTGGGGGATTTGTGTGAGAGTGTGTGTGTGTGTGTGTGTGTGTGTGTGTGTGTGTGTGTGTGTGTGTGTGGGCACGCACCCCTGTACATTTTCTGCCTCACTGGGGCATTAGGTAATTAGAACTGCCAGTTTTTGCAACTCTACTATATGCAAAGAAGTATGAAATGTTTCAGACAAGAATAAACAAAAACAAACTACATTCGGTTCAATATGACACCAAAAAACGGTTTAACTTTTTGGTGCTATGTGGAACATCATTATAGAGACAAACAACTGATATATTCAAACGTTTTGATGAGTTACGACAGCTCTGTATACAATTGCATGCAAAGGTTTGAATACCCCGGTCAAGTTGTATATATTATTGCTTTGCTAATTGAGAGATTAGCAAACAAACAAACACAAGCATGTTATTATGAATAATTACAGTGTATTTGCTGAAAATAACCTGCTGAGAAAAAAGATATATGGCCTGTTGTGGGAAATTCTATATTTGGGTATGCAATTATGTAGTTTATGCATATTTAACCTATTGCAAAACAACTTTAAACAAAACACTTACAGTTGGTTTTACAAATATATATATATTAATCACGTAGAAAAGTGTTTTAAAAATTGTAGGAAAATGCCATGTTTAAGTTCATTCCCTGTAGGGGATGTGTTTTGCATATGACTGTGTAACCACAAAACATATGACCTTTAATAGGGTGAAAATGTAATGTGACAGTAACAGGAGCACTAAAATGTAAATCTTTCTTTAAAACAAAAATTCAGAAAACGGTCTTCATTGTCATGACAATGTCACGTAGGTGTGTTTGTGTATGTATAAGCAAGTCTGGATAGTTGTGCTTGCACTATCTAAACATTTCCTGTTTAGATCACAGGTCCTGGGAACAACTGTAAAACCCTGGGCAGTCTGTCAATCAAATATCCTTCATATCAGAACAGATCTCAGAATAGCACAGGAGGTAAAATAGTGGGTGGGGTTAGGATTGTTGAAGAAAAGCAATATATTTTAAAATAATATATTTTGTGCCTACTGAGACTTCCTCAGTAAGGCAGAGTCTAAACAAACAGGCAAGAAAAAATTAGCACAGAAGGAAATAAACAAAGCTAAGTGCCTTTAATGACCCACTGGGTCTGAGTTACCCCAGGGAGCTACAGATTGCTTCTGTTAGGCTTATTAGCAGGTCATTACGCCTGGTAAAATTCTTTTTCTAGAAAATGCAGATCTCTCCTGTTGTCAAGGTTTCACTTTTATTGCAAAAGGGCAAAAAGGGCACTTTTAAAATATCCATCATTTAACCAAATAAAAACAAAACAGATGTGTTGTATATCTGTGCAGAGTGAAGGAATGCGAACTAAAAGGAAATGACACCATTAGGTATTTACCCAGCTTTCTAGATAACTGCACCACCCACTATGTGTGTGTGATATGCATGGTGAGTTTTGTAGCATAAAGCAAGATGGGAGAGATGCCAGAGAAGTAGGGACAATGCAAGTGTGTAAAAGAGTGTGTTCTTGTGTATTTTGTGTGAACGTCCTTGCCTTTATACCACACTCACACTTCCATATACACACACACACACACACACACACACCCACACACACACAAAAGTTACTTACGCATTGCAGTATGGTCTCTTCTCAAAGCCTTTGTAGTTCTTCATGTTTAGAGTCATCTTGCATACCTCACAGCTAAAGCATCCTTTATGCCAGTACTGAGAGAGCGAGAGCGAGAGCAAGAGAGAGAGAGAGAGAGAGAGAGAGAGAAAGAGAAAGAGAAAGAGAAAGAAAGAATAGGGAGGAAAAAGAGAGAAAATGAGAGAGAACAATCAAGAGGACTGAGAACATGTCTAATCTTATCAATACTGTCCTTTGTTATTTATGATTCTTTGACACAGAAGAAAGTGAGATGTGAAATGACATTTCCACCCATATTTCAGAACTAATGAAACAGAGTGGGTTACTCAAATAGGTGCAAACTGTGCCATTATAGATATATTTTCAGTTGTCATAGGAAATAAACATTTTTAAGATCAGGTTTTTGCACAAAACTGATTTTTAAAAGCAATTCATGAAGGAGAGGTGCATGTAGGCAGTTGTATACAAAACTTTAGTAAACAAAATGGTTATATTCGCATTACAGACATTGTAACCCCTGGCTCCTGTCATCAACATTATAAAAAACACTCTGAATAACTGTCTGCAACTCAATTATTGATTGATACAGAAAACTTGAAAAATCTGTGAAATTCCTAGAGAAGACTGCACCAATGCAATGCAAACAGTTATTTACTGATAAATAATTACTAGCATTCTGATGTGAATTTATGTTTAGGCCTAGTAGTGAACCTTTGGCACATGTATAGAAAAAAAATGTGCATGTAGTGCCAACAGCATTTAAGCACTGACTTTATAGTTATAAATCATCTCAGACCTTCCTGTGAGTCACACTAAGAGCTTGTTGTGACTAAAAATACTCACTGTAGAACATGAAAATTATTATCAAAAGAAAAAAGCCATTAGAAACAGCTATCTTTCTTATTTGTTTTTGGTTAAAAAAGATATATTCTTGCAGTGTAATCCTACATACCATCGGTATGGTTTGATCCCAGAAATATTAAACACACTCCCAAGAACACATTTCAATTGCTGACTGAATTACATCACTGCTTTCCCAGCTAAGGGAAGAATTCCAGGACTGAACAATGTAGCTGGGAAACACCCTACCACTTGAAGAAATGAACATACACTGCATAACAGAACCTACATAGTGAGCTGTGTATGTAGTTCAAAAGAGCATTAGACTTTATTCTTTGGACCCCTGAGTCATTATTGACCTTAGGGAGAGTTTTAGTGATAACAGAGGACAACACACAAGAGCCTGACCCAACCTGCTTCTCTACATTTCACCTTCATGTCCATTTATGCGTGATCAGGCACAGACTGGAGAAATTGCTTCAGAGTATGTACACAAATATCTTTACAAAATCTGTCAGTAGTCTGTCCAAATTGCAAAATTTTAACCAAATTAGTTGAATCATAAATTATTGGGGATGCACCAATATGGGTCCTTTTGGCCAGTGCTAATATTTTCCACTGCAGATAGATAAACATTTACAAAATATAGAAATAGGTACCAAATCCACCTAGACTAGAATTACACAGAGACCTATATCATTTATTTATGTAGGGTTATAAACAACACATTAAATGCTGACATTTCAGCACGGTGGTCCAGGGTCACCTAAACATTCTGCCCTTTAGAGGACAATAAATAGAAGATCAAATATTAGGTTGAACTATCGATCAGTCTGAATTTGATCAGTCAATACTGATATAATTCCTATATTACTGTGCATCCAAAGAAATTATTTCAGCACTAACTGAAAAAATCAGGCATGTGCTGAACCAGGTAAACTAACATGCTGTTACACATGTAAAACATAGTCATAGTACATAATAGGCTTGATACATATGTGATACAAAATATAACACATTCATTACAGGAAATGTTATAATATCAACATAAAGGCCTTTTCTAGTGAATTTACAGAATACATTATTCAATGGGACACAATGGTGTCACAATGTGATACATTTTGCGACACAGCAAAAATAAGTAGTTGTTGAAAATGACTTAAAGTTACAGTTTTATAGTGCCCCAATCTAAGGCTCTAGCTAACATGCTAGTTATGCTGTTACTATGCAGTGTGTACTTCCTAAGTCTATTTATGTTTTTGAATGAACAGAGGAAGACCCCATGGCTCCTGTCCAAATGAATAAATAATAAGATCTTCTTAAGGACCTTCTTAAAATCAGCTTACCATGAACAAACTCTAAAGACTTTACACCCAATAACCACACAGGAAACTTACTATCATCAAAAAAAAAAATCAAAACACATGCCACAGTAACAGATCAAAAGTCCTCCAACCACAGAAAACTCTGACTGTACCCAGTCTAATGCCACACTCACAGCGGCTCAGGAAACAGCCATTCTGTCAGAAAGGAGTGGCACTTGTGTTTAATGTAGCCTTGTGACTACCTGCCAGAGTACTGTTCCTGCTGCTACAGATGTCAAAGAGAATCAAGGAGGCCTCTCTGGCGGCTCAAATGGCTGGTGTCTAAGAGTTTGGGTGTGGTTCTTTTGAGATGTGCTTAAGTGAGTCAGATGGAGGACATGGCAGCTGGAGCGTAATGGAATGGACAACGGAATGGTTTACTTCTCTTCAGCAAGTGGGAAATGCCAGTGCTCAGTGACTGAGAGCATGTGTAAAACATTGTGACAGTATAAGTATGTGTGGTGTTTGTAGTGTGAAACTAAATTACAACAAAAGAGCATGTGTGTAAATCCATCAGGGTGGTGCTCGTTTGTGCTTCATACAATCCCTGGCAAAAAAATAAGGAATCACTCTATGTGAAAGAAAAGAAATGTAATCATCTAACTAAATAACTAAATGAATTAGCAACTACCTGAATGAATGAATGAATGAATGAATGATGAAATAAGTAAATAAATAAAATTAGTCTTTTTTTGCATTTTGCATTAGTCTTTTTTTGCTTAGATACAAAATCCAATTTCTTTATTTTTACCCCTACTTAATTTGGATTGAAGCCATCAATGAAAAGAATGTAATTTGTTTATTTGTTATGAAGTAAAAAAAAAGCTGGATAAACATCCTCTTAACTGTGGTGATTCCATTTTGTGAGCCAGCAGTTGTACATCACTCTGACTACATTAATTTATACCATCTTTGTGCTGTAGGGTCTCCCTTAAAAATGCATCATGTACTTAAGAGGTCCCAGCAGTTGTTATCCATGTTTATTTTGACCAAAGCCACTGACAGCGATTGATTTTTTAAAGTCCATTAAACACATTAAAACCAAGGCCCTGGTTTGACTGACTTTGTGTTTCCCTCTCTCTGACAAAGTTTCTGTACAGAAATGGCTGACCCCACCCTTGCAGAAATCGCAGGCTATTTTGAAAAGACGTCACTGTCAAGTGTTATTTAGACCAAAGCTAAAAAGGACAGGTTAAAAGGTGGGGGGAGGAGCGGCCTATATTCTGTTGTATCTTCTCAAACAGCAGCACTTCCTTTGGCATCTAGGCTGAAGGGTGAATGCTCTGAAGTAGCCGATATGATGGCTAAAGCTCTAGGTGCAACACATCCACAGCAGCATTTCCTCCACTGCAACCCTGCAATGGTCATGCGCTATGACAACAGAACCCAGCTGCTTTGAAATCAGACTTCCGTAGCCCATGCAAAACAATAGACTGGTGTAAGGTTTATAACATTTATATTTGAGAAATGTGGCACTGGAGACCTTTTAACATTTTAAACTTTAACTAGCTGTGGTGACCCAAACCCAATCAACTGCACCTGGGCCATTTGTTCCTGCTAGATTTAATGTGCACAGCATCAAAGACCTTCCAGAGAAGGTTT
The DNA here is from genome assembly GCA_037974365.1 of Hydrocynus forskahlii. NCBI lineage: Eukaryota > Metazoa > Chordata > Actinopteri > Characiformes > Alestidae > Hydrocynus > Hydrocynus forskahlii. The sequence continues at coordinate 7,856,392 of JBBPCX010000028.1, read as the reverse complement.
TTACCTAAGCAGAGAATGAACCCATCCCACATGAACACTGGAGTAATGTGTAAGACAGAGATAGTACCAGTTTGGTACAGTATCAGGCCAGTATTGACAATAAACAGTTCCAGTACTGTAACAAATCAACCTGAAATGGTGTGATGTCATTATGTGTGTGTATTTATTCCTGTAGTGAAGTAGAGTGACTGTATAGTTTGTGCATGATAGACTGCAGTAAACTGTTCTATTCTCCTCTGCCTTCTTTTAAACATTTGCACTTTCAATTTTCAATTTTTCCATGTCTTATCTCAGTCAGTGAAAACAGAAATTTCTTGAAACAGGAATAACAGCCATGTATATTTTATTTAAATTTCCTTACTTTGAACTTGACATATCAAAAATAGTCATATCAAAAATGATGAAATGTGTTCTGTATTGTATTACAATACAGAATGGCGTGTAGGACTCTTCATCAATACAGAATAAGACTTTACAAGATGAGCTGGTTGTTCCATGCATGACCAAAATAAAAACTTAATTTTTTTTATGATAGCAAGTACATTGGGATACTACCTGATAGTAAACATGTTAATGAGTTCACTATCTGTAATACTGCGCCTTTTACCTCCCATAAATCTTTCCCTTGTCCTATATTAGTAAGTAAAAACAGAAAGAGGAATAACAGGCCTTGTGATGTTCCAAAATCAGTTCATCTCAAATGATAATATCTAGAGTACCTCAAATTTATATTATAAACAAGAAACACTCTGTGTGTGTACATGCACACACACTACTACCACTTAAAGTTGAGTTCTACATGCAAAATGAACACTTAAGTGGATAAAGTCTTCTGTCTACACTGGTGCTTTAATAAGCACTTTTTCACAGCTGGCCTGAAAATGGTTTATTATTGTTGATACAGGAGTTTTGGGCAAATGTTGAAATACTATCTTTTTCCTGTACACATCTGTTGGTTCCAATACTGATGCTGATCCACAACAAGGAAACAAGAAAACTAGGACTAAAACTTTTTGTATTAATACATGAGAAAAAAACTGCTGTAGGTTTACAAAAGCAGAGAAAGAAAAAAACCCTACAGTAGCCCAACAACATTCTGCACTTCTGGAGTACAGTAAATATGTTATCAAATATCAGTCAAAACCAATGGATAACTCTATAAGACTATCTGATGCAAAGCATTTTAAAAGCAATTATCTGCCACTGTTGATAAGATTCTGATATCACTGTGCATCTATTATTTTCAAAGATATCAATGACGTCAGGACAATTTTATATCATCTGGACACCTGCTGCCATTTTAATGTACATGATCTTCTGTTCTTTATCAACTACGAACACTACTAGATCCCATTTTTAAGAATACACTGTAAAATATGACTGTTGTAGATCCTGAAACTTCTATTGCGTTCTAAAAGCTTGTTTGTCTGTGAGAGACCACCTGCAGTACAAGTTAAGCACTAATCAATATCTGAACACGAACATCCACCCAGAGAGAAATAAATACATTTTAAATTGACTTCAAAATTGAAAAACCTCTTAAGGAAATGGAAAGCCTTGCAGAATCTTGTTAGTATCCTCCATGCGCAGGCAAGCACAAGAGTGCCAATTGTATTCCTCTAACCACTCAAATTTGATCCAAAGAGGCCATTCTGTCACCTTCACCTGATGGGCTTCCATAATGTCTTGGGAAGACATTAAAAACTAGCTGCTGAATGCATTAATGACTGCTCTAGGGTTTCCCAAAAGGCGAGGCCCAGTTATTTCAAGAGGAATTCAACTGACTTTTAGGTTTTCTTATTTTTAGAACAGCACCTGCAAACTTCTTTTACATTGGTCACCATTACATGTAAAAAAGGTGAGAAAAGACTTATTTGTTTTGGACAACAAAGTAAAACATCCATTATTTTCAGGTTGTAGGTGTGACCTCTGGCTCCAGTCATCACCCCTGTAAAGAGATCTGAGTTGACAAATTCCTCTTTTTGAAAGACCTGAAAGACTTCACCTTTGCCGTCTGCAGAGTTATGCGTGCAATCAGAGAGGACATAATCCAGTTTTCACCATCTTTCCAATGCACAACATTCACAAGAGTCAGGCTGAGCCAAAAGGGAAAATCATTTAGGTGTGTTGCTATCAGTACGCCAAAAATGAGAGGAATTATGAAACGACAGCAGTGCAACGTCTGAGTGGGCGTTTGTCATTTGTAGTGAAATTAGCAGTGAAGAATGTGACACGTCGATTCTTCTCCCCCTGTTCAACAGAGAGGCCCTCTCTCTCTCACACACACACACCTACACATATCATTTAGTTGTTAATTTCTGTTTCTGAGACGTCTAAAATGCATATATACATGACACTGCATGTTGGAACACACACAAACACACTCTTACATTTCCTTGGTAACGCTTACGAACAAACAGCCAGCTAACAAGCTAGCTAACTCAGATGACTCACAAAAATGACTTACCGACAAAAACTATACAAGCCAGCTGGCTACAGATAGACATTTTATGTATAAATAACAGAACCGTGCACCAAACTCCCTAGGCTTCACTCACACACCGTAACTAACGTTAGCTGCCCTGCTATCTTTTCGTTTAGCTTAGCATGATAACGTTAGCTTCCTGCTTCGAAACGAGACCAGCCTGGAAAAAAAGAAAGAGTAAAAACGTCTGCCCGCGAAAAAAGGCCAAAAAAGGAAAAATACACCTGTACATGGATTCGTAAACACACGATGGTCTGTATCAATAATCTGACTTGCAGTGTTTTTATGTTTTGGTTAGCTTACCTTGTCGAGACAATTCACTTTTTCCGTGGGATACACGACTCGGTTACATCTACTACACAACGGATTCATTTTTCAGTGGTTTCAGCAGATTTCTAATGTGGAAAAATACCAGTTAGGTCCTCTGTTTCTGTGGGTTTTATGTAAATATGTCCAGTGCAGATGATGTTTTCACTGCTGGCTGTCAGCAAGCGAGAGACCGAGACGCGGAAGGCGCGTGCACGAGGAGGAAAAAAAAACAACATAAAAGGGGGCGCGCTCTTCATCAATGGCATTTCAACATGTGCACTATATGGACACAAATATTAGGACGCTTGACCATTGCACCAACAGTTACTTTAATGACATTGCATTCAAATACATAAACTTTAATATGGAGTTGGTTCCCCCTTTGCAGCTATAACAGCCTCCACGCTTTTGGAAGGCTTTCCACATGGTTTTGGAGTGTTTCGGTAAGAATTTGTGCCAATTCTTTCATTCTGTGCAGCATTAATGAGGTCAGGCACCGATGTTGGAGAAGAAGGCTTGGATGTCAATCTCTCTTCCAGTTCATCCCAAAGTTGTTGGATGTGGTTGAGGTCAGGGCTCTGTGTGGGCCAGTCAAGTTCTTCCACACCTCATCCAACCCTTTCTTTATGGACCTTACATTGTGCACTGTTGCACAGTCATGCTGGAACAGAAAACTGCCTTTTCCTCAAACTGTGTCCACAAACCTGGAACCGTAGTGTTGTCCAAGAAGTCTTGGTATGTTGAAGCATTAAGGTTGGCCTTCACTGGAAGTAAGGGACCTAGCCCAGACCGTGAAACAAACAGGTGTGTCTCAATACTTTTGTCCATATGGTGTTTGTATGTTGTTGAAAATTCATGTGTGATTTTCCTCTCTAACTGTGAAACAATACGTGGCAAAAAGTATCAAACATGTATTAGATTAATTTTTATTACTGCATTAACAGACTCCAACGCAAGAAAATGGCCATGTGAACGCCAGGGTGCCAGTTATTAGCAAATGTTATTGGCTGCATTAAAATGCTTAGTTTTAATTCATTCACATGCATAATCAGTTTTGACCACACAAATTAATTTGAGTAGCACCTCTAGTACTACACATTTTCAATTTGAACTGCAATAAGAGATTTAACACCTGCCAGTGTGTTGTTGCTAAATAATAAACTTCAGGTTAAAATATTTTCCCCACAAACTATCCCAAAATAATGACCACGAAAATAAAAAATATCATACGCTACGTGGGATCAGTCATTGACCAAAACTGTGAAAATGTTTATCCTCTGCACTTTTTTGACTCTTAGCAACCAGGGTTAGATGTGAGACGTATCAATATTTAAAAACTACTAAAGGGTGAAAATACACTATATGGTCAAAAGTATTGGCCTGACCATTACACCAGCAGACCCCTCCCCGCCCCCACACACACACACCATTGCAGCTATAACAGCTTCCATTCTTTTTGGAAGGCGTTCCAAAAGATTTTGGAGAGTTTCTGTGGAGAATTTGTGCCCATTCATTCCGTAGAGCACTTGATGAGGTCGGGCACCGATGTTGGACGGGAAAGCCTGACTTCATCCCAAATTTGTTGGATGGGACTGAGGTCAGGGCTCTGCGCGGGCCAGCCAAGTTCTTCCATGCCAAACTCATCCAACCGTGTCTTTAGGGACCTTGCTTTGTGCACTGTTGCACAGTCATGCTGGAATAGAAGAGCTTTCCTTCCCAAACTGTGTCCACAAAGTTGGATCAATGACGTTGTCCTGACTGTCTTGGCATGCTGAAGAATTAAGATCATCCTTTACTGGAAGCAAGGGGCCTGACCCAAAACCCTGAAAAACAGGTGTCCCAATACTTTTGCTCATATATTGTACCATTCATTAAAAAATCAGCAAGGGTGAAAATGCCCCTGAAAATGAACTGAGTTGTCCAAATGTGCAAACTGAAGCCTAAACGTGTGGCTAAAAATAAAGTCAGAGGACTTTGGGGCTAGTTGGCTGAAAAGGTGCTGTCACCAAGGCGCTGCTTGGTAACCATGGAAACCAAGAGTAAACTCGAGCCAAGACCGCCTACTAGTGGCCATCGTGTAGAAGTGCATCCTTGGTGTCCTCAGTCGCATAACCCAGGAAAAGGCTTGCTGGCGTAATACAATGTACTGAAGTATAAGAATGAAGCACTTTTATTTGTTCATGATAAAGTATTAGTCAGTTACAGTTTTAGTAAATAACATAACGGTTCCCCTTTCTGTTTAATTATAAGATAAGCCATGAAAAAAGACAAGAAGACAATAGAAAATTAAAAAAATAGACCACAGGCGACTACAGGCACATTACTGTAACAAAATAACAGTGTAACACTGACTTAGCTGTGTGCTGTACACGCAGATCAGTAGTGCAAAATGACTTTAAAAATGAAGTGAAAAAATCACTTTAAGCCATATAGTTTGACGGATGTGAAAAACTTCAGATTTGTGCTCACACCAGCTCGAAAAACATTTAAAATGAATACGGTTAACTAGTTAAACACATGAATGATGCCTGCGTTTACACAATAGATCTAACCAGCGCATATTAATCGCAATATCCGTTGTGTTTAGGTTCTAACTATTTATTGTCTGCCTAGATTGTAATCTCTTTACTTTATCATTTGCTGCCATTTCATTGCATTTATTTATATGCACTAAGCCACTTTACTAGGCCATTTTGCACAACCGATCTGCTGGTATAGGTCTGTAATCTAAGTCTTTACATACAGCTATGTCAGTGTTACACTGTTATTTGTTACTCATTTTCTTGTCATTGTTTTGCACTATTGTTTATTGTCTATACTTTTATTTCTTTATGAGAAGTCCCTGAAGTAGTATAAACTCTGTATTGCGATATTTTGGGAGTGTTGGTGAAAAAACAGGTGAGGTGTACATTCACAGGTGTGTGGTTGTTGAGGCTGAAACACTATTTGGACAAAAGTATGGGGACGCCTGACCATAACACCAACAGGGACTTTGACATTGCATTCAAAAACATAGATTTTAATGTGGAGTTGTTCGTCCATCTACAGTTATAACAGTATTCACTCTTCTTGGGAGACTTCACAAGATATTGGAGTGTTTCTGTGGGAATGTGTGCCCATTCATTCTGTAGAGCATTCCCCAAATTGTGTCCACGAAGTTGGAAGCATGACGTTGACCAAAATGTCTTGGTATGATGAAGTGTTAAGATTGCCTTTCACTGGAAGCAAGGGCCTAGCCCAAAGCGTGAAAAGCAGGTGTGTCCCAATACTTTTGGCCACATAGTGTTAATGGCTTGGTTTGTTCGGTATGTTTACAGTATTAAATGCCGTTCTCAGGATCCATGCTGTGACTGACAATAATTTATCGTTCACTGACAATAGTCAGATAATTAAATATCTTAACTACTATTACAGTGCAGAGACTAGAGAAATACATTAGCTCTTCGTCAGCCAATTTTAAAACAATGTTGAAACCTTCATCGACCGCGAGGGGGTATAGCTCAGTGGTAGAGCATTTGACTGCAGATCAAGAGGTCCCCGGTTCAAATCCGGGTGCCCCCTCTTTTGGTTAACGATTTGTTTGATTGTTTTTTTTTAAAACACGTCTGTTTTAAAACACAGCATTCAGAATGACACATCAACCCCTCTTGCTCTGCCTAACTGGTAAACCAATGAGTGTATGTGTTCAACACTGCCTATCCATGAGTCAGTCTCTAGACCCTGTAACAAATCAAGTGCTTAGCATATTGATAAACAAAAACAAAGAATCAGAAAACTTTATTGATCCTTCCGTCACAAATGCACACACACAGTCACACAGGGACAAGAGATCTAAAGTAAGCAAGTTTATGCATTTAAACCACCATCAACCACCACACAAACACAATGCACTTTATAGCACAGATATTCTTTTCTATCATAATTGCGCAGACACCTAGAGACAACTGCACAGACACCTAGAGACACAAAGACAAAATAAAGTTTAAAATAAAAGTAAAACAAAAATAAATGAAAATAAAGTAGGTCTATGTATTTGAGTGTATACCTCAACCACAGTTCATAGATGTTCTATGCTATTACATTTATTAATTATTTTTTACACTGTACATATCTTGTTTCTAACTGTAATGTTTGCTTATTCTTTCTGCATATTTTTATAACCTTAACCTCTTCAAATTGCTCTTTAATTTAAATTATTCAATACCTTTATTGCAAAGTTGGCTGCTTCAGGGGCACATTTCACTACATGCTGGACAAATTAAGAATCTTGAATCTTTAATCCTGAACAAATATAGAATTACACAGCAATAAATAAATTATTTTGCAAACAATAGCAGCACCAAGATAGAGAGTGTACCTTATAAAACAAATATTTACTTTGTATTTACAGTGGCAGCTTTTTCCAAATAAATGAATAAAGTAAGAAACAAGCCAATAACTGAGCCTTCTTTTAGCTGTAATAGTGGGGAAATCAGGTTTTTCAGTCCAAACTTAATTCTGGAGGCCTTAACAAGAGGTCAAAATCAAGTATACGAAAATAGACAGTGTAAAACTGCAGTGTACAGAGTAGAATACTCACTCTGTTGTTAAAAGCTAAGAATGTCTGCATTTGGATCTGCCATCAAATATGAACATAAACAAACTCTAGATTTGCTCTAACACTGGCAAACGTGTCAGAGAAATTAGCATCATTCTAAAAGAAAAACAAGTGCTATTTTATGAAGAAATACAAGTTTTTTAAACAGAATCTTGTCATGCATGGCTTCCATGTTTATGATTTAATGATTATATCCGGCTGTCAGTGTGAATCACTGAGTGTGCCAGTGAAAGGGAAACTAACAACAGGTCAGGTCACCTGGGGGTATAGCTCAGTGGTAGAGCATTTGACTGCAGATCAAGAGGTCCCCGGTTCAAATCCGGGTGCCCCCTGGGCGAGGCAGAGATTTTAGAACTTAGACCACATGTAATCAAATAAGAGGTAGTTTACTTGGTTGTGGTATCTTGCATTGACACTTGACGTGATCTGTTCATTTATGACGGTTTCTAGTGACGTGGCATGCAGTGATCCAAACTTGCAGAACAACATTCAATAGATCTGATCATTCAAGTGTGACTGTTATATTAAGTACTGTTATATTAAATACTGATAAATACTGACCTAAATACCAAAATTCATATTTATTAAAAAGTGTCTGTATTTGACTGTTTCGGTTGTAACATGTCTTCCAATGACTTTACGTCACACTGTATTGAGAGTAACACCCAGCTGAGCAAACAGAACTGCAGTTTTCCAAAACTACAACAGATAACTGCTGCAGCACTACTGTTAAACTGCTGCAACTATTATTATTATTATTATTATTATTATTACTGTAATAATAGAATTCAAACAAATGGAAAATACACAAAAGAGTTTCTGAGTGTAGTAGAGACCCTTGTGTGTTGTTTTGGTTCTTATTTTTGACGTTTATTACTAAAAATGTGCATTAGATTATCAAATATATCTATGTAATTAAGGGCTGATGTGTTGAGCACTGCATTTTACAGTGAGATGAATCACATTCTTATGCAGCCATAGACTGCTTTGAAGGTATGTCACCATTTTTGTACCATAATTGTTCAAAAATGGCACTGGATATTGCACATTATCAAGAGTGAAGGAAAAGGGATCCTGATATTCTTCAGATTCCACTACAAAGAAACTGAGTTGTAAATCAGCTGAGGGAGGCAATTTAGAAATATGATGTTATTTCTGAAACGGAATATTTTGCAAGTAGATTGTTCAAGCTGTTTTGTTACATTTTTGAGTGCAGTGCTCACAAGGAAACTAAAATATTCTTGTAAAATAATTTAGTAGTCCACCTCCATGAAGCCCATGATCTTAATACAGTGGACAAATACAATTAAAGTTGTATTTCACTGTTGAATATTAAAATACACCAAAATATCACATTAGGCCATGAAGTGAGACGAAGCCAGTTACTCACATCTGGTCCCATTTAAGACATAAGATCTATAGTGTTTACATACAATATACCCTAAAGTATGAACTTTGAGACAGATCAAATCAAATTAAATCAATGGATTGATGCATCATTTGTTGACAGGATGGTGGCTTCTGAAACTCGCTCATGTATCTTAATGTGTCTTCAGTGACCCACAAGCCTAGGGGGTATAGCTCAGTGGTAGAGCATTTGACTGCAGATCAAGAGGTCCCTGGTTCAAATCCGGGTGCCCCCTGTCTCCTGGACGGGATCAATACTTTGGAGCTTTTAGAATCAGAATTGTAGCAAAATGGGTGGTTTTATTTCAGTGGTCACTAGTACAAGGAAACTAGAAATATGCACTTTTTTATCACTGTGACTTTTAGCTTTTGCCTCTGAACTATGAACCAGCAAAGTAGTGGAAATCAGGCTCTAAAAACTACTCAACAATAAAAAGGCAAAAACTTTGAATTAGATTTTAGAATTTGAACTGGACAATATGTAACCAAGAGAGGGTTGTGTTACTTGAGTGGTCATTAGTACAAAGAAACTTCAAATATGGCCTCACAGCAATTTTCTTAGGGATCTTCATTTGCAGTTAAGATGTTCTGAAACTGAATTTTCTGTACACTAATGTTCAGTCTGTCATTTGTCTGGTAAAAGCTCTGAAAAGAAGAATGTGATAAATAGAGGACATCTTAGCTAGCAGGCTAATCAGCTCCGACAGTAATGAGACAGGCTTTTAATTAGTTTTTATTTTTTTTACGGAAAATAGTCATTGGAGAACTGCAGTGTACGTAGTAAAATATTTTGCTGTTAAAAGCTTGAAATACCAGTATTTTAACATAAAATATGAACATAAACAAATGTTAGCAACAATGGCAAACCTGATTAGCTTTGAGTGCTCCCCTCCTCTTGGATGCGACAATCACAAGATGTACGAGTCAGAATTGGACTGCATGTAACTAAAGGGACTGTAACCCAGCATAGTGGGGAATTCAGGCATTGTAGACCACCCTTACCTGGTAAGAAAAAAACAGGTTACCCATGGTGTCCAGGTGCCACCTTTCCTGAACACCATGGGTAACTTTCGGCAGTAGTAAAACGTTCTCATATATGGATTCCACTGCCCCCTGTCTCTTGGACAAAATCAGTAATTTGGAGCTTTTAGAATCAGAATTGGCGGGCATGTAAAAAAGGGATGTTTTACTTCAGTGGTCACTAGTACAACAAAACTAGAAATATGCGCTTACCGTGACTTTTAACTTTTGCCTCTGAACTATGAACCAACATATTGGGGAAATCAGGCTCTTCAAACTACTCAACAACAAAAAGAAAACAAAAATAATTTATACTAAGGCCAAGATAGACTCGTTGCTAATATCCACAGTAGGTGTCCTATGTTGGCCAAAAACATACTGGGGCAGAAGGGGGTATAGCTCAGTGGTAGAGCATTTGACTGCAGATCAAGAGGTCCCCGGTTCAAATCCGAGTGCCCCCTTTCCTGGAAAGTTTAGATGTTCAATGAACAGTTGAATGATCGTCATCGGTTATAACTCATGAACTGTTAGTTGGAGGTTTCCTATGTGGCTTTCGGTAACCCAGACGTGAACAAAAGATTTGATATTTAAGCTTTTAAAACATCCTGTTATATTAAACACTGATTTAAGATTCACAAATGGTCTAAAATCCATAATAGAGAGTTATTAGAAACGAATGTAGCATTTTTCACGGGGATTATTTTACACCGCAGTGAGAGCAACACCCAGCTGAACCAACAAAAACGTAAACAATAGCTTGGCACGGGCAATAGCAAACCTGAGAGAACGACTAGTTCACTTGTGTTGCTACGGGGGTATAGCTCAGTGGTAGAGCATTTGACTGCAGATCAAGAGGTCCCCGGTTCAAATCCGGGTGCCCCCTATGTTAGACTGTTTGCAGACTTTGGAATCGGAATTGGACTGTATGTCACCTAAAAGGACTTCTTTTACTTTAGTGGTCGAAAAAACAAGTACAAAAAGGCTCGAAGTATGCACTTACCGTGACTGTTATTTCTGTACTGTGATTCAGCATAGCGGAGAAATCAGGCTCTACGAATTCCTCAACAACAAGAAAACAAAAAATTCGACTTATTAAGGTATCAAGGAGAGTGAAGGCCAGTGGTATCTTCTATTGAGACCAAACTGTTTGTTACATGTTTTCATTTTTTTTTCGGAGTATGTAATTCATAATGTATTTCACTATACATTATGAACTATATAAAAGAATAATGACATTTATGTAAAAAGACAGGATTTTCTATCGGAAATAAATGACAGAATTTAATCTTTTTTTTCAGGACCAAACTGTGTGACTGCAAGGGATGCATCAAAAGCAAGGGCTGCATCAAGGGGGTATAGCTCAGTGGTAGAGCATTTGACTGCAGATCAAGAGGTCCCTGGTTCAAATCCAGGTGCCCCCTGTCTCCTGGAACAAGGCTGCTACTTTGGAGCTTTTGGAATCAGAATTGGACCGCAATTCACTTCTGTGATCACTAATACAAAGAAACTAGAAACATGTATTCACTGTGACTTCTAACTTCTGCCTCTGAACTACAAACCAGGAATGCAAAGTCTATCAGTAAGATTCCCTAGGGTTTAAAATAACATCTCCAATCCACTGATGTGCTTCCCATCAAGCAGTATAACATCCTATTCTGACAAAATTCATCCAGTGACAGTAGGGGTTTAATCCAGTGGCAGAATATTTGACTGCAGCTCAAGTGGGCACTGCTTCAAATCTGGGTGCCCCCTTTAGCAAGGTGGCATCTTGTATCGAGACTCATACTGATCTGTTAGTTTGCAACATGTTTGCACTGAATATGTAATTCATGCATATTTCACTGTTGAATAGTAAAAATAACAAATACATCATGGCATGAACTGACACAACCGGTTACTTATGTTCGGTTAACTTAGCACATAAAAACTTCTTTACTATGTATATTATTATCTGAATGGATATGGTTATATGGGCTTTGAGACAATTCAGCTGAAGACACCTGATTGAATTATGATGTGAAACAAACCGTGGACATGGTAAAGACTTCTACCTTGCAATCCTTTTTGAATATAACACATTTACACAGAGCCAACAACTTTTATTTGTACAAAAAAAAAGGAAAAAAGAAGACATAACCTGAATAACCAGTCTGCTTTCAGAGCTGCAACATTTCAGCATGCACTGGTTTTATAGACGTCAGTCGAACACACATAAGGTCCACTTAAATAATTCAAGTAATTCTTTAATAGCTTAAAGGCCATATGACAGCCATACGACAGCCATATGACTCCTCCCATTACAGGGCCGTCTTCAGGCAGTGATCCTCACTCCTGGTGGAGCTGAATGTTTGTGGGGCCATTGGCCAGAAGACACTGTTCAGTAGGAGTTCCATGCAGACTTCTTCTGCCCTGATCAACACAATCCGTTTGCAATGTAAACAGTATGGACCTCTAAAACGGAGTCACATAATACGCAAACACACAGGCTTGTGGATACACACACACACTACTACACACACTGAGGCTCCCATAGATTTCCAGAGTTTTATCCAGTTCTGGCATGAATCCGTGTGGCATGTGGTGCCTCCAGTCTGTTGCGTTTGCAGGACTTGGCACTTGTTCAGACCGAAGCAGCGCAGACTGGGCAAGGGCAAAGGTAGGCCTGGCTCATTCCCTCTGGCTCCTGACAGTTATGATGAACCAGCACTCTAGTTCGCTACCACCCGAGAACGCATCCAGTCCAAACTTGCCGGCAAACTGAAGAGGGGAGAAGAAACAAGTAAAATAAGTACAGTATGTCTCACCTTCTACATTAGAACAACTGAAATGGATGCTGAAAATAGAGGTTGCATGACTACTGATTTCTAATAGCTGACTAATTCAATTGGATGATTAGTCGGTTAGTCATCATTACAGAAAAAGTGTCTTCAAAGTATTTTATTAGTGGCTTGCTATTGGGCCAAGCAGCAAATACTGTGCACTGTGAAATATGCATTGCTGGAGTTTATTTAAGCTTGTATTAGGCTTAGACACAGAGTTACACAGATCACCTGATTTGAACTGCAATCTAAAATCAGAATCCTCCCTTTCACAGCTATACCAGAGCAAAAATATTTCTTGGACTGAAAGCTGTCCTTTTTAAAAAAAAGTCATTCAAGAATTTAGCTGGAAACAATTAGTAAGCGACCCTCACATGTTTGCTAGCTGGAAGATCATGTGAGTTTGTTTAGGTCAGGCACACACTGTGCCTAATGCTTGTTCTGCAGTTGGACAAATAGCTCTTCTCTGTTTAAGCAGGGGGTACACGGTCTGATTTAGCAGAATGTCACAGCTTGCGGTGGAATTAATCTCATCTTGTGCAGCATTTATACTTTGGATTTTGTGTTTAGTAGAACAGCTGTTCTGAACTTTTTTCTCTTGAATGCTTTGTTTGCTGCTATAGAAGTTCTGACACTGAATAGGCACCTGCTGACGACTGCACTAAAGAAGTGGATTTATCAGTTGACTAGTTAAATATTCCCTGAGGTCTAAAATGTGGATGTCTCTTCCATAAAAACTCTCTGTCTTTGCACGATTTATAATTTACAATAATCTCAGGATTGACCTTTTCAATAATGTTATGGCAAATGGTTAATTCATTTTAAATATCTTTCATACTGCAGTGACAATAATTGCAAATCTGCTATTTTGTCATGCAACCCTATTGTGTATTAGTCATTACTAAAAGAAATAAAAAACATCTCAAAAATGATCTCACACACACACACACACTTACCCCTCTCCAGTGAGCGCGCAGCAGGCTTGCACGTGCCACGAGCGGGCTGTCAGAGAACTGAGCGTAAGACTGTGGGAAATTTCTGCCACTGACATGCTGTCCTTCATGTCCTGCTTATTGGCCAACACCAGCACTGAGGCATTCTGCAGATCCTGAGCGTGGCAGATAAAAAGAGAGAGGGGTTCAGGTTTAAAATTCCCATATTGGTTACCAAGTATTAAAAAACGTTAACATCAAAGACATGAACTCACTTCATGTGCCAGCATTCGATGAAGCTCTTCTTTAGTTAGGGTCAAGCGCTCCCTATCCGTACTGTCAACCACCAGGATCACTATCTGCAAGAAAGAGAGACTGTGGTTACACATTCAGTCACTCAGTTACTTACCCAGTAAAATAAGCATGATAAAGACTGATACACCATAGAACAAAGAGGGTACATTCTCTACCAGGGCTATACACACCACACAGTGTGTGTCTCGTCTTTAGTGAACTACTTCATATTAGGAACCGTGATGACAGTAAACATTTCCCATTAGCAAAGTAACAAACATTTTCATGGCAATAATTATAAATATTTTCCATTAAAGGGGAATTTAATGGAATGGATAGGAACCAGGCATCCAAAGGACTAGACTGCTTCTAAAACCCATCTTACAGAAATGTATTACATAACATGGATTTAAAGACACTGCCTGATACCTGAGACATTAATTAATGATATATTTTAGTTATGTTTTTGGTCGCAAATGCATCTTTAATGAATTCATCCCAGACACATAAAGATACAGAACTGTGGTCAGTTCCAGATTCCCTCATACTAATAAATCATTCATAAATCAGAACATCTGAATCAGAAAAACAACAAAAAAAACATATCAGCATACTCTGTATTAATAATTACAAGCTTGATCATCGAAAATGTGTAAGATGCTGTCTAATCTTGTTGACTTTTAAGGCTTTAACACTTTTAGTCCAGATTCTTTTCTAAATAGAGCTTTATATTGGCGTTTAGGGGACGACACGTGGCTCCATGCTTCAAATAATTCTTGTGTAGCGTGAAAGCTTTCATTTAAATGCATTCTTTTGCTTTAAAAAGGAAGTCATGTGCCACCCAGCTCGCCAGGATACAGGAGTTTATGTCAGAGGCCAGAGCATGAGGAAGTTGGTTAATTTGTTCTGCTGCACGAATGTGTTGTCACACATCCGTTTCATGTCTGAAGGCATGCAAGCATGATCTTTCAGACTTGATGAGGCGAAGTGCTGACATTTGATCTTCTACCTGCGAAGTCTTGCTCTGAAAGCAACTATTTGGTGGTCTTTGAAAGAACCAAAATAGGCCTTCTAGGGTTTTTCTTCTCTAAACAAAACAAATCTTCCATTACCTACTTCATGCGACTGCCATCTGCCAGGCTTTGTTTTATCAAGTGGGCCGTTTATGAATACTCTCTCTGCTATTCAGCAAAAGCTTTTAAAATGTGTTCCACACAAGTGTCTTCATTCTTAATGACGAGCATGATCTCCACCACACACCAACAATTTTTCTACCTTATCAAAGCAACACTTAAGGCTAGATTTTTGTGCCATTTCCAACACAAAAAGCTTATAGCCATATATCACTGGCAAAATATCTTTAGAAATCACTTTAAATAGGCAAACAAAAAGAGTGATTACCCAGGTCTGTTGCTTTAAAATCCCACACTCTGTCCCTGTTTTCACTGAGATTTAATACATCTAGTACATGCTCTTAATGTACATGTCTTGCCCACCCATTTCCTGTTATTGTAACTTGCACACACACACACACACACACACACACCTCTGTATTGCAGTAGTAGGTGTTCCAGCTGGCTCTAAGTGTCTCCTGGCCCCCGATGTCCCAAACTAGAAAGCGTGTTTTCTTGACGTTAATTTCCTCCACATTGCTGCCAATAGTGGGAGTGGTGTGCACAGCCTCTTTAGTCAGACTAGAGAGTAAGAGACAAATTAAAGAAATTATATAGGGATCAATTATATAAAACGCCTAGTCTACACTTGAAATAGCCTAAATGTGTGTTTTTCCAGCAGATGGTGCTACAGTACTGAGTCACTGAATACATTAAAATACAGCTAAAAGCGGCAGTTTGCAAACTTTTTTACTCCAAGACCCCCTCCCTAAGTGCTCCCTCATCCCCGCCAAACACCTACCCCTATCACAACATTGTTCTATGGCATTCCCTCTTTTTAAAGTAAGATTTAATATGATAAGAAAAAAGCAGATGCAAAGAAACTCAATTTCTGCACCCCCCTGCGTCCCCTCGGCGAACACCCTGGCTTAAAGAAACGCTTCACTGTTCTTTTTAAACTAATCACTACATTCTTTTTTGTAGTGTATGCTCAGTTATCATACATATTCATTTTGACAAGTTTCTCTGTACTTAGTACAATAACAGAGAAGTTGTAAACTTAAAACATACTTAATATAGGAGGACAGGAGGTTAAAGCTTGAAGGGTTTTGAAGATCTGAATGTTTTCCTTGAAGGTGTGTTTGAATTTTCTTTGCTGGCATTGTACATAGTACAAGGAAATTCATGTCATGCTCAGAGATTAAGCTGAAGACCAAAAATGAACAGCTGTGAATGAACATTTGGCCTTCATTAGCATGCTGCTTTCTTTTCTTGCAGTTCAAAGGACACTTACAACTGGTAGAGAATGGTTGTCTTCCCAGCATTGTCCAAACCCACGATGATCACTTTGTGCTCTGAAGGAGGAGAAGATGAGAAGGTGAGTATGTGTGACACATGTAGTTGCATGCTCACTTGTAAGCTCCAGTATTATGCTTATGGGTCAAAGGCCTGCAGTCATGAAAGGGAACACACATTCCTTCCATTGACGCTGGCTTCAGAAACACACTCATGCATGTTTAGCTGACTCAGTGCCTTCTGGCATTATTATGAGACTGAAGTGACATGAAGAAGTAACAGCAGAACAACATAACTGCTGCACTTTCAACCTGCTGATGGTGTAAGGATTTACATAAGAGACCACAGCCACTAGCTTATCTCTGTTAAACAGGTAGGTAGTACAGAACATCTTCTACCTCTCTAGACATTTCTGTGTGATTGGGCTTGGGCCCATGGGTGACAAAATCAGATGAGATTCCTTAACACACAACGAGTGTTTCACAGCAACTTTCTCAAGCATAGTCTTTAGTTTGTAGTTTGCCAGTGGAACAACAAATATGACATAATATAACAGAAGTCTATGTCACTAAAAAGGTTATGGGTAGAGTTCTGTTAACTACATTTGCCTCATAGCTCCCAGGCAAAAGGGGCAAACTTCAGATCAACTATGAAGACCGTTCCCAATGGCTAACATGTTTGCTCACAAATAATGTAAAAGGCTAATAAAAAAACAGAAACATCACAGAAACGACTGGCAACACTGTTAGGAATACAACGCCTGATTTATAGAAATTAATACGCTATTAAATGGTAATAAGCACCAGTCTCTTACCTCTGTCACCGAACACAGCCATCAGCTTGGTAAAAAATAGTCCCATTTTTGTAGATCACAGTTCAGTTCAGGCCCAAATTCGAGCTGTTTGGTCTAATATGAAGCTCCTTTTTGTTAAACTGACTTTAATCCTAAACTGATGAGTCTGGCTGAACGCTGGTTTCAGAGAGACTATAGGGAGTGTGGGCGGGGCGAAACGCCCTGGAACGTGACGCGCTTGTGACGCATCAAAGAGAGTGCGTGGAAACATTTGGCCTGATTGGCCACCTACGGATGTGACGCGAGTTTTCGTATTTAAATAATCACAACCGTCATTCCAAATATGGTTATCGGAGCGGCTCGTTTTTGTTTTGGTTCTCGTCCGGGATTTCCAGCCCAGGACAATTCAAAATAATCAGAAAAGACAAAAGCGAAAGAACGAGGGAAAACATACGGAATTCCCAGGACACCTAGAACCCTGCAAAACTCGTCTGTTTAGAAAAAATACAGGAGGCCACACCATTTCAGAAAATTTAAACACAATGGTTTTGAAATGTACATATGGTTTTGAAGTGTAATGTAAAAATATGCAACATATAAATAAATATGTTGCAGTTCTGAAGTAGGCCTATTAATTTCCCTCTTTGAAACATGTTTTTATTATGTGGTTGAGCCTCATTCGCTCTTCCGTCCCACTGTTTTGTAAGACAGTTTCGAGATATGAGTCATCTTCATCACGAGTCTGAACCAGACCAAAGAGATGGTAAAGATAGAGAAAACATGCACAAAAACCATATGAAAGTTATGAATATGTGTGTGTGGAGAGAGAACGAGAGAGAGGGAGGGAGAGGGAGACAAAACAAGATAAAAACCGCAACATCAGCACAACAGCTCATGCCCCTTCCTATGTTCCGTTCTTGGAGACTAAATAAAAAGCTTATTTTTTATATTTTTGAAATGTATTTTTTATCATTCAAAAACATATTGAACTTATAACTTATTTTTAAACCCAGGATGCTTATACCATCTTAGCTAATCTGAGGTTGTTAGGATGTTACCGTAAGCTTGAGGTTTTAACATAAAACATTTGTGTGAAGTTCAGAAGATTTCTGCTGATGAACGAGATTCATGTGTTCACACACCAAACAGCTTGTGTGTGTGATAAGCTGCTAAGGTGAAGACTGGGAGATATTCAGATGAAGTTCCAGAGTTTAAGCCTTCACTAGACCGAATTGTTCACACTTGATTTAGATGTTTTAACTCTCCTCCAGCTGCCCGAGTCATTTACGGAACTGAAGCTGTGCTTCACTGTGAAGCGTTTATAGTTATTGATCACCACTGCCGTCTCAAACTTGGACACATGCAGATAAAATAACACTTACTACAGGCCTGTTTTTTCAAAAGTAGTTGAATAATATAATTATTAGGATGATTTAGTAGGAAATGTGATTTTGGCCTAATTTTCACTTACTCATACCTTTCACTTCAGTGAACTGCATATAACTTTAGATTGCAATACTGCACTGATGCTGAATTTACACCAAATCATGATTTCAGTCACCTGTTGTCAGGTGATCATCTGTTTGAAACCAAACTGATCATGTTTTTTTTTTTTTTTACCTCATTATGTGTAATTGCCTTGTTCCAAACATTGCAGCTAAAACAACTTCCACTCTTCTTGGAAGGCTTTCCACAAGATTTTGGAGTTTCTGTGGGAATTTGTGCCCATTCATTCTATAGAGC
>JBBPCX010000028.1:7805955-7826318 GCA_037974365.1 Hydrocynus forskahlii | reverse complement strand
TGGGTCTCATAGAAGGCACCACGTCATAGGGAGGAACATGCTCCATCTGTGAGATCACACACACACACACACACACATACACACACAGATACAGCATTAGACACCAACTTTTGAGACGTAGTCTAAATGGAATCCTATCTAGTACAGGGCTGCCATCCCTGGCCCTGGTGATCTACTTAGTTTAGTTCCAGCACACCCGGTTCTGATATTCAGATGCTTCTGAAAGCTTTCATTACTCAAATCAGGTTCGTTTAATTCGGACTGAAAGGAAACTCTCAAAGACAGTAGATCACCAGTGGAACTGGGGACCCCTGTTCTAGTGCATGAATGAGTGAGCGAGAGAGGTGTAAAGTGAGACGTTTCTTTCACTTTTTACACATCATTTACATTAATATTTAGCAATAACATTTTAATTTAGAACATTATAATACTTGTAACTGTATCCTTGTTATGTCACTGTTGAACAGAAATTGGTTAATCTAACATTTGTTTTGAGAATTACTAAAAATGTCAAACAATAAAAGGGAACGCAATTGGACAATGACAAAGTAAAGGTGGGTGATATGGCAAAAAATGTTATCACAATATTTTTTCTCAATACATGATGGTTTCACAATGCACAGTAAATATGAGAAGTTTAATTTTGGAACAGATTGAAGGTGGGAACAGACAGAAAAAAACACTAATGTTCTTCAACAATTTAACAGTACTAAATCCAATAAAACATTTTAAACTTTTAACTTAAAATAAATATGCAAGGACTGTTATTAAATACTGACAATTCCCACCATATGCTCAGAAAACCGTATGAGGCAATGTGGTGTCATTCATAAATACTGTCATATTGCCCACCCCAACACAACACAGTGCAGACTTCACTGGAAAAGGTGATCCAGGTGACTTGGCAACTACTGATATATTATGAAAGTATGAAAGGGAACCTTTTTGTTTGTTTCTTTCATCAAGTAATCAGCACAAATTGTGATCTTGAAACAAACTGAATTGAGGGTTTACAAGAATCCCCTCCCACTCAAATGCCCTGTTATGTAACAACTGATTTAAATGTCCAGCTGACAAGAACTGGAAACAGTGTTTTTCATTATCATGTCCAAGCTGAAATTTCTTTGCGCTTGTACAAAAGTCCACATATGCAGCCAGTATAATGACTCTGGGCCAGTGTACACAGGTGCGTTAGCCAGAGTGGCAGGTGGTGGTGTGGGTGGGATCCACATTCAATGTGTCGCACGCTCTAATACAGTCAAACATACTGTCAGGATGAGTCTGTATCATCCTGAGGTATGATTGTGTGTTTTTGTGTTCGCTGGGAGTAAATGTGAAGAGGCTCCTCCAAATGAGCTGCATTATCTCAGTGATGTGCAGTAAAGAGAACACACAATTCCCCCGTGCTTACTGTTTAACACTAAATCTCGAAAGGTTCCTGTATGCCTACTCTACATCTTTTATAGAGCAGTGCTATAAAAGCACCATTTTAGCTCCCTCAAGAATCATTTTTGCAAATGAGGTATGTGTGTGTGAAGTGTCTTTCAAATGAACTTCACACTAACACTTTACAATAAGACAACCCTTATAAAGGGGTTATAAATTATTTATAATTAGGTTTCTAATTAGGTTGTAGGCAGTTTATAAATGATTAATAAGCAATTATAAACAAGTTATAACAGTCATACACTGATACACACTCAATTCAACAGGAATTTGTTAACATGCTACTACCGTTAAAACACCAGGTCTCGCCACATTCTATGCAAAGAACCCCTTCTAGAACTTACTTCTAACCTCATATGAAATCCTGACAAGACATATATCAAAACATACATTATCACATTGGATGTAAAGTGGCATTCAGCAGGCCTCCTTATCCAGAGCGATTTGTTACAGGGACAGTCGCCCATGGAGCAACTGAGGGTTAAGTGTCTTACTCAGTGACACAATGGTAGAAAGTGGGGCTTCAAACCTGCAACTTGTGGCCATCGAGTTCAGTGTTTTACCCACTAGGCTACTACCACCCCAAATCACCCTCACTTAATTTTGTTTGTATCCAATGTTGCGTATCATTAGCATTTTACTGCTACTGATACTGCTCATAGATATGAATACTTAACACGACCCTTATTAATGCTACTCTTCATCATTTGGTACAAAAATAAAGCCATCATGTGAAAAGACAAAACAGCTGTTTTATTATTCTGTTTTAAGAGATATCAAGCTAAATTGTGTCCTGTATATTACGAGGGCGGTGCAATTGCTACCAATATATGGTGTTGATGTGTAGAGCATCACTCGGTCGCTCCCACTGATCCAATCTAGCATCAACCATTTGAAAATGCCAGCTGTAATTGAATGAAAAAATGCTGTACAAATACAGATAGCAGCACAGCACCATTTGTTCAGGAGCTTATTGATATTTTTGTATCGACCATTCACGAACCGGTCTCAACACAATATTTTTCCAAATTTTGCATTTGTAACATAACAAACAAACAGCTCATAGTCTAACGAACAGTGAGTTTTTTTGCAAATGTTTGGGCGTCCCTGGCCAAATGACATGTTTGGTAGATTTGCATAAAAATATAAGAATTCCATAAGAATTCCATGTTAAAGTATGTTCCCTATAGAGGAAAATCAGTGAAACGTGATTTGACTGGGGATTTTCAAACATTTGAAAAGGACAGTATGTTATGCAAACTTCTATTGATTGCAAAAACACACTTATTATGCATTATTATGTAATATAGAATAATATAAATATTATAAATATTACAAATGTGTTATTGATGCATAAAGCACTTTAAAATGACTTGACATGATACAGATACATTCTGAAATAACTAGGTATACAGGATGTCCCTGTTGTGACAGCTAAAGTTAGCGTTGGAGCTGTCTTGCAGGCACAATTTGGGAAAATAGAACAGACGATGTATGATTAACATGACAGTGTTGCTGCTTTGAGTACCTCTGATTACTCTGATAACTAGACTTTTCATTGCATTTAAAAGGATGGAAGTACGTGACGTTTGAGTGTGCATAATAAGAGCATGATGACAGGAAAAGCTGAATTTAGTCTGTGTTCCTGTATCAAAACATCTCCAAGCCTGGACACAACAGAGGGTGTGCTCTATTAACCTCCCTCAGATGTTGAAAAGCAGTGCTTTCACTCATCTGTCATTTCTAGTGCCTGAAATATGAGTCATATCAAGCTGTAGGACAACTGATTGTCTTTGTAGGTGTGTGTGCAGCAGGGAGGGGGTGGTGAAGAACATTAGGTGGGCTGGAGAAGTTTGGGAACCCGGGGTGAAAGGATATTTGAAAAACTGTGACCTTCTTTCTCGCCACAGCAGCAAGACAATGTTAGAGAATGCAGGCAAAGTATTACTAACAGGGTAACGCTTTAAGACTCTGATCTCTTGTTAACAGCCAAAAACAAGAGATGAGAAAACACAGAAAGAGAAGCACAAAGGCATGTGGAGGAGGCTGAAATGTTAAAAAGTTCTCTGCTGTGGTGACTCACCGACTTCTGTTTCTGTTTGGCTGGGCCACCTAGCATTTCACACACACATCCACACCGAGAGAGAGAGAGAGCAAGCAAACACAAACAAACAAACAAACAAACAGAAGCACAAGGCACATGAGGTTATCAGCAAGCTGTTAATATGTTTTAGGAGGCTGTGAAATGCCAGCTACATTCTTCAAAATAATGGAGCCATCATGTAAAGGTTCTACACCAATTTAAGGCTTCTAGGTGACTAAAGCTACATACATTCTACATGCAAGATAACACTCTTGAAATCTACAGGAAAGTAAGTCTACAATTAAACTTCAGCACTGTTATAGAACAACAGCAGCTCAGTCTCAGGCTTGCTGGTTTGTGGGGGGGCATATTGTTGAGGCTGGCAGTCTTATGTTTTATGGAAAATGTACAGCAATGTTAGCTTGCATGTAGCACGATTTCTTTTTGTTTACCACAAGGCAGCAATTCCTCATGAAGAAAACTTAGGTCTGGAGTTTCATATATGAGCATGACAATGTCTACAGAACCACAACATGACTTTAGAGGTATGTTTTTAAGAATGCAGGTCAAAGAAGACAGCGCCAGGAGCTTGCAGGTCAAAGAAGACAGCGCCACAAACCTTAATGCCTTACGTTTCATGAGTCAACAGTTTACTGCATATCAGTCAGTGCCCTCCAAGCTTATCCACACATCAGCATTGAACCAGCTGTTCAGGAACTGCAATCTTTGTCATGCTAGCCTGTTCAACCCTCAGGGGGCCAAGCCTAATGATGCACACAGTCGCAGTGTGTTAAGGTCACTGAAGGTAAGGAACTGGACGTATGGGTAATTGACGCATCAGCAAAACACACTTGCAGGAAAACAAACATTTTTGAAGGCAGCGCACGTAAAAAAGCCGCTTGGTTAGAGCTGACTTAGTCTGGAATTAGTCTGGGCATTCCCTGTTGCGCGCTTGGATGAAGGTTATCACTACGGTTACCTTCTTAAAGAAAGGCAGACGGGGTATGGTGCCCTGAGGGGAGGTGACACTGCCGGCCACGCCCTTGCGGTCACGCGTGTCGACAGGCTCTGCCTCCTCAGCTTCCAAATCCGATGAGTCATCATAAACCGCTGAAGTCATATCAGCTATGCAGGGGGGCCAAATTTGATGAAGGGGGGTGTATTTGATGAAGAAAGAGACAAAGAGTCAGAAGAGAAGGTGGGGAAGGATAGAGAGAAGTGTCGACAGAAGAAAAGAGAGGGAAAGAAGAGCAACATGATGTACACCATGAGCAGTCTCTGACTCAGAAACGTGGGTAAGGAAATCGAGACAGAGATTGAAAGCTAAAAGCTAACGAAGGAAGAGTTGCACTTAGAGAAATGGAATTGAGCTTATAGAACAACGAAAACGCTATGACAGATATGATATACCACAGAGAGACAGAAACCAACCAAAACATTAAAAGTGATGATAGAAAAGAAGGTTCAAGAAAGAAATGAGAGAAATAAGTATAGCTAGAAGTATAAGGACAGAGGAAAAGACATAGGATAAGTGAAAGAGGATGGTAGAGAGGGCAGAAAAAGGGTTGGACACCCCATGAACGCGTTTGAGGAGGTTGTATATTTGGTAGTCTAGTCATGTGGTGAATTGTAGGCATGGTTCTCAGGGAAGAAGGGTCCATATCATATCTCCATAGCAGCACAACAAAGTGAAACACACTGCCATTTCCTGTTTGAGCGTACCTGTTCCAGGTGGAGTGGGCCTGCGGGTTCCTGAGGCAACATCCAGACTGGAGCTCCCACCAGACTTGCTGAAAGAAGGAAGAAGCAGAAAGGGAACATGTGACTAAATGAGCTGATGTGTAGTGGCTGATGTACACTAATAGGCTGTAGACTTTATGGAAAACCAATATTTTCTTTACATTTTTTTACTTAAAAGAGTCTGATGTACTATGTTTACACCCCCCTGTACATATAGGATACATATGATAGCTAAGCTGTAAAACCAGACCATCAAGGAATTGAATACCCCATACTGTTTCCAAAAAAAACAAAAAACTTTATCTGTCCGACCCTCATCCAGATCTTCATTAAGAATGAGTAATTAAGGACACAGCATGAACGAAATTTTCCCACTATAGGCAGCAACGGGGCTGGTGTTCAAAAAGAAGCTAAATGAAGATGTCGTTTGGCTGGATGTGGTTTGGTCAGGTTGAGAGAGGTTTTTGCGATATTTGCGTGGCTATTTGGATGACTGTTGACTTCTAGCGTTAACGACATTATCATCATAGCTCTAGCACTGAACAAAGGAAGAAAAAACTGAACTACAAACATGTCTTGGCTAATTGGCATTTGGGGTAAGTGGAAAACTGTGCAAAAATGATTCATTTCTTTAAATGCTGTTGACTGATACCTGGAGCTGAGGCGGTTCTGTCTACTTCTCTGCTCCTGCAACTGACGAGTGCTTTCCAGCTTTACGGGACTGGGGATGAATCCCACCTCACATCCTTCCTTCACCAGACGCCCTATCCACCAGTCATTATTATACTTCTGTTGGCAGGAACACACACACACACACACACACACACACACACACAAAAATGCACATCATACTTTTAACCATGAACATATTCTATATTATACACTAGACTAAAATTAACAATGTAAGTGTTGGAGATACTTCAGTACAAATACAGTGTGAGGGTTGCTAACATGAACTCGTAGGAGAGTATAAAAAGCTCATGAAGCAGCAGCACAAAGTGGTGTACTGACAGAAGCAGTTGAGTGTGTAGAGTGGAAAAATATAATGTAAGAGTTGGAGATACTTCAGTGCAAATACAGTGTGAGGGTCACTAACATAAAATCATATATAGATTAAAATGACCATATAATTGTATTAGAAGTTTCCAAGCTGACAGGTAAGCTTACTAATACACAAACAACTGATTTGAAAAAGGGCCCTGTGAATGCAATTAGAATTGAAAAAAAAAAAAAAACAGCAGGGAAACACAGGCCTAGATAAGAATCAGCACTGACCTCTTTGATGTGCAGGAAATCTTTGGCTTCAAATGAAATGGCCATGCCCTGCACCGGAACATCATCGTTAGGACCTGCGTTGTAACCAACATTAGTCCTCACAGCAAACGCAACCGGCTTTGTCTGTAAAGAGAGGAGAAGAGACGCAGAGAGGAGGCATGAATCCTTATAAATAATAACAACAAATAATAAACCAGGGCAGGAACAAGAATAATGCTCTAAATCTAAAGCATCAGTACTGGCTGCTGAAAACAGTAAAAAATATTTATTAGCCTTTGTGGAAGACAGTGTTCATTTCAAATATAGAGTCAGTGACTTGCAGTGGGAGTCCAAATGACAGCTCTTAAAAATGCCAACCCATTGCTTGCCTTGTCTAATTAGAACTGCTAATTAGAAGAGAATATTTGAGAGCACTGATGGTCATGATTAAATTCCCCTAATGGCCTCCAATCCTAGGCTCAGCTACTGTTCAGTTATTCATTGTAAGACTTAATGTTCAGTAACTAGTACAAAGCATTTAGACTTCTATAAAACTAATATGTAAATGATGTAGCTATGAGAGTGAGGAACAGATTTTTGGACCCACACCGAGTCCCCATATCAGATCCAGGCGTCACTGCAGATGATGCACCTAGGCTTAATATTCGTGATGAGTCACAGAGTGAAAGAGGGCGGAAAGACAGGACAATAGGAACAGAATGGCAAAAGCAGAAGAAATTAGTAAGAAACAGAAAGAGAGAGAGAGAGAGAGAGAGAGAGAGAGAGAGAGAAACCTTGGCTTTCTCAAGGGTGGCCAGTGCTTGTCTGTCAGCCTCTTTTCTCAAGGCCTCAGGATCCTCCTCCAGAGACACATCAGAATCTGAGGGACGACTGGTGTAGGAGTCCGCCGAGCCCTGAGAGAAAACAGGGAGGGAGCAGAGATGATTTTAGTTCTGTAATCTAGTGCTCAGAAGTTTGGAATCAATTAGTATTTATACCTTTTATGTTATACAGCATAATAACATTCCATAAATATTACAAACCAATATTACACCAAAGGGTCTGTTTAGATATGACTGGGCTACTCAGCAATAATTTTTGTTACCATGATAAATCATGTCAGTATGTCTAGGGTTGGAACTATTCAACTGAAAGAGTGAAAATGTGAAAAACTATTCGAAATTGGCTGCCTTTCATTATTATTATATTATTATATTTATCATTATTACAAATCTTGTAATACATAATTCACAAAAACAGCCTATTATTATTATTAGTATTAGTATTATCATCATCATCATCATCATCATCATCATCACCATTTACTGATATTACTTTACATACTAAGACTACAACTACACAAAAAACATCACAGGTGTTTTCATTGCTAAACTGGGGGCATGGCACTACGGTTCTTTTGCATTTATTCCATCAAAATAACTTGCATATTTAGACTGATCGTGAAAATGTATTGTGGTATTGTATTACATGGCTAACACCTATGTGTTGATACTTTATATTTAAGTATGTTAAGATATTCAGTATCATTTTCAGTTGAGTAATATTTTGGGAACAATCAGAAGTTATTACATTACAAATCATATTAAATAATAATTCATTCACAGTAGTTTCCTTGAGATTTAATTGCCACAAATATGAGGCATTCTGGGTATGAATTGTATGTGAATTTCAAACAATACAGCTTTTTTCATGATTCAGGTAAATTTGTTAAGAGCACAAAATGTCAGTCACAATTATACACTGAAAGGCTCGTTGTTAGGTACTCTATAGCTGTGCAACATGAAAATCTACATTAGACAATAAAGGAAGGGAAAAAGAGTATTTACAAGTGCAATAATTATACAAAACATGCAGAATATATTAATGTGCAAGGTATGCATGCCTAGTTATTATGTAAGTAAAGTAAAAGCTGTAGATACTGAAAGATGTGTAGTCATAGAATGTGATAAAAGTGCAAAAGTACTTTAAAAATAGTAGCAGTGTATAGTAGTAGAGTCTGAACATTGTTCTACATACGTGGGAGAGTATAAAAAGCGCATGAAGCAGCAGCACAAAGTGTTGTACTGACAGAAGCAGTTGTATGCAGAGTGGAAAAACAGCATGAATTATAGCAATAATTATCATCATTATTTGCAAACTAAAAAGTTGTATCTGCAACAAAAATATTTTTTTAATAACACTTATCCTGAACGGTGATTTCAGTCCTCTGAGTGTATGTTTGCCTCACTGAGCACTCAGTTCAGCCTCTGACCTTAACGTAACGCCTTAAGTCTTCTCTAAACACTGGAGTTTATAAACAGTCATGCAATCTCTCTAGAGCTCACATATAAAAACATGTTTTATAATCAAATACTGTCCATAGTTAATGAGCTCATAGACACACAGTGTAAACAGAGATAAACAAGGCATGCAACAAGAAATCATGCAAGTTTGGGGTTGTGGAACAAGCAGATGGTTACGAAACTCTGTACCATGTCTTCACTTTGGTTCCTAATAAAAGTGACAAGGCTAAAAAATAAAGAAATTTCTTCAGACCATCATCTTCTTAGTGTGTATAATTAGGCAGTATTTAGTCACTATATTAAGCATCATGGTGTTACACAAAACATCATTATCACAATGCTGGCCTTTTAAATATTTATAACAGCAAATGAGCAAATGCATTTGAGCTTCTAATCAACCACAAAATTGTATGTTTGCTGTGAGCAGCCAGATGAGTTTGATGAGCTTCTGTGAGAGTTTACACATTCTAGCAAATGAAGATAATTACAGTCAAAATAGTGAAGCGCAGTCATTAATCACACCGGGGTCTGACCAATATGTACATATATGATATATAATGTGTGTATATACATCATTGCCATTCCAATTTTGTTACAGCCAATGGCCTGCTTTTGTCTGAAGCAGTGTGTGGACTAAGCACTTAAAACACATTTCCTCTACGTTCTATGAGCCAAAGTTGCAACAATATTTGGTCCTTAACGGGCCAAACATAGCATTTTACATTATTAAACAATTATTTAAATAACATGAATTAAATTAAGAGCTCCATCAGGCCAGACGACTGGCTGTTTAGCACAATGAGTCATGAGTAATTATGCTACGATATCCGAGTATAGGAGAGCAGAAGCAACATTCAAATAGAGCACGAGGGCTCTTATCTGGCTCACATTGTTTACATCATGAAATTGCAACACAGATTTTCCAAAAATATATAAATAAACAAATGAATAAATAACTGATACCATCTGAAGCACAAATCTGTCGATTCTGATTCCACATCCCTGCCCATATACAGACCTCACCTCAGGAATTCCAGTCTAATTGTCTAAATTCCATTTTTCTGCAGGAATGCAGTAATGTGTGAAATATTGTTTGTTTCCTTTGCTTGATGAGCGCGCACTAATGAGATTAAAAGGTCTATTAAATATGCTATATAAGAACATTAAAAATGTATTTTCTTTTTATGCACACAGAAGGGCTGTCATGATTAAACACAATAAAAATTCAATAATTAAAACGAACCTCCCTGATAAATCTGTAGTGATTATTTGGCATAATGATTACGCATATAGTAAACTTTCCTACTGCTCTCTTTTACCATACGAAATAGAGAAACGTATACGCATTTTAGATACATAGTGTTTTTACATTAAGTCTTAAAGGCTTCTTTGTTCATCTTTCTCCAGGATTTTGGCTTTTGTATGGTTTGGCAATAATCAATCAAGTGCATTTTAATTGCATGGCCTTTTTTCAAAACCCTGCTTACTCCATTAATTATTAAAGCAATCATCAGAGTCCTATAACATTAATATGACTAATAATGCCAGTTTTACATGCAGACAATGTAAACATAAAACAAAATAAAGTATAAACATTTTATTAACTTCCATCATATAAACATGGTTCTTTCAGTGTGTCTGTTTTTATACATGCACATAATGTTCTCTGTTAGCTGTAACAGTTTTTGACAGTAAACCACAGAGTGCCAGTGTGTCTTTATATAAGCCACCCACTCCTCTCTTCTTCCTTCTCTTTCCTTTTTTTTCCCTCTCACTGCTTTTCAGGTGTCAGACACACTCTGAACTGTGGGAGGTGCGGACAGGCATGTGGACAGTTGCGAAGAATGACTTAATGCGTGTGTATGTGCAAGTTTATGAGAATCAGTGTGTGTACATTTGTTTAGGTTTAAAATAGAGGTGAGAATGTGCCTTTACATATGCCATGCAAAACAATGTTAAATTATTCATAGCCAAAAGCAGTACTCTCACTCACACACACACACACACACACACACACACACACACACACACACACACACACACACACACACACACACACACACACCACTTACTAAAGTCACTTTAATAAAGCCCTGGTTTTCCTTTGGCACCCAATTGACCATAATTTGTAATGTTATAAGCTGCAATAAATGTTATAAACTGTAAAATCCATCAACTCCATCAATACAATATGCACTATATGGCCAAAAGTATGTGGACAAATAGGTCACACCTACAGTATATGAGCTTATTGGACACCCCATTCCAAACCATGGGCATTAAAATGGAGTTGCGCCTCACCTCTCCTCCTTTGCAGCTATGACAGAGTTCATTCTTTTAGGAAGAAATTTTTGGAGTGTGTTTGTGGAGCCTGTTCAATCAAAAGAGTATAGACAAGAAGGCCTGGCTTACAACCGATGTTCTAGTGCATTCTGTTTGGTAGCATTCGCCAAACCCAGATTCAACCATCAGACTGCCTGACAGTAAAGTGTAATTAGCCACTCCAGAAAACACATTTCCACTGCTCCAGATGCACTGGATTAGTTTGTGCAGGACGGTTCTCAGTTGGACTGAAATCTGCAGAATTTGGAGAATTTGGCCAAATCAACACCTTGGATTCTTTATCCTGTTCCTCAGCCAATTTTTGCCACTGCTTTTAGGGAACAGTGTTGCCATGAAGGTGTGTGAAATAGTATTTAGGCAGGTATAAGTGTTAAAGTAACATCCACATGATTACCCAGAGAATCACACTGTCTTCTTCCCACAGTGCATCCTGGCACCATCTCTCCGCCAGATGAGCAACAGACACACACACAGCCACAAAAGAAATAATGATTAATCAGACCAGGCCACCTTCCTCCATTGCTCCATGGTCCAGTTCTGATGTCCATTGTAGGCGTTCTCGCCAGTGGACGGGGTCACCATGGGCACTCTGACCGCTCTTCAGACTTACACTCAGCAAGCTGCCTGTGATTTAACAACTTTCTATCATAGCCAGCATAAATCAGTAGATCTTCTGTGGGATTGCACCAGGTGGTATAGCCTACATACATCAGTGAGCCTTGAGCACACCTGACCCTGTCACCATTGTATAGTAGCAGGCCTGAACGGCATTTTTATGGCTTCAGATACTTGCTGGTGTTTCTGAACAAATGAAGCATAGCTTTGTCAGATTTGTTAAGATGATTTTACAGAATAAAAAGCCCATGAATGCTTGCGTCTTATTTGACTTTTTCATTGCATCTTACTAGAAATGCAGATCCATCAGTCAAATACATCAATCACAAGCCTATCGTTGCTACAACAAATTGGTAATATGAATACGCTGCCTTCCCCTTCACTTATCTTTTTGAACAACATGACCACAGGTCATTCCTGAGTCTTGTTTATATGTTTCTATTTTCTCCCTACACATGCTATTTAAACTAACCAGCCCCAGAAAAAACAGACTTAGCACTTCACTTCAGGACTCAAGCTTGCCCAGAATCCAACAGGATGAGTGCGAGGGAATGAAAAAAGAGAAAGAGAGAGGTAACAAAGAGGAGAAAGAACGAAATTGACTGTGTGGGAGAGCTGATGAGAAAAGCTCTGTAAAATCACTTACACACACACACACACACACACACACACACACACACACACTCCCCAGTAGGTAAGTGTGTGAGGACCATAGCCCAGCAACCATAACACCTGGCCTTTTATTTCTGTAAAAGTCGAGTGAGCGTGGAATTTGGGAATTGAACGATTACCCCTCGGTTTTATGTTACCACTAAACGAGTTGCAGAGGGATTTGCACAGTGATTTTGAGTAAGCTGAGTTAAAAGACAAAAATACTTGCTTTTAAATGTTTGAATACACACAGGTTTCCTTAATAAAAGCTGTCAACATAACAATGACAGTAACAATGATTTAACTTATTTACTAAAGTAATTTTTAATCTATCCATCCATAAAGTGAATTGCTTATCCTTAACCAGGGTCACAGGGTGTGCTCTGGACAGGTAGCCAGTCCACCACAAGGCATTATTTTAAGTAATATCAGTAATATTTAGTAAAATGTTTCTTACTCTTTTAACACAGGACACATAATTACATACAAAGTGTCCATTTGTCATACGTGAAGACACCACAGCACAAAACTGTTCTCTGTATTTAATCCATTCACCAAGTGAAGCAGCGGGCAGCCAGGAACACAGTGCCAGGGGAGCAGTGGGTGGGGACAGTAGCTTGCTCAGGTGTACCTCAGTGGCCTGCCATCAGAAGGTCGTGGGTTTGAATCCTAAGACTGCTTGTGGCACATCTGAGGTACCCTGAGCAAGGTACCGTCCCCACACACCTTGGACACTGTGTTCCTGGCTGCCC
This sequence comes from Hydrocynus forskahlii, assembly GCA_037974365.1. Classification (NCBI taxonomy): domain Eukaryota; kingdom Metazoa; phylum Chordata; class Actinopteri; order Characiformes; family Alestidae; genus Hydrocynus; species Hydrocynus forskahlii. The sequence goes on along the minus strand of JBBPCX010000028.1, from coordinate 7,813,131 downwards.
ACTGCTTCACTTGGTGAATGGGTTAAATACAGAGGAAGAATTTCATGCTGTTCACACTGCATGCTGTGGTGAGTTCATGTATGACAGAATGGTCACTTTACACTTACACTAGCCACCAGCCACCCTATGCAGCCATTATTGTTTTGGACCTAAAAACGCAATCCACTCTTTTCAAGAAAATCTCTAACTCTTAACAGCCCTTTATTTAAAGTAAGCTTATCTCACATTATTAAATATAAATATATATATAACTTTTTATATCACGTTGATAATGAGGCTGACTTATAAACACAAAATTACTGGGGATCAAAAAATGATAAAGAGATCCAGTGGTACTGGAGCAGAAACAACGTGCATTCTTACGTAATTTTTCACTGTAATTCGGAATTCATTCTAAGGCATTGTTTAACATCAGAAAGATATACAGCATCTACTTCATGTATTTAGAAGTTTTAAATACGCCCTATATATATATACCACACACAATAAAAAACAGTTATATCCTAACTTTTGACTTGTTTATATGACCAATTTTGATATTCTGCTTGAATGCCCCGAGTACAAAATACCCCAGGTATTAAAAATGCTTTAAGTTTAAAACAGTTTGTTATGATACTGTTAAATGTAATTCATAGCGTTGTCTTTAAATGAACAGAAAGCAGCTCAAATTCTTAATTGAGACTTCTGGAGCTGCCTGTTGTTTATATAGGCCTGCAGGCAGTCAGGAGACATGACAGTCCAGCCCGCTTTTAGGAGCCGTGTGACAGCATGTTAAACGTTTGTGTGACAGCTGCCATTTGAATGTGACAAGCGTGACACCCTGGGATGAGCAAGAGTAACAATTTGCTTGACTAAAATTTTAAACATTCTTTTCTACTGTCATGGCAGATCTGTGGATCATTTTGATAGAGGCAGGGACTCACATACTTGAGTGCTAATTTGTTTCTCTAAACAATGTCTTTTCAGTCATGAATCATCAGTGAGACTTCTCTCAAAGCTAACAGCGAGCCATCACATCACGGCGGCATCAACATTTGTGTGTGCTCAGGCCAAAACACTGAATAGAACATTCAAAATGTTCTGAAATAGAGTGACCTTGGAAAATCTCTGTGGCAAGTATTAAAAAGAATACACTTACCAAACAAGGTTTGAGGAATACCTATACCAACTCATTTCTGTAAATAAAAGTTTAAGGAATACACTGTCATTTCTGTAGCTAAAAATTTTACTAAGCAAGGTCAACTGAAGACAAAACTGTGCCAAACCAGCCCCTCTGAAACAGCAAACAGACTTCTTGGGCATAGCTGTATAAAAGACAAAGAGATGATACTTTGTAGAAATTACTGGGATACATTCCTTCAAATTATGCCACAATAATCAACACAACTGGAGAATCCAACACTAGTGACAGTGCGATATACTACATAACTGTGCAATAACCCGTGCAATAATAATTATTATTATTGAACATGACTGTGAAATTCATGCAATAATTACTTCGTGCAATAATTACTTATAATTACTTATTGTGCAATAATTACTTATAATCACTTATCTTTGCTATCATCCCACAACTATTTATTTAACATTACTCTGTGTCTCTGTGTGACTGCTGCTACTTTTTACACTTTTAACACTTATATTTTATATTTTATATATTTTTCTTATTATTCATTTTCTTATATCGGTTTCTTTTTCTTACATCTGTTTAGATGGCCTTTCTTATATTTCTGATATATTTATATATTATATATTTATATCTTTTCATTCATTCCCATCTTTCATTTATAACTGTTCAACTATGCCAGTGTACTGCTGCTGCTAGAAACTGAATTTCCCGGAGGTATCTTCCCGAGGGATTAACAAAGTTTTTAATCTATTTAATCTAATCTAAATCAATATGCTTATCTGAGTATCTAGTGGATATCATCACTGCTTACAGAACACTGTCCAATTTCAGGTTTCATTACAATCCATGAAAGATTGACTAAAAACTGCAATTGTAATTAAAATAATTTTCACATGGAATCAATGGTATTTTTGTCACCTTTATCACTGAAATACTGTGATACATGTGATACGTGATGGTATATATTTCTGACATATTTCCCACCCCAAACATAACCTGACCCAAACAGCAGGTTTGTGCAGATGTCACATTGGATCAAATATCAGCAAACACTTCATCATGACAGGTCCTGGCGTAAACAACAACTAAATGTGCTATAGTTCCTTTTCTGACAAAATCCTACAGTAGCAAAAATATGGTTCTAAATGAAAACTGCATATCTGTAAGCTATACACCAATTCAAATCCAAAGTGCAAAAAAACAAATAAGCTTCAAGGAGGAAATATATACAATACAGTTCTTAGACAAATTAAGGCAGTGGGACATGCATTACACTTTGAAGATCTGCTTCTCATGTGCATTTTTTAACTGACACAGTCTTACCCTAAATATAGCTGATCAGCCAAGACATGTTTGGTGTCTGGTGGTTGCTGCTTTAGATTTATACTGAGCTTGTGTGGTACAGCAGATAAGACAAGTAATGAAAGCTGTCACCAGGTTAGCATCAAGCAAAGTTTAGCATAAATCCTCACACATGTGCCTCAAATCACAGCAAGTTTCTTTAATAGACTTAAGAGACAGTATGACACACTGAAATCTATACAACTGGACAAAAGCAAAAACAAAATTCAAACTTCAAAATAGCTGCTGTTTTAAATTAGTTCATGTAAATGACTAGTAATGCACAGATATAACCTCTTCCCTTCCGATCCTCAAGTACCTGTCAATACTGAGTATCCTTGTCAATACTCTACACAATGTACTTACATGAAAGTGGCCTTTAAACCCTGATAATTTATGCTATTCCACTTTTAAAAATGTATTTAGGTAAAAGCAGTGTTCTGTGTGCAAAATTAAACATGCACAAACACTAATAGCACTAATACTATTTCCAATAAACCTTTATTACCATGACCAGTGCTGTATTTAGGTGCCAGGCCAACACTATAAATAACAGTTTGTATTACAGTGTCAGAGTAAGTTGCATATATAAGCCAGTCTTGTTTAACCAAAGGAAGTCCATCCTTTATGTCTTTGCCATGCTTTTTTTGTCATTTCTGGACATCAAAAACAGCAGATTCAAATGTTAATTCACTACATTGCTCACTATGTAATTAAACATGTAATACATTGTATAATTTACTATGAAATTAAATATGTAACTATATAACTACTTTTGACTAATATAGGAGGAATGACAAGTAACAAGTAGTTGTAAGGGTTAACAGGGTCAGCTGGTCTAGTCTGAAGTTGATCTATTAGAATAACGTCATGTCACAAACATATGCCAAGCCTGTTCTTCTCTTTGCATTTGCACAAACCGCCCTTTTCCTGTTTCAGTTATTACTGTTTTAACTACTGTAATAAATCTGTGTTATCTCAGAAGCATACATATGGAAGATCTATATTCTCAAAATATGTCTAAATTGTAGTCATTTACATCCTGCTGGGTTCATTTCCAATCAAACCTTCAAGAAAATAATTATAGGTTATAATACATAGAGCACCATGAGAATGATTTAGATTGAAAATCATGCTCTAGCGAGTCAGGGGCGTTCAGAGGGCTGGAGGCCCACAGAAATAACACCGTGTCTGGGCAAGAGGTGGCAGAGGGGTCCCTGCGCAGTGCTGGATGTCTAATTTAAACCCACAGGGCCTATGCAGCTGCCCAGCCCAAAATGGAATCGCACCGCTACAGAAAGGGAGAGGCAGGGAGAAAGAGCAAGAAATAGGCCGCCAAAAACTTTTCAAGTGTGACTTTTTCTCATGTTCACAAAAAAACGCAAAAATACACACACACACACAAAAACACACATACATATTTGTGAGGCTTTTCCGGACCCTTCTTACCGTTACAGGCCTGCGAATCCGTTCATTTGTCTCCATGGCACTCTTTCCTTGCCACGGCAACCCTGAATCACAGCCAGAAAGTCGCTCCAAACGTGATACGTGTGTCAATCAGACAAGGGTGTGTATGTGAGTGTGACCAAAAAGTTCTAAGTGTGTGTCAGAGAATGGCCAATTGCTCTGCTAACCTCAAGCCCCCAACCCACATTCCGCCACTGTCTTCCTCTTTCTCTCTCTCTCTCTTGCTCTTTCTCTCTCTCTCTCTCTCTCTCTCTCACACACACACACACACACACACACGCACACGCACTGACATGGAACCTGAACTCAGTTCAGGGCTGGGGGGGGGGGTCAAATTGCAGAACTTGTGCTACATTTGCAGACTAGGGGTTAAATTTAGCCACAGGCAGGCAGGGGCACATCACTCCACCTCTCTCTCTCTCTCTCTCTCCCTCTTTCTCTCTGTTTCTCACTCTTTCTCTTGTTTCTCACTCTTTCTCTCCCCAGTCTCTCTCTCACTCACTCTCCTGTTTCTCCCTTTCTCACTCGCTCTTTTCTCTTTCCACCCTCCCTCCCTCCCTCTCTCTCTCTCTCTCTCTCTCTCACTCTCTCTCTCATATTTAGCAGTGGTATGAAGTGGTGTGTACTAAAGTGTAGCTGGGAATGTAGTCGTCAGCTGTGTGTGTGTGTGGTGTGGAGTGGTGGAGGGAGGAAGTGAGAAAACCCTCATTTACAGCCCCTCTGATGACAAATGGGCACCTGACGCATTACATCTATTATTACATCTAGTAGGAGAGTGTCTGACCAATGCAAACTCTCCCACTGTTTCGAACAGCGTATCAGCGGTGTGACTCACAAAGGCATCAGTTAGATGGAGACTAGTTAATATGCCGATCAGATGAGTCAGCGTGTGAACTTACACACACACACACACACACACACACACACACACACAATAATCAGATCACTGCAGAAAATCAGATTTTGGCAATAATCTGTCCAACACATTTACAAGCACTTCAGTAATCTGATAATGATGATATTCATCATCGTCTCATCATCACAAGTATTCGCTTTATTAGATATGAGTCACTCAGATATCAGGTTTCTTTCTAAATTCACAGCATGCTCCTTTACTGTTACTTATTCACCAACATGTGAGGCAAATTCCAAACACCTCACAACAGTTTTCTTACTAACATCAGTCAGTTTATTGATTAAAAAATAATTTGAATGTTTACAGGGCTCCAAACAGTACATAATACTGTCATTTTCATTAGTAAGTCAAATCTATGTCAAAAATAACTGGACATATAGAAAATGTCAATGTGGCTTTTGCTGATCAACCAAATTATTATAGAATTGCTCTTTGGCTGAACAATTGCGATAAATTTAATGTGTTATCACATTCAATTTTACACTTTAAAGTGAGTTCCACTGATTTTCACAACTGTATCATTAAGATATAAAACTGTGGTTCAGAGTGAATCAGACATGTGAAGCACTTAATGACAATAAAAGCTCCTTCATAAAAAGTAACTGCATTAATATTTTTATGAATATGCGGCCTGATGCCTGAGATGTTGCCGTACTGAGATGAGATCCTGGCCTGCAATTCAAGTAAAGAAGATTTCAGAGAATTCAAAGATTGAATTATGCAGACATTTTAAATTGATGAAATGCCCCCTTAAAAGGTGGACGACACTTCAAAGCACTGTTAGAGGGCAATCTTTAATCTTCTAACAGGATTTTCATGAAAATTTGTCACCTCTAGAAATATCATCTTGCTTTCACACATCCCTTTTTTCGCAGTCTTATTTTTTCTCTCCATCTCTCTGCCTGTCTGTTGCCTCTATATTTCCATCTGTCTCTGCCTGTATGTCTGTCTGTTATCTCTTTCTCAACATTTAAGATGTCAACAGGTTCCTGACTCATAAACTGGTGGTCAAAGATCAAATTTATGTTTCCTCTTTACATCAAGGGGGGTATAAAAGTTGCAAAGAGCTACAAGGCTAATGTGCCTGGACGTTTATATACTGACAATCAGCACTGTGCAAGCAGCATGCCTAAATCACCACACACTTTCTTCAAAACACTGAGTTAATTAAGTTAATTATCATACTCACTCTATGACAATATCTGGTGCTTTTCAACTAACACCTGGAACCGTGGACAAACGTTTTTCCATTACAAATAAAGTGATCCGTACCTGAGCCGACCCTGAGCTGCTCGATGGCAGGACTGAAAGTGAGCCGTAGCTGAGTTGACCTCATCAGCTTTCTCATTGGTTGGAATGTTGACATCACAACATGGAAGTAGGCCACTGTTTTTTACTGTCTGTGCAAAAGAACTTCAACAGAGATGCAAACTAACTGAGAAATCAACAAAGTACAAGCACTGCTATCTGTTTTAGTGCCTATTACATTCTGCAAGCACACCTATGGGACATTAGTAGGATGTAAAGCCTCAGCTAATGGGTTTTTTTTTGCCCATTTTAATAGACATCTGAAGTTTATAAACAGCATTCTATGTTTTATCTGAAGCTTGAAACACACATGTTAACAGCTTATCCCTGTATGTAACTTTCCAGAGTGACTCCTTCTGTTAGAGCTGCTGATTTCTAATGTCTGCTAGAAACCCACTGGACTTACCACAGCTCAATGTCACATTCAATGACGTGACATTTTCCCTCACAAAATAGATCCTACCCATTGGTAATCAAAATGTGATTAGTTGATTCCATCATTTTCTAATTACATTAGTAGACGAGGTATAGCTTCAAATCAGCACCTGAACCGGTGAGAGAGCTTGCTTAACTATATCTACCTAGATACTGAGAAAAACTATTTTGATTGGATAATTTACATTTGGGCTTTCCAGGAATTTAACTCTGTTGTTTCCAACCAAAATTTAACAAAGAAGCAAGATTACAATATTTGCAGATTTTATGATTCCACCTAATAAAAATAAACTAAAACCTACAGATATGTATTTTTTATGTTTTGTTTTTGTCATTAAGCCCCGTAAGCTCTCTTTCAGATGACGGTTAGTCACATGATATGCCGCATACAATCTATCTGAGACTGCTTAACAATTCAACTGGTTGGAGGCAAGTGTGATGATAGACCTGCAATTTGCAATTTAATGTCTATAGGCTTCCATTACTACACTGCTCAAAAAAACAAAGGGAACACTTAAACAACACAATGTAACTCCAAGTCAATCACACTTCTGTGAAATCACACTGTCCACTTAGGAAG
>JBBPCX010000028.1:7788447-7798159 GCA_037974365.1 Hydrocynus forskahlii | reverse complement strand
ACACAAAGGGAGAACAGGAGGGAAAACCTAGAATTCAGGGGACAAGGACCGGGACAGACGTGACGGGGACGAGGTGGCCGTCACACATGCATCCTCAACACTCACCCAACCAGAACACTACTGAGAGATGATAAGGCCTAAACACAAAGACAATCTTAGTGGAATAAACAGTTTTGTCAGCGATAAAAGTCATTTCCATTTTCATATATAGTTCAACAGCTATTGAATGGTTGCAAAATGTGAATGTGTACATTTTCATTCAACATTTCCTTTTTGTCTGAAATTGATGTATAACGTTTGTATCTGAGGACTGTTTTAACTGCTATGAGAGCTAAGGAACTGTCTACACATTATGGATCCAGTATAAACTTTTAGCAGATAAAACACAAATGAATTGCTGTAAATGAGTCTCAAAATAAGATGCTTGTTAAGTTTCATACACACTGACCTTTTGACCAACAGATTTTTAGCCGATAAGTCAAATTACAACATTGCTTGTATCCCTGTATTTTAATTGGAGTCCATCAGAATACTTCAATTTCATGTTCTTTGGAGGACCAAACCTCTGAATCCTGTCTTCAGGGCACTGGTTTCTGAACTTGTGAACTTCTGAACTCATTGTTCATGAGTTTGCATGACTGAATATGTTAGTTGTGAAATTAGTGGCCTCATTATATTTTCCACGTCTGCAACTGAATGTAAACACACTAAATAATATATGAAATGTGCTATATCAGTGGTGTGGTTGATGCTTTATAAGTGCTCTATTTATAACAAGTGTATTTAGAGATGTGAGAACAATGGAGCTCCGATGATGAAAGTACTTATTCGGCTTCTGGACAGAAACTGTGGTCCCATTATGGCACCATAACTAAGACATAACCAAGAATAACTAAATGTTCTGTTCACAGCATCATATTTAGGCTTGTGGTATACTGTATAAAAGATTATATCCCTTTCTAATGTTACACTTTAAGCCCAGATTGAGATCCTTGCAGTAGAGCAAATCGAGTGCATCTAGTTATAGAGTATGTTATGTTGGGGTGTGTGTCCCTAAGAAGGCCCAGTACACCTACCACTGGCGGACCCCACTAATTAAAGGGGTGTGCATAGATTTTGGTCATGTACTGCATGTCTGATTTTAAAATATGAAAGATTTTTTAATAGACTTGCATGTGTTTATGTTTTTCAGAGACAATTTTACTATTGACAAAGTCCTGCGAGCGTACTCCTCCCGGTGGAGAAGGCACGAGGCAAAATTTAAGAGGTTCAGGTAACCAAAAACACACAAATAAAAAACTATACAAGAAGAGTTGCTTATACTTATGTACAATGTCATGTCTTTTAAAGCTCTAGCTATACTGTTCAAACTCTGCCTCAGCTGTCTTTCAGAAGACAAAAAATACATTGTCTTAAAAAGGCTGTCTTCTTTTTTAAGATAATTTAATGTCTAAATTACTGCTGATGCCTAGATCTTCAAAATAAAGGAATTATCCTATTGTTCCTGTAGCCAAAACACAAGATTATTGCACTGCAAATATACACACCCTGTCCCACCTACTGGGCAACCTTCCACAAACAGAACCCCCACCCTCGGGCCAAATACCCACATTTGCTTACCCATACACATAAATCAAGGATTAACTTAGAGTCCCCATGTGTAAAACAGAAACTGTGGCTTATTCCAGACTTTCTTTCAGGAAATGGACACATTGTCGTATTTCCATTATTCTTAATGTCATACATGTACAGTACCAGTGAAAAGTTTCTGCACACACAGGTTTTTACCACTTATCCATTTCTTTCATGAACTGCACACTTCCATTCTTGTTAAGCATTAGAAAGTTGTTGAGTGAACAACTATAAATGAAAATATGTCAAATAAAATGTTTCCTTCATAACATAGCAAGAATCTGTAACAGTGCATGTCTGCTATCCTATTAACTGGTTGTGTGGTGATGCAGAGTCAAATTCTAGACTTTCCTTTAACTTTAAATGCACTCGTTGCTGGTTTCATCCCATCGGCCGTCACTTAACAGCTTGTTAAACAGATGTCTGGTGATTCACATTATTATTATGGTTGTATTTGGTGGCTTTTTATTGGTCAGTAGTGATGAATAAGAAATGACATTTTCTTGCTAATAAAGGTACTCACATGGTGAACACATTGGAAATGTATTTGTTAGCAAAGAACATTAAGTGTACTATTAGAAAATATTAAGCGAGTAATTTTAATTTATTAACCCTTTTAGTCACGTGTGAACGCACCACAGCACACAGTGTGAACAATGTGAAATTCTTGCTCTGCATTTAACTCATTCAGCAAGTGAAGCAGGGGGCAGCCAGCAATGAGGGGCACACAGTACCTTACTCAGGGGTACTTCAGTGATGACACTAGCAGTTGGGATTCAAACCCACAACCGTCTAATTGCAGGGCCAACACCCTAACCACTAGGCCTTCCAGCCCACAACATAACATGCAAATGTAAAAAAATCTCAATGGGTGCAAAAACATTTGACTAGTAGTGAATGGGTTTAAAGAAAAGGTCTTTTTTCAGGTCATTGCTAAGCAGCAACTGCAATGCCTTATCTAAGGCTGTGGTCACGCAGACTAACACGCCTGTGGGGTCGAAGGTTGTGTATGATGGAGAGAAGACAAAGCCACTGAAGGTGACACCAGCGCTGTTCAACACATTTGCCAAGGTATGGTGTGTGTATATGACTGTGTATACAAATGCAACATATGTTAGTCTGTGTAGGCTGAGTCGCAGCCCTTTAGAAATACAACACGGGAGTGTGTATATATGTGTGTATATATGTTGAATGTCTGTGTGTATTTTTAGGAGCAGCCTTTTGGAAATGCAACATGGGAAACATGTGCTGTGGTGGGTAATGGAGGGATCTTGAGCAACAGCAGCTGTGGTGAAAAAATCAACTCTGCAGACTTTGTTATCAGGTGTGAAGAAATTAATGTATAATGCTTCAGTCATGCTTCCAGCTTTGCGGACACAGTTTGGGGAAGGGCCTTTTCTATTACAGCATGACTGTGCCTCAATGCACAAAGCCAAGCCAGACCTTCTACACCTAAAATCAGTGCCTGAACTCATTAATGGTCTACAGAATGAACAAGCCCAAAATCCTGCCCCAGAGGAGTGGAAGCTGGTATAACTGCATAGATAAGATTAGATAAAAGGGGGACCAACTCCATTTTAAAGTCTATTTATTTGAAAACAATGTCATTAAATTCCATGTGGCGTAATGGTCAGGCGTCCAGTTCTTTTGTCCATATAATGTATATACAGCAGGCAACAACAACATACAAAACAAACCTACTTAAAATTGGCCTCTCCCTGCTCTCTCTCAGGTGTAATCTTCCTCCTCTGGGGAGTGGCCATGAGAAAGATGTGGGAAACAAGACCAACCTGGTTACAGCTAACCCCAGCATCCTCGTCGAGAAGTGAGTGTGGGATCATACAAAGAGCACTGACACTTGAACAAACATTGCAGTACATTACATGCCTAACTTTACACTTTGCCACATAAGAAACTATATTGTAAGACACAGGTGATCACTTGAACACTTTCTTCAGCAGTTACAGTAGTTCTTAAATTCTACACCTAAACCCAGCATTAACTGCTTCATTTTGACCCATGTCCCAGTTCACCTTTTTGTCCCATTTCTCTTTGTTGTTCATTAATAAGCAGAAAGTACTCGGGACTATCGATAGAAATTGTAAAAAAAAATAAAAAGGTGTAAATATGAAACTCTGACTTAGATGACACATGAAAGAGTCAGAAGGGAGATACATAGCAAAACAGAGACAAACATGCTTATAACTCTGGGGTCTGTGGTGCATAGATGAATAGATGATCTGGATACAGAGGAGTGTGTGACTATATCTAGAAAGCAAAGGAAAAACTGCAGACTACTCTTGCATGACCACGATGTGTACTATTTTATTACTGATTATTATGCAAGCAAAAAATAGAGAACTCTTTGCCACGTTAGGATACATTTGAAGGCGTGCCATCAAAACGTTTTGGTTTACAGGGACAGCCAATTCCATTTTAAACTGATATTCTGCCAAAAAATGTACACAATCTTGTCATCTAATATAAGAATCTCATTTCTGAAATCATTTTTGACATCTCATTATTGATTTCTCTAGCTATTCTTTTTGCTGTATATTTGAGTTGATGCCAGTCTCATTCTGTCCCAGAAGCAATGCAGGTTAATTCTTGTGGAGTACTACTGTAGTACTGAATAAAATCAGCTATCAACCAAGAGTAGAAAATAACATTTTCAGTGATCTAATAAACCACCTCCTGTTTTATTTTCTCATCCATTAATTCAGGATGGGTGGATCATCGATACCGCGGATTCTGATGGATCTTTTTAAGAACTGATCTTGATGCAAAAATATCGATACTAACTGTCCGTTAAGCAGTAAGCTGAACAGCCATCCTTGAATGGGCTCAAATGGAACTCTAATGCTGAAAAAATTGAAATGTATTATGGTACCAAATGTAGAGGAAATACTGTTCTCCTGCCTTCTACATCGGGTTCTCACGCACAAGCAAAGACAGCCAACGTGATATGAGAGAATCTGTAATGGCAGATGGAGTCATTGCGTTACACAAAAATCAGTATATTTTCTAGTTTATTTAATACGGTTTTAAAGGCTATCAATATAAATGTTAAATTAGAAACATGTCTGTATTTATAAATTCATATAAATATATATTTATTTGAAATGACAAGGGACTCCTCTTTACATGCACAAGAAGACTTTAAAAGCATCATGAACTGTATTTGTATGTTGTTATTAGTCTTGGTATTACTTGGCCTAGCTATCAGAGATACCCCATTAGACCCCATTAGTCTTGCACCAGAGCTACAAGACTATGGATGCTTCAATTGAACTGTGTGGCTAAATTAACACACATGGATTCAAACGGCTTCAAATTGCCCCAAAAGTGCCCCACACTACCCCAAAAATCTAGTTTCTGATGCTTCAATACATACTTTTATCTGAAGATAGATTTTGAGAAAGGGATAATATTTGAGGTAATTGTTGCTTTGTGTAGCAACAGATGGTTTGGAACATAACGATTAACACAGACTGCCAGAGAGTGTTTCAGAGCCATCTCTGATTTATGTGTCCTGCCTTCCTCTTCTCTGCCTCATCCTGAACATTAAGAGAAATTAGTAAACCGATCTAATCTCATCAGCGCTTTACGTCTCCCTTGTCTCTCTCCATTTCCTGAGGTTTGCCGGGCTGATGGAAAGACGTCGTCCGTTTGTGGAGAGCCTGCGTCCTTACGGTGACTCCCTGCTCCTGCTGCCGGCCTTCTCCTATGGCCCCAACACACCAGTGTCACTGCGTGCAGTCTACGCGCTGGAGGACTTCGGTGTTGTTGGGCTACGGCCCATTTTCTTCAACCCTGAGTACCTGAGCAGCCTGTCACATTTCTGGCGTCGTCAGGGCCTTCGCTCAGCACGCCTCAGCACAGGTCTGATTGTGGCCAGCTTGGCTCTGGAACTGTGTGCCAATGTCCATTTATACGGCTTCTGGCCCTTTAGCCTGCACCCACACAGCCGGCATCCAATCACCAATCACTACTACGATGACCGGCAGAGCAAGAAGAACGTGCACTCCATGCCAGCTGAGTTTGAACACCTTCTGCGGCTTCATATGCAGGGAGTAGCCCGGCTGCATCTAGGGGAGTGCTCAACAACTCAGCCAAGCTGAACAGACATAGTTTCAAAGAAGTATTGGCACCCTTGATTAATATGAGCAAGAAAAGGCCATGAAATAAAAAGGGATATGGATTTTTAAGCTGGGAGTAAAATGCCCATTCAGCAGGCCAGAACTACACCATGCCAAGCAGAAACTGTGGATCCAAGCCAGATTTTCCTTGCTAAGGGAAAGAGAGGCGCAATGGGACTTGTACTCCAGATGCATTCATATGCATTAGCTGATGGATTCATATGAATTAATTGAATCATTTGACACATTTCTCTACATTTCAATTATATTTAAGTGGCAATTATTTAAAGTGGCAAAACTTTCTAGTTATTTGCACTAGGATGGTTTCAATGACTAACGCAAGCTGAAACCATCAGTGAAAATGAGTCAGATAATTGAACTACCTCTTATGTATAGGAGTCCACAAAATCCAACAAAAAGTATAATTTGAGAATGATAGCAGTTTAACATTTGATATGCAAACGTGAAGAACAAGAATGTAAAGTTTGATATGCATATATGAACTGAGATCAGGACATCCTAATCTCAGTATCAAGACTCATACATAAAGATGAATGGTTTTGTTTTTCAGCAATCTGTGTTATCCGTTAGAGCCAGGGTGACAACAGACATTACCTACCATCACACTGAGGAACTATAGGGAACATCCAGGTTGCCTTTTTTACTGTTTTGCCCACACATTCGTCAAAAGCTGCTTTTTGAGGAATTCTTGGTAAACACTTGAAACAGCTGTGCATGAAAGACCTTTTGGAGAAGCTAGGACTAGCCTGCGGAGCACCAGCTGTCATGCAAAGTTGTTTAGCCTATTTCAGTGCTCAACTGATGCCAGATATGTTAGTCTGCCTGAATTATATCACACATCGCTGTCATGGGACATGTCTTACTGGAATGTACCTATTGTTTTAGTGGGAGGGGTGTACTTCCTAAATTGGCAACTCTTTCAACAGTGCTCTGTTAAGCTAGTATGTTCTCCAACTGAAACTGTGGAGTGCTGTAATATTTGCTGCAATACTTGATCATTTGTTTAACCAGGTGTGCTTGTTGTTCAGTTCTCAGGATCAGTAGTAGAAATGTAGGGATGGCCAAGATGGTTCAGATCAAATCTGCACTGCAGAACTTGATGGCAAGTGTGAGATGTACTGTGCTATAACCTAACAAAACAAAACTATCTTTCAGGGTTCAAATGCTGGGTTGGTGCCCGCAAGGATCTTCAGTTCCTTTACTTAGGGAACAAAATTATACCATATTCTTCAGCAATTATGCTTGTTGCATTGATTCTGTAGACCTATCTTTAAAATGTATTCTAAAAAATGCATTTAAGTTCATTTACAAATAGGCCGACTACAAAAAACAAAAGATCTTAGCAACTTACAAAACTAGACAAAATATATTGAAAATGACTTTGTTGCACAGAAAATGTCTGCCAGTGGTGTAAGCAAAATATACTTTTTTGAAATTAGCAAAATAAACAATTAAAAGCAAAAAATTCTAGATAACTGAAAAAATGTAGATAACTGATAACAAATGTTAATGTACCTTAACAGTACCTTTTTTCTGACCTTAAATGGGCAATTGATATCGTGTTCCAGAAATGAATCAGGCTGATAATTGTCATACTCTCTGGTTTTAGAACTCAACTGCTGTTCGTAATGAATACACAGTGGTGTAAGCTGAAGAATGAATGTTGTGTTCATAGTACCCTACAAACCAATTTAATCTGTTTGTAAATCTACCCCAGAATAGCACTTCCTGCTTTGTTTTCTCTGAAGTCAGCCTTTAACACGCCATCATTTCTACTGCTCTGCCAACAGTGCCATGTGTCACATTTCTATAGTGCGTCCTCATTTATTCTTGTTCTGTGCTAAGAGGAATCTCCCCTCAAGTGCCGGGATTTACCTCATTTTTGCAGTACCTGTGATTATTAGAGGAAGTATCATTTTTAAGTTAGTTAGAGAACTAACCAGATAATCAGCCTAGTCCAGGCTTATCCAATAGGAGGAAAGGTATGGGATGTTCATATAAAAAAGTGTGGACCTTTGAAATAAGATTTTGTTGTAGTATGTCATTTTTTCATGGTTCAAAACATGACATTCAATATTTATGGTCCATATATAGACAGAAAGCTGCTGAAACAGTACATTTTGAATGGATTGCTTTGGTGATGTCAGAGCATCCCAAGTTATATTCACACTAAGGTGAAAAGGAGTGTTTCAGCTTTCAAATCACATGGCAGCCAATCAGAACTGAGTCAGAGCATTAAGGGCAAAAAAAGGCTGTTTAAGTCTAAGGGATGAATACTGATTGAAAGTGGTTATGCAAAAACAAATAACAACTAGTACTGCGTGCATAAAGCCACACAGACATCATCACTGGGCTTCCCAAAGGCCAATAAAAAAGAACAAAAATGAGGAAATGGCCAATCAAAGTTCATTGTGATGTAGGGATTTTCCCCTGAGCCCCTCACAGATGTCCTCAGCTTCCACAATGCGTTCTATTGTGCTTGCAACCTATTTTCTTTGACACTCTGCTATACTGAATGAAGTTTTGGAAAAACTTTGCTTACTCTTTTATTTTCAAATAAAGGCCCTTAAAATGCTGTGTTTGGTGAACTCCAAATGTCCTGTCCTGCAAATGTGGTTGAACGTCAACAGTTAAGCTTTCATTATCCTTCCAGCCTCCCAGGCACAAAAGGCAGGTTTTGGTGGCTCCCTGGTAGGAGTCTGAATCAGCAAGCCAGGAATTCTTTCTCTAATCACTCTGGCTGAAACAAAACACACTGCCTGTTTTAAGGTCTTGAAAAATGCCTGAAGACAGGGATGAACAAAACAAAGGGCACAGAGTACAAATTGTCCTTTTCCGGCTTTTGTTTCGTTATTGGTCACCGCTACACAATCTTGTTTCCTGTTGGGAAAGGTAAATACTTCCTATTGTGGATCCCAAACAAGAAATATCTGGGTCTGTTTCTGTCCTGTCCAGAGCCCTGACCTCAACCCCATCCAACACCTTTGGGATGCCTGACCTCATAAATGCTCTACAGTGACTGGGTACAAATTGCCACAGAAACACTCCAAAATCTTGTGGAAAGCCTTCCAAGAAGAGTGGAAGCTGCAAAGGGGGGGGGGGGGCAGCTTCATTTTAAAGTGCATGTATTTGAATGCAATGCCATTGAAGTTCCTGCTAGTGAAATGGTCAGGCATCTCAATGCTTTAGTCCATATAATGTACAGTGGGGGAAGTAACTATTTCATCCTCTGCTGAATTTGTAAGTTTGCTGACTTGCAAAAAAAACGAACAGTCTCTAATTCATGAGGTAGTTTCATTTTTATGGAGAGAGACAAAATATCAACTAAAAATCAAGAAAAAACATAAAAGTGATACATTGATTTGCAAGTCATTGAATGAAAGTATTTGATCCCCTACAACCCAGCCAGACTTCTGGCTCCCACAGACTGACTGTGTGCCCATGTTGCACACGGATTACAATCAATCTATCAATTACAGACACCTCTGATCTTAACTCGTAATGGATATAAAGCACACTTGTCCACAGAATCAGTTTCTTCCATTCCAACCTCTCCACCAGCATGGGCATGACCAGAGAGCTGTCAAAGGACGTCAGGGACAAGATTGTAGACCAGCACGGGGCTGGAATGGGTTACAAGACCACCAGCAAGAAGCTTGGTGAGAAGGTGACGACTGTTGGTGCGATTATTTGGAAATGGAAAAAATATAAAATGACCATCAGTTACCTTCAGTCTGGAGCTCCATGCAGTATCTGGCCTCATGGGGTGAGGAGGATCATGAGAAAGGTGAGGGATCAGCCCAGAACTACATGGGAGGAGCTTGGTAATGATCTGAAGGCAGTTGGGACCACAGTCACTAAGAACACCATTGCTAACACACTACATCATAATGGACTGAAATCTTGCAGTGCCTGCAAGG
>JBBPCX010000028.1:7768447-7783447 GCA_037974365.1 Hydrocynus forskahlii | reverse complement strand
TAATGTATCTGTTGTCTGTGTATGTGTGTATGTCAATGCCCAAGATTTTGCAAAGAGCTGCAAGGAAAAACAGCAAATGTTTATATACCCTGGTAACATTGTTTCTTATGTAGATTTTCAACATGAAAATAAGTACACATTCTCTAAGTATTGGAACACTTATAGAGCATTTGTCTATGAAGTTTGGAAAATTGGAAAACATTATAAAAGGTGTGCCACAGGCAACAGTTTTTGTTTTAATATGTTCAGAAGCGTGTTCTACGTAAAGCATGTGTACTTCTTTTTACTTAGAAAATGTAAAAAACAAAAACATCAAGGGCATGCAAACATTTGTACTTGACTGGATATGAGGTTGTGTGCACGCATGAAGTGTCAGATCCAAACGGATGGTTTGCCTTCTCCAGACTTGCTACTGCTGCTAGTGCTCCCTGCGCTGCTTGCTTTGCCATGTTTTAGTCGCTGTTTGCGATCTTTTTGAGGGGCAGGTGGGATGTTGCTTTGCGGTTTATCCTCATTATCAGGGTTGTCATGAATGTCATCATCTTCGTTATTATTGGCATGGTGTTGGAGAGTGTAGGCCTGAATTGCCGCCTCCAGTTGGATGACGTCCTTATTGATCGGAGGTGGTCGTGCATCGCCTGCTGAGGGGAAGTTGTCCTCATTGGAGCCGTACTGTTGCTGCTCCTCTTGCGCGATGTTGGCGCGGTTCTGCTTGCACGCCATCTTGGCATTGCTCAGGTCTGTGTACGGCATGGCCTCGGGCTTCACTACAATGTTGTAGCCTGGTGGTGCCGAAGGTGTGTTCCATGAAAAGGGGTAACCCACATAGTCTGCCTCCCTGACCCCGCCCCCAACTTCATCTGCCGTTTCTCCTTCACTAAGTGCTGGCCCGCCCACCCCAACGGACACGCCCCCTGGCCCCAGCAGGCCCAACTGGTATTCATCCTCGGCTGCAGCAGGGTTGCGCTTGCGCAGCGCATCCTTGATGGCCCCTGCTCCCAGGTGTATCATCTCCCATACGTTTAGCAGCAAGCAAAGACAGCTTACACCATACATGATGCGCAAGAAGATGGTCTTCTCTGTGGGCCGTGAAATAAAGCAGTCCACGCTGTGTGGGCAAGGTTGGCCTGAACACACGAACACAGGTGCCACCCTGAAGCCATACAGCAGATACTGTCCTGCTAGAAAACCCGCTTCCAGAGCGGAACGAATCAGCAGCTGCAGTACATAGACCCGCATCAACCCATCATCACGGATGCGCCGCCGCCCATCATGTCGTCTCTTAGGTTTCGGTCGCGGGGGCACCAGTTCTCTTCTGGTGTTGTCTATCTCAGGAACCTCATAGATCATGGGGTCATCCTCTCGCTCCTCCTCTCCGTCTTCATGTCCTGGTCGGTGCTGCCGAGCACCAAAGTACATCTTCCTGGGCCTCCGTTGAGTGTAGCCACCCCCTGTTCCACCACCTGCTGGAGCTCCGCCCCCTGTCCCTCGTGTGTCCTCATTGTGGGAGATCTTGTTGGCGGCATAACCCATGTAGAGGAGTGAGGGCATGGCAGACAGGATGATCTGGAAGACCCAGAAGCGCACATGTGAGAGTGGGGCGAAGGCATCATAGCAGACGTTCTCACAGCCCGGTTGGCCTGAGTTGCAGACGAACTTGCTCTGCTCGTCGTAGTAGATGGACTCACCGCCCACTGCCGTCAGCACGATACGGAAGACAACCAGCGTGGTGAGCCAGAGTTTCCCCACCGGCGTGGAGTGGTTCTGGATCTCCTCCAGCAGACGCGTTAGGAAGCTCCAGCTCATGACGTCCGATGACAATGGGGCAGACAGTGTCCCAGACGGCACAGCTCACAGACTCTACACCAGGGAGAGAAAGACAGAAAACATTTTACTATGATTCTGGCTATGTGTATAACAGGTTTAGCATACAGAATAAAGACAGCAAGTCAGGTCATGAACTGGGAGAGACTTCAGTTTGTTTATTTATTATGGTATCATGAATTTACAGTACTTGGATGGTCACACCCACTGCCACAGCCATGGTCATATACTTCCATGAATACTGCTGACCATTTTTGGTTCTGCAGAAGCAGAAGCCTTCATTTATTCAACAAGACTGGGATGGTGCCATTAAGTGACTCAACGAGACTGCGACAGGTGCCATTTGGAGGCTTTTCTGCAGAAATTTCTGCAGATTAAAGACATTTTTACACTGTCGAAGCAAGTGACTCATAGGTGGACTTTAAGGAATCCAGTTATTAAGGAATTAAATTTTAAGATGTAGTGGTCTGAATATTTTGAGAACTGGGCAGTCTGATGAATTCATGTCTTGAAGGGGCTTCATGTGGTGACTGGCTGTCCAAGGCCCCTTTTTTCAGTCATTTTTTTCCAGTTGTTTTTTATTGTTGTTTTTACTATCATTCATAGCAGGAATCAAAGTGAATGTATGGGAAAAGTGAAAAGCAAGAACTGGGAAAGCAACAACAGTGGCTCTGTGTTCAGAAAGAAAAAGAATCGTTCACCAACAGATGGACTGCAGCATCTAAGCAAGGTGGACACAAGCAAGGGGTTTCTAACAAAGTGGCCAATGAGTGTATACAGTAGGATACTAGCCCTTTAGGTGTATAACTCCATATCATACATAGCATTCTCATATTTCATTATTTGTGTTTATTTTATCAATACTAATGCAAATCACTATATGACTGAAGAAGAGAATGACATGAGACCTTAATAAGCAAAAAGGAATGGCGACAAGAATACATATGCGTCTCAAAGTGATAACAATGAGTTTTTAAAAGATGGGACAATCTGCTATCCTGTAGCTAGTTAAAATGAAAGGCATGCAGAAATACACACACAACTACTCAGAGTAATGCAGTAGACCTCATATTACTTCCCAAGCATTTATAAAGACAGATTTTGCCTGTGTCTGTGCTACATCTGTGTACGTATTCTCTGGATTCTCTCCACTCATTTTTCTAAGATGAATGTTTACATCTGGCCAACTAATAAAACATTTAAGGTATCGATTGGTATGGCCATAAAAGGGTAAGGTTGAGAAATGTCAGACAGGCAGGGTAGAGTGAGAGAGAGAGAGGCTGAAGTGTGAGGGACTTGTTATGTATCTTCAATGTCCTTCCTGCCTTATAGTCAGTGTTACCCTTTATATGTACTCAAAGTGCTAGGCCGAACAGGGAGAAAGAGAAGCCTGGGGCTTTACTACAATCACTTGCCCAGGAGAGAGCCTTCAAACTGGGCATGATGTTGTCTCCTGCCCTTCTCTCTCCAACCAGCAGCCCCTGCTAACCCTTCACCTCTAATCTGTGTCTGAGAGGGCATATAGGGGCATTGAGGGTGAAGAAAAAAAGACCCACCAAGCAAGAGTGAGTCGCACATGCGCGCGCGCACAGTTTTTTTTCATACATTTTTCATACATGTAAGGTCTGCCTTAACAAAACTCCAAAATACCAATTCATAAAAACGTATAATGCATATTAATTCAATGCGGTTCTATGTAAAAATATAGGTTAATAAAAACTGATATGACTGTGGTGACATACAGCTGTATGCAAAAGTTTGAACACTGGTTAATTTATGCTTTTTAGATATAAGTTAAAGAAGTATGCAGCGAAAAAACTTTATTTGCATTTTTCTTCTTATTTCTAGTTCACAATTTCCATTTATAGGGGTGTTCTTTGGAATAAAAATCCTAATTGACAGATGGGACACTCATCAGAAAATACAATATAAAAAATCCAATGTGCCAGAAGAGATCGATTTCTCTACACAATGCCAGCTACATACGTGGTGTAGGTCACTCATAACAAGACATGCTATATTCTCTGTTTATATAACCTTCTCCCCGTTCACCTTATGACTCATGTTTAAGAGGTCTTTATAGTTACCGCTTTAAAGCTGCATATCTTTGATTTTAAGAAATTCTACTTTTGCTACTCAGTTGTACGGTTCTTGATGTGGTGCTATAAAATCCATTCATTTCTGTGAATTAAAAAGAAATTGCTGATTCTATTTAGTGATTACAGCTCGGACTTGCTGTGTATCTGCAGAGTGTGTGCACACATTCACACACATGCAGAATTATCTCATCATTTGTGCCCTCCCCCTGGGCAGTGGAGAATGGCAGACAGGGCACATGCTCAGCAGAATGTCCTTGTGCCCACATCAGTGCCAACCTGCTTTCATCTGCTGTCTTTATCTCTCACTCAGTCTCTCTCCCCTCTCTCTTTTTATCTGTTCTTTTGCAGTCCTCCATTATATGTCAGTTTGACTGCTGTGAAGTGGAGGGGTGCTGCTTTTTGGTAAATAAGACAAATCACAAAGTGACCACCTAGAAAAAATCACTTGTATAATTAGTAGGTAAATTAACCACACCAGTGGCAGCACTTATGCCGCTGCAAGAGAAGTGCTATCTAATTCCAACAGGAGATGTCATTCTTGCGCTAGCTTTTGAAACTTAGCTACACTACTAAATCACAGGTTCCTCAAAACAGGGCCAGATACGTTTGTGAAATGGCGCAGTGCCTTGATTAGGCTGCAATACATCTGAAATTAATGCTGTAGCTAATTATGTGCTTAGGGCTGCCTAATAACTGCGGTTTACCAGGATTTAGAAAGTGCAGTGAAATATCAGAGCCATCAGCAAGAGAAACTAAAATTTCAGTAGTGAAAGGATAGAAGTGTTATTAAATGCATTATTATCAATCAAAACACCGCAAAAGGGTGTTTGTACTCAAAAATAACAATTTATGTATCTCTGAGGGTAAATACCATGGGAGTCACTGCACAAGTTGAGAACAGTGTTTTATGTCCACAGATTGACTGATTAAGGAACTGTATGCTGATGCTGGTTTCCAGTATTTTTCATGTACATATCTGTTGATGCCAATATTGGCAGTAATTAGGGCTAATACCACTTACTGATTTTTGTTGAAGATGATCAAAGTCACAACTAGAATTTACATCTTTATGTTTTAAATTAATGAGTGCACATACCCACACAGTGATCATGTGTGATGGAGTTTGAGGCTCTGCTTCATCTCAGAGCTCCAGCATTAAAAGTAGTGAGCAAACTCAGTGTAAAATGTCTAATGAATTTCCAATATCTCCAACCAGTTGTTGCCCAGTTTCGCCATACTCTGTGTGATCTTCCTTCAAATGCATGTGAATATGAGGGAGATAAAGGCATTGTGTGTTTTCATGTATACTGTGCATTTGGGTTTGTGTGCCAGTTTTGTACAGAATATGCAGTTTTTGGGCAGACTGTGTTTTAGGAGCATCTGAAACCTGATGCAAAACACCGGCCCACAGTGTCTTAACTTGGAGACACAGAATCACAGAGGGCCACAAATGTCTGATAAATGTCATACCCAAGTGTGTTTTACAACAAGCTGATGAACACCAGGCAGGACTTCTGAGTTCTGCCGAAACCATTAAAGTAAAAGGGTTGCAACGGCCAGTAATGCAAGCTGGTAGTACTCATGTTTTATTCTGACGGACTTTGCCGGAATTTAAAATAAATACAGTAACCTTGTCCTTTTAGTGAATTCCATCAGTTGTAGCCTCACATGTGACAAAACAAATAATGTATTTAAGTTTTTTGATGTTTCTTTCTCTACTTGAAAGCAATTAAAACAAAGAGGGTTACATTTCACATGTGTAAAGCAATGCAAAACACAGTCAAAAAATAATTTTACCCTGCGGTCCTGGTGCAACAAAAGCTTCTTTGAGCAATGCCACATAAGAACCATTTGTAAATGAGATGTGTAAAGAGCCTTTAAATGATACATTATTAGGTGTTTTATACTTTTAAAAAAGCTTAACATTAACATATTTCTCTTAGAAAATGGTTCTCTAAAGGAGCATCCACTGAAAAGTGCTTTAGGGAGAAAAACATGGTTCTTCTATGGCATCAAACAAAGAACCTCTTTGGGCCCCTTTGTTTTTAAGAATTTGAGGTTGTTTTGTTCCCTTATATTGCTATTAGTGCAAAAATGAAAGAAGCTATCTTTTTAGTTAAGATAGAATAGGATTAAGAGAACCTGAGAACATGCTGAAAAAGAGAACATGCTGCAAGAATGGAAAGAGCTTGATGTGTTCAGCAGAAAGGACTAAAAATAGAATTCCTTGACCATTTAGGGGCAATCGTGCGGCACTTAGAATGAAAAAGAGAGAAAGAAAGAGGGGACATGCTGCATGTTCTTTGTGTGTTTATGTATGAGGTTTTTTTGTGACACAGATGTAAACTGTATGAATGGACACAGTTTAGATAACTGTACCTGTAATAATAATGTTTGAGTTACTCCTTCAAACATGAACAAAGTCCTTAAATACATATATCTAAGAAGTCATGTACACACATATGCACACATACACATAGACATACACACACACACACACACACACACACACACACACACACACTCACCCACATACACTCGTCAAACAGCATACTCACACACACTTGGGCGTCCCGTCTGCCTTTCTTCTTTTGTGTCTGCCTCTCCACTCGCCTTCTCCTCCTTTCATCTCTCCGCACTCCTCTCTTTCTTTTCCTTTCTTTTCTCCTCTTAAAACAACCTCGGAGAGCATACACGGACCTTAAAGCCAACAAGCGGCCGGACACCGACATTTACACAAACGATCTGACAACCATGTGGGATTGCAGGTCTGTGTGTGTGCAGTGGGGCGTGTGGGGGGTTTTGTATGTCCCCTCATTTCCTCTCCGCTTCTTGCTATAGCACACGCACACACACACACACACACACACACACACACACACACACAAAAGACCCCTCTTACCCCTCATTGCCCAAAATTGGGTCAGAGATGAGAGGTGTGTGTGAGTGGGTATGGTTGAGGAAGAGCTGGAGGGGCTAAAACCCTTTTAGACAGAGGGAAAGTACAGGTGAATGGGGGGGGAAATTAAAGTGATAGCTCAGTAAAAAAATGCGCACAATTGCTTACTCCAAATGGGATCAACGGCCCGAATCCCATTTGGCACCTTCTTTAGTTTGGCACTGGAGCTAAAAGGCTAAAGAAGCTGACAAGTAATGGAAGCCTATCGCAGAAAGGTAGCACTGTGCTATAAAAAAGGAATATTGTTGTCCATTTATTACATATTAAGTGCACTAATTGAGGGACATAAGCTTCCATTACTGTTTTATGAGCTTCACTTAATGTTTGCTACATTTGCCTTGTAGGTCCAGAGCTGAAGAAACAACATTCAAACATCAACTATGGTTGACTAACCAAGAGAAATGTGAATTTGATTTTTTTTTTTGCTCACTATCACTTTAAGGGGCTGGTGATTGGAGGGGTGTCAGGGTGGGGGATGGGATGGATTAAAGGCAAAGCAGGGGATCCCCTCTGCAGCCTAACCCCTACTATTCACACACACACCCAACTGTACAGAACATATCTCCCTTGCTTTACTTTATCTCTTTCTTTCCTCCTCTTGCACACGCTTCCCCGTGATACACACTCTGAGCGCACAGTGCTTGAAGGAAAAGCCTATCTTAGTATTTGATTTTGAATTCATCTCCCCATTTTTGCTCATGGTTGAAATCGGAGCTTCAGGCTACTCTTTATCTATTCTCCAACCTCTTTATTTCTATCCCTTTCCCTCACGGTTTATCATGAGGCCAGATTACAATCGGAGGATTTCACAGCAACACCCACAGACGTTCAAAATCCAGCGGTTAGAATCTAATTAAGCTTGCAGCACACATCAACTGGAATTAGGAAAACAGTAGAACTCCATGAGGAAATTTGCATGATCAGTTAACACATTTATTTACATAATCTAGACGTGTAGAAGTTATTGTTTTTGCTACATATTTGATTTACATTACATTGCTTTTTATATATAATGAATCGTTTTTCTTTAATTAGGTAAATGAGTATGTATGAATTCTTACTACAAAAAACTTTAAAACTATCATAACTATGTAGTTATGAGAGAGTGGAAGTGTAGGTTCACACACAACCCCTTAGAGTGTAAAGGGTTAATACAAAATTACATTTACATTCTTTTCAAATTCTATAGAATGTAGCTTGTCCACATGTATCATGTGCAGTTTATGAAGTCTGATTAAAGAATACTGTTGAACATTAGAGTGTGGCTGACAAAACTTGACAAGACCGCACCAGGTGGAGAATCTTCTGGACATAAATGTTATGGAAAAATGGATATTTAGGATAAAAGTGCACTTTTGTACAAATTATGACCTCTAATGTAAAGCTAAGATCCCGGGGGTATATCAACAGAAACTTTCCAGAAATGTTCAAACGTGGAAACATAAACTGAAGGGGTCCTATAGGTGTCAGAAATGAACTTTTGAATGATGTCTGTGGACATTGTCCTGTTGGAAAGTATGCCTGCAGCTAAGTCACACTGTCCAGATCTCTGTTTTAGTCTCATCTGTCTGTAATGATTTATGATAATGAAATAATTTTGAAGCCTAGACCATTTGAAAGCTACACTCTGTAAGCATCTATGTCATATAGACTGTGGGAGGTAATTTGGCATCACAAAATACACCAATATTGTTTTAAAACCCTGTAAAGAGAAGACAAAATATATTTTTTACCTTTTGTCTAGGTTGTCTAAGGTTAAGCTTTTACTTTATGTATCTTACGGTTGGGACTTTTCCTGCCCCATTTGCCATGTGATGGGTGAACCTGAGATCCCTCTCTGGTATGTTTGCACCCACCAGATGTTTTGATTATTGCCCTATAGTAGAATTTTCATACCCGTGTCCCGACTGCTGGAGGTCAACATCTGTCTCTTTTGCTTTTACAGATCTTTGGCTTTTTCAGAGGTGCACAGCAGGGATAATAGCAGAACATTCACTTCAGTTTTTAGATCAGTTGAATAATAGAGATAATAGTGTAAATGGTGGTGGTAACAGCATAATATCAATACTGGCATTTTATAAGTAATAATGGAGCTGATATGGGGCAGTGTCTATTGGTGTTTAAGTGGTTTATAAATACAAAAACAAAAAAACTATTTATATATATATATATAAAAAACCTAAATATACTTTCCTGCTAGTAACGCAGAAGAAGCTTTTAATGTGATTTTTTTATTACGTTTAGGGTTTTAAATTACTTTTAAACGTCATAACTTGGTTTCTACTTATACACCAAAAAGTTTCAAGTAAAGAAATCAAAATATGTTTAGAGGTTCATTTTTTAAAGCACAAAACGTCAACATTTCACTGTGTCTCTTTAGGTTGCCGCACAAATTGGAATACTTAGAATTTCACAAATGATGCTGTGGCTCAAACATTGTAATAATATTGTAAAGACTGTAGTTCCTAGTAAAGCGTGTAGTTCACAACACTGTACAGAAGAAAGTCTGAGGGAGAAAGCGAGAGGAAGAGAGAGATAAGTAAGAGTACAGCTTATTTAAGAAACAGTTTAGTTCCCAAATGAGGATTTATTCGGTGAGGCAGCATCTGCTAAACATATGCAATGACAGAGTGTTAAGGGGCATAGCAATACCATATGGGAGTTTTCAGAAGTCAACACACATATACACCTACTACACACCACACGTACATACCCACCACACACACACACACACACACACACACACACACACACATGCACACACTCTGCTTCATGAACTGCTATTTTTGATTCATCACATTAAACCCCTCGGGAGAATCCGACAGCATATACAAGAGTGTGTAACTCCCTCACCCTGGAAATAGCTAAGTGACCTACAATTTGAATCATGGCAACTATGCAACATCTGTTAACAACTGTGTTCTGTAATTGGCATGTCCAGGCATCGTATTCCCTCACATTTCCTGAAAAAACCCTATTCTGATGACAACTAAACCCCATCTATAGACTATAGACAGGAATAAAAGCAAAACATTATACTTAAATAACATTATAATAATTATTACAATTAATTGTATATAATTTGCTATTTGAAATATATTTTGGTATATAAAATCTATTGTGTGAACACATGTGCGAACACGTGTAAAAAATGTGTGTTCAAACTGTTAATTACAAGGTTGCCTTAAAAATTTCCAACAGATAGAATCTGTCTCACATTCTGTGAACTCCCAGCTGTACACATACTTTCTAAAAATATCATTTTTAAAGTGTATTTTTGAAAAGCAGGTGCACAAGACTTCATGCAGATTTAAAAAAGATCTTACACATTATTGAAGAATTTTAATATTGAACATATTCAGTCCACTGATTTACAGACACATACATGCGACTATATACCTATTCACTTGACTAAGGAAATGAGAGGGGGGCACAGAAAATCAGGATTAGTGAAGCAAAGGCACAAGGCACAGCTTTCCTAAACAAATGTGATAATATTCTACAGTGTTCAAATGAATTAAGAAAATGCTGCATTATAACATGGCCTACAGAGACGCCACTGTTACACAGACAGTGCCCAAACTAAGCATAGGGGGTAAGCGTGGGTTTAAAATGGAAAAGACAGGCTAAACCTTGCCCCACACACACACACACAGGCGTGCACCCATCAAAGCATACACAAATTGAAAACACCCTGAGGGGAGAGAGACAGACTCAGCATTGTCCCCTAATACATACACTTATCCTTGCATGCGTACACACACAGATACACACACACACAAACACACACACAAATACACAAATAAAGGCCCGCATGCCAAGCTTATTATCCAAGATCACACTTCTACGCACACATACAGACAAACACACACACACACAAACACACACACACACGCAAACACACACACACCCACACACACACACACAGAGCTTAGTCACAGCGCAGATATTTCTCACAGAGTAAAAATGCTTGTGTTTTCTAGGGTGAGGGATCACTTCATTCATTTTGTCATCATCATTTAATTCATCCATTCATCCATCCATCCATCCATCCATCCATCTATCCATACAACATCACATCTCCTGCTTTCATTTCCATCATCCTTGCTTCCATTTAATGAGATTTTGCTGGAGAGCATCTGTGATAAGGTTCACTCTTGAGGAACACTGTACTGAATTTAGGGCTGTCAAGTCATTAACATAATTAAAACACATCCATATTTTCCCTGAGCACTGTTCGGTCTGCCAAACCTCAAACCTGCCTTATAACCTCTGAACTGGCAGCTTTGAAGGGGAAGGACAAAAATGTACTGAACCTTAACAGAAGGTCTCTCATTCTATTCCTGTTGGTTCATTCACTGTGAATTGTTTACATCAGTTACAGAAAGGTTAAAATGTTTTGACATGACAGTGATATAGCAGGTTCTACTGAGTGTATATTGTGGTGAACTCTGTCTCTACCTCCATCAGTCTCTCCTGAGGACCCTCATTTTCCCCTCACATCTTTTCCACTTTTACCTACAATCCTTGCCCCTTTCTGCTCTTAAAGCTAGCCAGTCCAAATGAGAGGCCAAAAGTTAGGGACATTAACCTGATCGCTTTGTGTACAGTACACCTACACAAGAACACAAACACAGGCTTACGAACACACATACATGTACTAACATAGGGGTTGCTAATAAGAGCCTAACAAATACATGGTATGGTTTTGCAGCTAATAGGCTGAAAAATAAAAATGCCTCAATGCACAACATGCCCCTCGCTCTTACACACACTCTCTCTCTCTCTCTAAATTGGATTGCTGTATTGATCTGTAATTTGTAAATCTCTTGACTTCCTTTGTATGATGTTACGGGGCCTGGTACTGAATGCATATCCTCTAATTATACACACACTGTAATAATCCTTTGCTTCTCTTTCATCCAGTAAATGAGACTGTAAATGAGAACACCTACCTCATGCTCATTTTGTGTTTTATTCACTAATTAAACAATAATTAAATCGTATAATGTTTAAATTCACTGCAAGCCTGTTGCCAAAGCACAGGAACTGAGCATTGTTGCAGGCATTAGGAATGATGCCAAACTGTGTTTGGACCCCAACATTGCTGTTTTCTCAGTGTGTGCTATTATAGGCTTCTAGCTGTTAGCAAGTGCACTGGAGTCAGTAGTGGGGGGAGGGTTTAAAGCATGCCCGCTGAACCGAACAGTTACACTAACAAACAGCATTTTATTCCAATCTGTAATTGACCATTAATTTCTCAGCTGACACACCCACTAAAAGCTGTGTTTTCCCAGTGGGCTTTTGAAAAACAGTTCTTTTAGTGGGTAATTTACTGAGACTAAGCAGTGATGCATCTATATGGTCCGGGGTCAAAAGCAGGGTGTATTTATTCATTTGTAAATGTCTACAGCTGTATTTAGTTCTCTTACTTTCAAGAATACAATCATAATAATTGCAATAATTGTAAAAATATCAGAAAAAACTACCTGTGAAAAAAGGATTACACCTATCCAGGCTTACAGTACAAAGAGAAAGAAAGACAGAAGAAAAAGAGAGTGAGAGAGAGAGAGAGAGAGAGAGAGAGAGAGAAATGAACTCAGAGAAACTATGGACTTAACTCACCTCTCTGTCCCCACCTGCAGTGTGCGCATCTCTCCCTGTCACCTGTACTTCATTTATTTTTTCCTTTCTTTTCTTTCCTTTTCTTTTCTTTGCGTTGCTCAATTGCCAATACCTCTGTTCCAAATCTGAATTAACCACTTACACTTAATTGGTCAAGTGAAAATTCAGTGGAATTGCTCTTTAATAACCAACAATAAGCCTGCTGTTTATGCATATACACCGTGTCCTGGGACTTGGTTGTCACGTCACTACTTAGACGTTTAGAGTTACTGTCTCTTTATTATACTGTTCAGATGTAATTTATTACAAAATTACATAATTCACACTTTACATGACCAGAACCAGTCTTGATTTCAAACATTTAAACTCCACTGTTTGCCTTACAGTGTCTGTCCTCCTGTGCACCGTAATAAGTAGAGAGTATTTATTACTCTGCTTTGTTTTGTCTGGTTATGTCTGTGTTTTGGGTGGAAGGAAAAGGAATGAGAAATGCTAATGTCATGATGCCGCATAAATTATCTGCTGGAGCTCGTACAAAGTGATGTAAATAGACGGTAAACTTTTGCCCTTGACATCATCTCTAGTGCTTCCGAAGGTTATCCACCAACAACACGACATATTTCAAATTCACCAATGACATAATACTGGAGGATCAAGCCAATAATAATAAAAACACAAACAGTGCCTTTGCACTGATTTGGCTCTCTGAAGTCTTAGCATTTACTCTCAGTGCTGTGGAGATATAAAGAAAGAAATACAGCACGAGAAAGAGAGAGCAAGAAGAATATGATGTTCTGAGGAGACACACAGCTGAAAGGGAGAGTATGGGGGGATATTTTAGTCTCCATGGAAACTATGGATTGCCAAGGAGGGGATTTTTCCAAAATCTGAGCACTAAGCCTCAAATCTAGGTGCATGTGTGTGTAATAGGAGAGAGAGAGAGTGTGTGCGCAGTGCAATTATATATTTATACATATTTTGCTTCACATGGGATTAATGGTGCTGTCACCTTCCTGGATGATTCTACTAAAAATTCAATCTTACAGGAATGGCACACCTGAGATTAGGCTCCAACATTTCAAGGAGACAATAAATTCCACATTAATAGCATTTCTCCAGAGAAGCCAATTACCTTATATGACACTACACTGCACCACACACGCACACTCATTTCTTGAAACCCCATTATTGGAAACATCATAGAAATACTTGTTCTATTTCAGAATTCAAGAGTCACCTCAAGTTACATCTTTTCTCTTTGTGTTATGACTCTATGTCTTTCTAGTCTTGTTGTTGTGTAGCATAGTTTATTATTTGTCTGTTTGTTGTTACTGTGTAAAGCATCCTCGGATTTGTGAGAGGTGCTACATAAATTAAACTATATTATCATTATTATTATTATTACTAAATATTTGATCTCATTCTCAGCTTATGACACCTTTACTGCTGTTGCTATTTCTAGATTCTATGATTCAAAATTATTTTACAACCTGACATGCTGTTTTGTGTGTAATCTATAATACAATTAATCTTATTGTTTCTGAATGTAAAATAACTATTTCCACATCACATGGAATAATTTGTTTTAATAACATGGGACCAGCTGCAGCAGCTATGCATAAGTTCAAATGTGTGCTAGGTTGCACCACGCAAATTTTAAGCTCAGTAGTTACGTAATCTTAAGCATATGTGCAGCCCTACTTCCCAGTCAAGTTATGTATTGGGTGAAAACAAGTTACCATCCTCTACACTGAACAGACTTAATTATGGAAAAGTTTAGTGCATACTTTCTTTGAGCCATAACTTTTGCCTAAGAACCCTCTCTATGTGTTACATTTCTTCACAATATTTTAAATTCAGCAAATAAACAGTAATTGTGCAGTGTTCTTCTCAGATGCTATTAGTATTGTGATTATACTGCTACATGATGTAATTGCAAAGCTTTTCGATATATTAAATGCCACATATAATCACTCTTATGGAATTAAAAAGACTTGAAGTATGTAAATGTTAAAATGTTAAAGTATGTAAATGTTGTTATGGTATGCCAACCCGATAACGCTATCTCATGACTTTTCGTATCATGATGGCTTCATGACAACTCGGTATGCGCATCTCAGCCACATCTCGGGCCGACGGCCCTGCAGTCTATGGACAGTCTGTAACAAGGCTGGGCGATCTGGTGGAAAATGATCAAAGCAGTCCTGTAAATCTTCGCAATAATCTTATTTAACACTTGAAAAGAGTCTGTAAATGTTTAGTAGTTAGTTGTTACTTATGGATTAGCAATGTAACATAATGAAATTAGTAATCTTCAACACAGACTGTTTATTGTTTTTTTCACTTTATGCACCCACCTCTGGTCAAGAAATATCTATTTCCCTCTCAGCAGATAATAGAAGTCTTACTTATTGTCAGTACACTTTAAAAGACCAAAGACACTTGAGTAAAGTTTTTCTAAAGGTTTCTATCGATGTTTTTTATTATTATATA
>JBBPCX010000028.1:7733243-7745190 GCA_037974365.1 Hydrocynus forskahlii | reverse complement strand
ACACACACACACACACACACACACACACACACACACACACACACACACACACACACACACACACACACACACTGTCTTTCTCTACCTCTTCCATTTTTTTAGGTTTTGACACAGCTTTTTACACTCCTGTGCATTAACATGAAGAGGAATGGAGCAAAATAATAAAAATAATCAAATTAATGAATAACAGTATTATTCCAGTGGATTTCTTTTTCCTTTTTTACATGGGTGTATGGACCTAGCCTGTCCTATCAGACATTTATGGCTATCCAAGAGACCAGAAGTGGCCTTGCTCACTCTGGGTGGAGATGGCTCTCTCACTCACACACTTTACACATTTTTGGGCTTCCCTCATCTGGCACACCTGATTCAGCTCTTTACCTCAGGGGTCCCCAATCTTGGTAACCCCATACTCTGTAAAGTTTTCATTACCCTACAAACCTGACTTAGCCAACAAGGGGTTTTTAACTAGTAAACGCTAGTAAACACACAAAGATATTTATAGTTTAGGTTCACTAGGAGTGGTATTGGGAACCCTTGCAATAACTGGTTAAGAAGCTGGGACAGGCAGGGAAAACCCAGAGAATTGGGAAGCCCTGGCTTAAGTGATGGTTTAGCTGTTTTGTCCTTGAGTGTGTGTTGTATATATGTGACAAGAATGTAGAGGCCCTACCGGTAATAGAGTACATTGACATTCATATCGTACACACATACTATCTGTATAGAGATCCACCATAGACTGAACTGATCATACAAATTAGCCAGAAGACCTTCAAATGCACAACCTGCACCATCTTACACATCTCATGTGGAGTGATGTATAGAATCATGCTTTGAGGACATTTTAACATATTTGCACATACTCATTTCTCCATATCCATCCCATGGGAAATTACATAAAGCAGCAGCAACACAAAAGCAAAATTTAACACATAACTCAGAGAGACATGTCTGACATTCTGACATTCAAGAAATGCCAGACTTCTGCCTACTCATGCAAACCTCACCCTTCATCTCAGTTTAATTCTTCCTCAGTGTTTTATAGTTCATGGCACAACTTTGTTGTTTACTGACATACACGTCTACGCTGACTGACACCAGCCCTGGGGCCATTAGTCCTGGGGTGGGTGGGGGACCCCCTCACACACAGGCAAAAGCCTACAGTGGTTCTTGAAAGTTTGGGAACCCTTTGTGAGCATTCTATATTTCTGCATAAATCATTTGATTTTTAAATACATACAAAAAGTAGATGAAGAAACCCTGATTTAAAAAATAATACAAAAAAATTATAATTGGCCTTTTATTTGGAGAAAATGATCTAAGAATACATATCTGTGCATAGGGTGTGTGCTTGGCTTACTTGGGGAATAGATGGTGCCAGGATGCACTGGAGGAAGAAGGCAAGCCTGCAGAGGCCCTGTTCTGCTGAGAAATCTTGGTCCCTGCCTTTTGTGTGGATGTTACTGACATGTACCACCTATCTAAACATTGTTGCAGACCAAGTACACCCCTTTAGGCCAACAGTATTCTATAATGGCAGTGGCCTTGCCACATTGCAGACATTGTTCAAGAATGGTTTGAGGAACATGGCCTCCAAATTCTCCAGATTTGAACCCAATCAAGCATGGGACGTGCTGGACCAACTAGTCTAAGCCATGGAGGCCCCACCTCACAACTTGCAGGACATTAAGGATCTGCTGCTGATACTTTGATGTGAGGGAGTGAGAAAAAAACTTAAGGTTTCTTCCTCTGCCAGCTTTGGCATGGCCGGTGTAGACTTGGGCCTGGATTTCCGTAAAGCTGATTTGAAACAAGCATTATATGAAGTGGTTTTAACTGAACTAAAAGTCTCATCCTTTTTACATCAGCATCATTTGGGGCCACTGGATTTGAGCCCATGCATTAATAAGTCTAGCACATCCACAATTTGAAGGTACACGTCTTGCCTGGTGTGCAGTTCATTGTAGGTCTACTCTAGGAAAGATCTTTGGGCTTTTTCAGAGCCCAAAACGTCCAATGTACATTTTGTCTAAGCTTTATTACACCCATCAGTTTCTCACCGCAACACCTCTTAGGTGATAGGCTCAAAAACACCACACCTTTTGATCACACTTTTATGCTGTTGCTTCCTTCACATTTTTACGACCTGGGCCTGTTAAGAGAAATTAGCCCTGACAGCAAACCTCTTCTTGAGGCTTCTAATGGAAATTAACTAGACATTTTTACACAAAGACTCCAAGTAGTGTATATCCAACTAGACAGTGTGCACAACACAACCAACAATCCAAGTCTCCCAATGAAGCTTCTGCACTTTCAATGTACATTTACTTCACTTAACTTCATTTGTGAAGTAATTCAAACATTTTTGGCTGGACAAAGCTTTCCATTTACTTCCACACAAAAATGCATAAAGAACCAGCTTTGTGAACAATCTTTTAGATGAAATCTGATCCCTAACTTGGGTCCCAGAAAACAGCAATTTTAGGATACAGTTTTAAATGACACTACACAGCAATGTAACTGTCTATTCTCACTGGGAATTGAAATCCAACAGGATACCAAGGACTATTTGCAGCTAATCCAGATACAGAGTTGCTGATGAATGCATAAATACCTTCAAACGCTCTCCAAAGATCAAACTTTTTAAAAAAGATTTCTGGAATTTGCTTGACAGACTTCTTTAAGATAAGAAAATGTCATTGGAAAATGTAATCTGGATGTCTCAACTAATGAAGCATACAACGCCAAAAACAGAGGCTTTGCTCCTTTGAAACAGACATTTTTGAGGAGTTAAACCTTTTTTTTAAGTATAACAATGTATCTTGCAGTCTTTCACTGCAGTTTTGTGAGACCACATTGATATTTACTTAACACAAGGCCTATAATCAAAGTATGTAATAAATAACAGCATGCCTAAAAAAACATATATGGCAATTAAAATCACTGAAATCATTTAAATATGAAATATGAAATCTTTGTTGCATATCTACTATCAGTAATCTTTCTTCAAATTACTGGCAGTCCTGTGCAGCTTTGGTTTGTTCATTTATATTCAAGTTCATTGAACCACTTAGGACACGTTTCTAAGCAGACTTGTTTTATTTCAATCCTTACAAACCTCAAACGGATTCTATCAAAAGACAAAGGATTTCTGCCTGTTCTTTCTCATCATATTACTGTACAAAAACAAACATAAAAAAATAAACACACTGGTTTGTGAAAACGTGTGTGACATGATAATATTCAGACAGGGGAAAAGTTTTCTTGCACACAGAAAGGTCAGCAAGAGAGAATGGCTAACAGTAAATGGACATAATGTCACCTCCCACTACGCTTGTGTTTTGAAACTGAGTGCTGTGAGAACTGCAGAAGACGGGTTAAAAAGAGTTGCTCCGTCTCCCTCTGGAAATCCCTCAGATGTTGACACTGGCGAGAGGCAGTGTCACACAGCAGTTGGGGCAAATCTGACCAGATGGAGTCCGCTGTGCCTGTGCAATGGGGGCGGGGGGGATATTTGGACTGTCCTTTCCCATCACATAGGATAGTTGAGGACCACATCCTGTTTGGCCAACTCCAACAACATAGGGTCGTCGAAAAACTTACTGATGCTGACATCTTCACTCAGACCCTGTGGAGACAGTACAGAGCATTAAAGCTTTGTTGGAGTACTATTTTGTTTTTGTTACAACAGGATGTTATCAGAACACTCATAACATTGTTCAGCTCTATTTTGCACTAGTGACCTCATTAAACCTGTCCATCTTTTGTATGTCAACTAGACAATGTGTCAAAGCTGACTGCTAGCAAGGGAGAACAAACTCTTTCAGCACTGACTGCTCCAAATACAGCAAAATAGTGCAGACTTTCAACAAATCATTCCAAATCTTTCCAGGCTCTGTGCTTATTTTCAGGAAAGTAATCCTTTGGAAACTTTCCTGAACAGCTTTTACTGTGCTTTATTGCAGAATGAGATAAGCTATACTGCCAGCAAAATGGCAAATTTTATTACACTCATACTGTTTTCTTGCACTACTGCAGTATCTCAGTAGCGTTTTTTTTTTTTTTAACTCAACAACATGCTTACAAAGAATGCTGTATAAAAAGGTAGAACCAGGGGTTGACATCAGTGGTATGCAAGTACGCATTGACATAAGTGGTACGCAAATAGTTTTCAGTCTTCACAACGCAAATGCGTATCTAATTTGTGACTTCATACTGAGTGCCCCGCCCCACCCCTCGACTTCATGGCCTGCCCCAGTACGAGACACAGACCTCTGCGCGCACCCATCCCCCTCCCCCTCCCCCTCCCCCCAGCTCCCAAGCAGTCTTTGAGCAGTGCATTTTCTAACCTTGCGTCTGCGGGTCTTGATCATGAACTCTCTGGCTAGGTGAGGGGCAGGCTGAGGCTCCAAAGGACGAATCACAATGCTCTTATCCAGAGGATCACCAGGAACAATCTGGGTAGAAAGGAAAAGAGAAAACATGTAATAGAGAGAAACAACGAGGTCAGCAAGGATTTTTTTTTTTTTAAGTCTGACTTCAAACATGATCTGTGAGAGCGAGCAGGTCATGTGGAATTTGATGTTTTTCTTGACAGACCATGGAACAGAGTATTAGT
Source organism: Hydrocynus forskahlii (assembly GCA_037974365.1). NCBI lineage: Eukaryota > Metazoa > Chordata > Actinopteri > Characiformes > Alestidae > Hydrocynus > Hydrocynus forskahlii. The sequence continues at coordinate 7,740,572 of JBBPCX010000028.1, read as the reverse complement.
GGGACATGAACAGATAAGCTGCTGACTCAGAGCTTCACTACCCAACGTCAAACACACACACACACACACACACACACACACACACACACACAATCACTTTCACTGTCACTGTCACTGTCACTGTCAAACACATACAGCAGCCCACCATCAACATCAGTCTGAGAGCGTAAGAAATACTCTGACTAATTTTTAATCTGACATAAATCTAGGATTACTGCTGGAAGACAGTTTAAGTTTCTAGCAATTTAAATAGGTACCATCTAGCAACAAAGCACCCATGTGGCTCCAAAATGTATTTAGAGATTTTTACCATTGGTACACTCTAATGACACTACATAAGTTACTTTATAAAATGCGTCCAAATATTTGTTTCAGAAAAAAACTAAGAACATCATGAAAGTGACTGCAGAATGCACTGGGGACAATGTATGTTTTTCTTACGGTGGTGGCTAGTTTTTGTTCACTGCTCAGTGATAACTGACAGTAGAGTTGTGATATTGGAATACAAAAATGTGACAATGCATCATGGAGAAAAGACATTCTATTAATGACAGCCTCCTTCATGTATTTATATAACGACATGGATACGGTCATCCTTTTTCTTTATTCAACTTTTGTTTAAAATATTATGAGTGTATTGATTCATGAACTCATGTCTAATTAAATTAGCGCCAATTGTATCGTTACACCCCGACCAGTGCATTCTGAAAGAAAATTACAGACTTGGGATGTTTGAAATACTTGGTTTGGCATTTTACTTCCTAACAAAACACAAATTAAAAACATTAAGTAAAATACATTTTAGGAAAAATGTCCAAATACTTTTTGTGTAAGCCGTGATTAACACGCTGTCAGTAAGATATAGGCCTATAATGACCAAAATGATGACTGCATATTACCCTTGAAATTTTTTCTGGCCACTGACTTCCCAAACCAGAAACATTTTTGAGTGTGTATGTAGGTATATACCTGCCAGTGGTGGAACACGCTGAGAGAGAAGGCCTGCCCCTGTGTGTGTGTGCGGAGATCCGTCTCAAATCCAAACGAGTCAATTGCGGGAATGAATGCTTTGATGGTGTACAGTGGAGAGCCTGGGATTGGTGCATCCTGCGTCACATGACCTCTGAAAGACAAAATCATTACAGCCATCAGAGTGATGAGACACGGCTCTCTTAAGAGAGTGATTACTGTAAAAGAGAGCTTATTAAGAAAGTGCTGCTGAGGTTCGATGCTATAAACAATACTGAGTGTGCAGACGTGTGAGTGACAGCTGGCAGAGTCAGCAGCACCTTAATTCCTCTCTTAATGTAAGTGTGACTGTTTGTGTGCGTGTGTGGTAGCAGACTCAGAGTCAGCAGAATTCTAATTCTATTGAGTATTTTGTGTGTGTGTATGTGTGTGTGTGTGTTGGAAGTGGGAGGTCTGTATTACCTTCTGCGTGCCAGTACGGTGTAGACAGCAGATACACAGTCAGCAGGAGCTTGAACCTCCACAAAGTAATAGGGCTCCATCAGCCTGGGCGTAGCCTACAAGCAGCCAATCACATCAAAGAGCCATGGATTAGCATGCAAGACAGAGTAAGAGCTCAAGATAATCAATTAATATATCGATCAGAATGGAAAGCTTTCCACCACAACTAACAGAAACACTGAGGACTGTGCAAGTGAGACAAAGAGAGAAACAAAAAATCTCACCATTAGGAAAGCAGAGTAGACCACTCTTCTTGCGGTAGGAATAACCTGCCCTCCTCCTCTGTGTAATGGCTCCTGAGCTATTACTGCATCCAGAATCTTGAATTTCACATTACGAATAGCTGTAACAAGCACAGGATTTATGGCATTCCATTTCAAGAATTGCTTTAAGAAACCTTTTTAGTAAGATTTTATTACACAGGAAATAAACAAAAAAACAAGTTATATTTCAATCACAATATAAGGTCCATTACTATCTTGATGGAAGTTACATTTCAGGCAGTTTACATGAAGATGATTAATCAGTTGTTTTTTCCTGCTTACATGCAGGGCTGGGTGACATGGGTGAAATTTAACATTGTCCCAATTTTCCCAATTCTGTACATCAAACTACTGCTTGGTGGGTGTTGGTACAAAAAAACTGTTTAGCTCTGTATACATAGTATTGTAAATGCACTCAACTCTCATTTGCAGAAAGTAAACTTACTGTTTATTTAGTTTTCATGTATTTTGAATTGTTTCAAAGTACTGAAGCACCCAGCAAACGTTCTGTCAGCACCACTAAAACTCGAGAAATGTTGTGGGACCGCAACACTGGTACCCTGTCCAGCACTACGTATATACTAAGACACCAAATAATCATACAATTTCATTTTTTACAGCCTGACCTAAAGTGTGAACTATGGTGTAAATTATGGTGCTGTGGAATCATAGTGATGGCATGGCTTTGGCTGAGGTTAAAGCATTTATTAAATGAGAACTTCACAGGCATAAAAGGGTAATGTGGACTATATTTCCTCTTTCAAATATGCAGGTGGAAAAGGGAGCCTCTAACATATCCCACAATTATAATACTGATATATGACACTTTAGTGCTTATGGCTAAATTAGTCTTAGCATTTAACCTGGCAGCTTCACTATAAAATAATTCACTGTATATGTCGATATACATGGTTAATAAAGTGATTAATGAGACTGTCTTACGTTCATCACATAGGGGGCCTTCTCTAGTTCCCCACTGGAAGCCCTGTACGATGCTGTCCTTCACTGAGCCAAGGAGAGCTTTATCCACCTAAAGGCAAACACACAATTATAATCAACTCTTAAAAGAAAACAGCAACTGTAGATCATCAATTCAGTTGTCCATCTGTCCTCACCAGCTTGTGTTTACCCACAGACTATTCACTCAGTGCAGCAAACGGTTTGTTTTTATCTGATGATTTCCTATGGCCAGGACAAACGCTTTTGCCTTACATGATGACCATGCGTGCGTAGGCTTTCAATTTGCACACGCTAGACTCCACCGAGTGAATATTAGCATTGACACGTTTGTATTTTAGTAACTGCTGTTAGTAAACCCAGTAACAGGCCCTAGGGAGACAGTGGCACTGTTTCAGCTATTCCCAGTTTCAGCTTTACACTGGGTGAAGAGAGGTCAGTTGAGTTGAGCTCATCTACTCACAGTAGCAAAAAACAAATCTGGCATGCACAAGTCAATACCTTTTTGCACCTCCTCAGGCAAAACACATACAGCAACTCTAATGCGAAACAATCCCACATAAAAACACAATCACATACATATACACAAAATCTTTATGGTCAAGGACATGCATACACCAGTTTATATGCACAAAGGTAATCTTTAAGCAGAGTAATAGACTTGAGCTACAATCATCAGAATAATTAAATGTCTAATCTGATGTTGTTAGCTACAACAGTGTGATTGCAAGTATTTACATTTTATAAATGCGTTTATACCTCAGAGGGCAGTGTATCATCTACTAAGATGTTTGGTCCAGTGGTGTCTGGTCCAAAAGCCCAGATTGACCGAGCAGCAAGCAAATCCCAGTCATATTTAGTCTGGAAAAACTCTCCCAACTTCTTCCTAGTAAGAGTGAGTAAAAGTGAAAGAAAGTGAGAGGGAAAAAAAGTTGAAAGATGGTAAGAGTGCGTTAAATGGTGTGTGAACTAGGTTGTTGGCTAGACTAAGCTACAGATGCCGGCCTTTTCTACTCCAGATGGCCTCACAGCTGAGACATACACACAGACACACACATTTTGGATTTCTAGTACTTGAAATGTCAAGGTCAAGGGGAATATCAAATCAAAACGCATGAGAGCTTACACAGAAAAACTAATTTTATATAAAGTCACTGAACTGGAGATCATACTGCATCTTCCTTTTGTGCTGTGATGCATTTTCGAGTGAAACAGCATTAAGGAGGGTTTCTGAGACAGGTGAGCATTTTGCTCTATAACAGTTCCGTGTGGTGAGAGTGGGAGGTTAAACATATTATTGTGTAGGTTTGCAAAAATACACTAAAGTCTATAGTTTGATTTGATTCCTGATACTTAAATGACAGCCAAATTAATTTCCTTCCATTTTTTCAGGCAGGAGGAAGAAAGTTTGAAGCAACCAGATATTAAACAAAAAGAAAAGTCAATACACTACACTACACATGTGGATACTGAGTTTTACATTCTCTCTGTGTTTATTTTCATGAAGTGCAACTATCCCTGACCCATTTATAGTCATTCACAAGAATTGCAAGCTTTACAGTTCATAGTGGCCCAAAGAATGTATATCTATGTGTGTGTATATAGATGTATCACAACAGTGTTAATTCCTTAAACCAACAATAAATGGAATTTGGTCTGACAAGTTGACAAGAATGCCAAAAAGATGTGTTTGTGATTGTTAGGGTTTGAAAGATTATTGCAAACATCCAGAAGGAGGAGCCCTTGCTGGGTTTTATGTAATAAAAAAGCAAAGAGGAAAGGGCACACTCAAATCTTATGTCTTTCAATACTGCCTATTAGGGAGTAGGGTATGATATTTCAGTACATTCTGTTCAAAGTAACATTTCAGTCAGTTTTTATTTTTGTTTCTTTGAGGACCTAGATATTCACAAGTCTAATGTGAATAAATGCTGGAAGAATACAGCTAGACCCTGCATGTTTTCTCCTGCTGCATAATCATTTCCTCACTCTATATCAATGATTGGATCTGCACCAAACCTGAGATGTGAACATAGTGCATATTAATAGATTGAGAATTTTTCTTTGGCCAAACATTAGTACATGCCGCTTAAAAAAGAATGGTAGGAGGTAAGTGGCACCAGTTGCATCATGTGAGCATGTCAACCTAACCAGTATGTGAGTGATCTGGCCTATTTAATAATGGGGGAACCACTAATAAATACTGTTACAAAGCTTACTTATGACACTTAACAAAAGTTGGTGTTCAAACAATTGCATTAGATGGCAAAATGAATAGAATATCCATTCTCCATGATGAATAGTTGCATCTCCATGAGGCACAGTCATCCCCTGCCCACAGAAATGTAATCAAGAATTTTTAAGAATGAAAACATATCCTTTAAATATAAGACAATGTGAATCATGCTTGACCAGAAACGCGAACAATGTAAAAAAAAGTCAATTTCATGTTGACTTTAAATGTCCTTGTGTGTGCGCAATGTCAAGAATTTGAAAATAACTGATTTAGACAAAGATTGTCCTTCATACCTGTTCCATGTAATTTGCACCACTTCGTTCTCAATGTCCTCAGCCAGCCCTTTTTCCAGAGGCTCAGCAATCATAGTGATCTTGTTTCTGTCAATCAGCACAGTGCCATTAGCATGTGTGCAGCATAAAACCATAAAAAAACAAAGCTAAAACAAAAACAGCCGAACACATCAATATTTTCATATGCTATTAATCAACTTATTCATATCTCAACGCACATCATTACACTTAACCACCTGCTCAGTTCTAATCACATACTGCATTTAATGATGTAAGTTTTCACATACTTTTTATTGGGTGTTTCAGCAAAGCACTTGAGGGAGGATGTTTCCACCACTGTCTCACAAAAGGTCACAACTGGATCAGCCACCTGGGATAAAATGTCAAGGTGTAATTTTATGAAACTAGAAGACAACTAACGAATATAGCAAGGTAGAACAAGGGAGCTTAAACAAGATACCTTGATGTCGATCTCTGAGTACATCTTCCTCAGGTCATGCATCACACAGTCCAGGTAGAGCTCACCTGTGCCTAGGATTACATGCTCACCCGATTCCTCCACCTGTATGCAGACACACATTTCATTGGTTTTGTCTGTCTTGGTGAAAATAACTGAGACCAAGGATGACTGTACACTGGATGGTGAAGAATTTGCCTAAACTTCATTGGTTTGTTAGTGAGCATTTCACGGATATGGAAATGAAAGTGAACCAATTTGTCTCACATGAACACACCACAGCACACAGAGAACAGTGTGAAATTTGTACTCTGGATTTTACCCGTTCACCCGAGTGGGCAGCTGACAATGGCAGTGTGTGGGGATGGTACCTTGCTCAAGGGTACCTCAGTGGTGCCACTGACAGGCCTGAGATTCGAACCTATGACCTTCCAATCACAGGGGTAACTCCCTAACCACCAGGCCTCCAGGTGCCCCATCTGTGGGCTTGAGGCTATGCTTGCACATAATCTCACACATAAGCTCCGATGATTAATACTATACACCGCAATATTAAATATAGAATGTCCCTGTAGGGGCACTTTAATATGAACTGGAAATCAAATCATTATGATTTATTTTAGAGAAAACAGGGAGTGTCAGGGAGGGTTTCTGATCTAGCACAATAGGTGCGGGTGATTGGAGGGGAGGAAAACATAATATTATTGGCTACTATTATTTATTCGCATACACTAGTGAAGAATGACACAACTGAAACTCACTTTTAGAAGTGAGCAGAAGTCACTACACTTTGACCAAAGATTATGGTAAAACAATAATGTTGCCACTTAAATCATATGACACAACAAATTATTCCTAATACGTAAATGCGTATAAACAAACAAGGTGGAAGGGTTTAAGTTTGATTTCACACCTGACTTGAGTGTTTACCTTAGTTGTAAGAGAGGGGTAGCTCTTGTTGACCTTCCTGAGTCCATCCAGCATCTTGGGTAGTTCAGAAGGGTTGACCGGCTCCACAGCAATCTTGATCACTGAGGCAGTGTTGAACTTCAGTGGTCTGAAGATCTGAGCCTGAACAGTCACACACATGTGTCAGGTGTAGATATATCCAGGGTCCCTTCTGTTATTCCATTTTGAAACATTGACAAAATTGCATAATAAGCGGTGTTAACTCTCTCTCACACCTCTTCAGTGCCCCGGGGCTCCGTGATGGTAGCTGTTTTGACAATAGGCTGATCACACCCTTCAATTAGCACCCAGTTACCAGCAGGAACGCGATTCACTTCAATCTGATACCTACACATAGTCACAGATACACACAAAGATTGTTCAAACTGTTCAAGGGTCCTTTTCATATCAGAAAAACTAAAACACATTATGGAGATACTGGGTTCCATAGCAACATGAGTGTTTACCTGGCTACAGAGATCCACAGGCGGCCGACAGTGCACACCTGCGAATCTTCCTCATCCTCTAGAGTGTAGTTCTCCCCCAAAACCTTCACAGGCTGGCCTGCTTGCAGGGTTCCACTGAGAACCCGTCCAAAAGCGTGGAACTGAACTCCATCATCTGTGCTGTACATCTTAGTGGTGTGACACATCAGAGGACCCTGACACAGAGAGGCAGATTATGTGTGATTTTACATATACATAG
>JBBPCX010000028.1:7684255-7725584 GCA_037974365.1 Hydrocynus forskahlii | reverse complement strand
AAAGAAGGAGGAGTTGCATCCAAAGAACACCATCCCTACTGTGAAGCATGGGGGTGGAAACATCATGCTTTGGGGGTGCTGCACTGTATTAAGGAGAGGATGAATGGGGCCATGTATTGTGAGATTTTGAGCAACAACCTCCTTCTCTCAGTCAGAGCACTGAAGATGGGTCGTGGTTGGGTCTTCCAACATGACAATGACCCGAAGCACACAGCCAAGATAATCGAAATCTTTGGAGGAGCTGAAACTCTGTGTTGCTCAGTGCCAGCCCTGGAACCTGACAGATCTAGAGGAGATCTGTGTGGAGGAGGGGGCCAAAGTCCCTGCTGCAGTGTGTGCAAATCTGGTCAAGAACTACTGGAAACGTTCGACCTGTGTAATTGCAAACAAAGGCTTCTGTACCAAATATTAACACTGATTTTCTCAGGTGTTCAAATACTTATGCGCAGCAGTGCAATACAACTAAATTCTTAACAAATCATACAATGTGATTTCCTGATTTTTTTTTTTTCCATTCTGTCTCTCACAGTGGGAATGCACCTACAATGTGAATTTCAGACCCCTCCATGATTTCTAAGTGGGAGAACTTGCAAAATCGCAGGGTGTTCAAATACTTTTGTTCCTCACTGCATATATACATACATACACACACACATATACACAAAAATTATGTGTGTATATGCAAATGCCTTTATACGTGTGTGTGTTGTAGACTTTGACTTTGTGACCAATTCAGTTGGTTAGGAAGTCAGAATAAACAATGTGAGCCTTTACCTGTCAGTGGCTGAGTGTCCTCTTCTTGGACAATGGTTTCTACCTCCGGCCCATAGACTTCCTCAGCCGTAGGGTAATACTTCTTATCCTCATGAAGGACTACCTCCATTCCACCAACATCTTCATCACCCTCAACCTGGTCTTCATCGTCATCATCATCATCTGCCTGAAGGACACACATTGCACTGATGTAGATATTTGCAGAAGTTTGATATCATATGAAAAGCAAAATCTCCCCGAAAATAAAACTCAGGCTTAGAAGCACAAAGCCCACCAGCACACCGATTATAACACTCTAATTAATTTAATATGCTTACTTCATCAGCATCTCGGTCCTCAGCATCTACATCTTCATCTTCATCGGAGTCCAACTCTGGTCCAATGTAGTTACCAAACTCATCATACAGATCTGTCTCCATGGTGTCAGGGTCTTGTACGGTGGGGTGTTAACAGCACCTCTGGCAGCCTGCTAAATTAGTAAGACATGAATGTGTAAAAGCTGTAAAGACAGTGAAGCTACACAAAAGTACTTAGTTTTTCTTTTCATTGCCAGTTCCCTCTAAAATTCCTGCAGCCCAGACCCAGGTGACGGGGGGACTATGTCAGACCGTTCTCAATATAAATTAACCAGTAACAGACCCACTCAGAAGAAGCATTAATTTAAAACACAATTACAAATGCACTACTTTTAAAATTAGCTATGACCGGATTTGAATATTTAAGACAATCCTAGCTGGTTTCATGACAAGAATGGACTAGAGTACATTAGCAAGAACATTGCTTAAACTATGCAAATGTGGTACTGTTATATTGTGATAAATTTGACATTTTAATAGGTTCAGTAGTTTTCAAACACTGAACAACTGCATTTATCATAAAAACACACCAATTACGGAGAGCCTTTTAATAGCTAAACACCTGTATAAAATTATACCATATAGTTAAAAGAAATAAAACACAACAATGGTTTTGCACTACTGAATTTTCATTCATTTCACCTTATTAAATGGTTAATTTTCTTATTTGCCTACCCTAACTGGGCATAGGAGGATTTTTTTAAAATCTGTAATATGTAAAAGTTCTGGCCCTCCTGCTGGAGAACTATTCCTGAAGAATACTTTAAGAAATGAAACACTCCAAAACCTAGTGGAAGCTGTTATAGCTGCAAAAGGGGGACCAACTACATATTAAAGTCTATGTATTTGAATGCAACGTCATTATAGTCCATTTTGCAGTAATGGTCAGGCGTCCCAATACTTTTGTCCATGTAGGGTATGTATTCACGTGTTGAAATGAATCACAGTACCTACATATTGTCTCATTTTCCTAACAAAATATGAAGAAATGAGGGGTGGCTCAGAACTTTAGCACTGTATTGTGCATGGACTGAAGGGCATTTTGTATTTATAACTCCTGAACCCAAACAGAGGGTCACAATGCTCATTATGGACACTTCATTCACCTTAATACCATAAATAAGCTAATCAACTTAGCATATACAGCTAGCTATCGTTAGCATTCAGGCACACCGCCCGAGAATGAATGAGACCCTCATTACCATTCTAAGCTTTTTAGTCTTTACATCACTCTTTAATTAACGCGTACCCCTGCAGCAGTACACATACTTCACCTGTAATCCACAGCAAGCTCTTGTTTCTGTCCGAATCAGTTTGGTTTTATTATATTTTTTATTTTCTCACACTGTTGCCAAGTTGCACACCGCCAGGTCCTCATTCGAACGTAGGTCGAACGTTGGTGACGTCACGGACAAGCAGTCTATAGCATTTGCCTTCATCAATAAAGTAAAGCCTCTCAATTGTGAAATCAATAGTGTAGCCTATACTAAATACAACGTGGCATATTGTGAAAAAATCTGTTATAGTATATATCGGTTTTAAAAATCGCTTTTTAACGATCAGGGAAATGCATGACCAGCTGTAAAAGTAACATGTGTTGTAGTAACTCGAGAGGCCTGATGAGGGCGTTATACACCGTTGCTCTCTCTCTCTAATATTAATACTACTCCTACTACTACTAATAATAATGATAATAATAACATTGAAATAAAATATAGCAGCATACTTAAAGAGAGGAGGGAACTAGAAGCAGGTGATAATAACGTGACAATTCTACTAAAGTAAAAATAATACCAGTAATTATATTATTGATAATAGAATTATCAGTGATAATAACAAGTATAATATTAATATAATAACAACAATACTACAACTATTATTATTATTATTATTATTATTATTATTATTAGATACAAAATATGTACAATAAGTTAATATGCAATATACATAAAATCAAGACAAACAGGGCTGTATGTGTGTAATGTATGTGTCTCTCTCTTTCTCTGTCTCTCTCTCTCACACACACACTCACACACACACAAGTCTCTCAAATAGTGGATGTTTCTTTCCTATTTTAAGGTATGGCTCACAGTGCTCTTGCTGATGGGTAACTTTATGAGTGCATGTCAACTGAACATTTATCATGGAGAGTAAGTTCACTGAGCGCAGTTTGACCTTACTGTATAAAACTGTCTATAGTAGGAGGCCTGTATTCTGTCAGTATAGCATATGCTGATTTTATGATGATGAAAAACAATGTATTTTGCAGCTCTAATGCAATTCACCGCCACATTTCTGAATCTAGTATTATCGGAATAACACTACTGTATTAGCCAAATGAGACACACAGATCGCTTAGTGCTTTATGTAATAATAGTAATTTGCATTTTAAATTTTTTGGTTTTTCTTTGTTCATGAACAAAACCACTGACAGGAAACACTGATTATCTTGTTAAGGTGGCCCCTGTGAAGGGGTTGTACAGAGTATATTAGGCAGCTAGTGAGCAGTCAGTTTTTGAAGTTGATGTGTTGGAAAAATGGGTGAGCATAAGGATCTGAGCCACTTTGACAAGGGCCAAGTTGTGACGCTAGATAACTGGGTCAGAGCATCTCCAAACAGCAGGTTTTGTGTGGTGTTCCTAGTATGCAGCAGTCAGTACCTAAAAAAAGTGGTCAATGGAGGGACAATCAGTGGACTGGTTATAGGGATAAAGGGCCCCAGAGCTCACTGATGAATATGGGGAGTGAAAGTTAGCCCATCTAGTCTGATCCCACAGAAGAGCTACTGTAGCACAACTAACTTTATGATAGAAAGGTGTCAGAACACACAATACATTGCAGCTGGTTGTGTATGGGGCTGTAGACCTGCAGACTGGTCAGAGTGCCCGTGCTGACCTTTGTCCACTAGTCAAGCAATAGAAGAAGGTGGCCAGGTCTGATGAATCACATTTTCTTTCACATCACGTTGACGGCCAGGTGCCTGTGGGCCAGCTATCCTGGGGAGAAATAGCTCTAGGGAAGAAGGCAAGGTGGTGGAGGCAGTGTGATGCTCTGGGCAATGTTCTGCTGGGTAACCTCTGGGGTCTGGCCACTCATATGGATGTTACTTTGAGACATAGTACCAACGTCAACATTGTTGCAGACCAAATACACCCCGTCTCTAAAGGTATTCTTTAAGCAGGATAATGCATCCTGCCTCTTTGCAAATTCTGTTCAGTAATAGTTTGAGGAACATGATAAAGTGTTCACAGTGTTGGTTGGGCCTTCAGATTCCCCAGATCTCAACCAGACTGAGCATTTGTGGGATGCGCTAGACAAACTAGTCTAATTTATGGAGGCCCGACCTCACAATTTGCAGGACTTGCAGGATCTGCTGCTAATTTCTTTGTTCCAGATAACAAAAGGCACATTCTGAAGTCCGGGTGGAGTCCATGCCTTGACAATATCAGGCAGGTGATTTGGATGATATGGCTGATAGGTATATACTAGGTACATATACACACACTTATCAGTCAACACATTAAAAAGATCTGTCTAGTATTATGTATATCCCTCTCTTGCTGCCAATACAGCTCTGATCCTTCAAAGCATGGACTCCAGAAGACATTTGATGATGTGCAACATAATGATGTCTCTTATAGTCATCAGAGATTCACCAGTGTATTTTAATTTATTGTAAATAAAAACGTGCATCACAAATAAGCCCTTGCTCTGTTTATGAACAGCTTGGGTGATATTTTTAACTTCTGGTTTCCAAACAATGTGTTCCCCTCAGTGTCTTTTTTCTTCCAGTGCATGTGAATGTGTTCACTTGAGAGGTACAACATATCTCATGCCCTCAGTTCACTTCCTGTGTATGCGTTCTTCTGAGAGCAAGCAAAGGATCTTCTGAAGTGTGGGCTATAAAGATCTGCTTTCTCAGAGGCTCCGTGTGAGACACCCCAGGACAGCGACAGGACACACACACACACACACACACACATACCGACACACACAGATACACAAGCATGCAGACACACTCACACACACACACACACACACACACACACACACACACACACACATACATACACACACATTTCATAATGATATTTCCCATGCATTACGTACATTGCTGTTGTCTTTGGCACATAAATACTGTAAGTATGTCTGGTACTGATAATTATCTGTATGTAATACGAAATGTTATCCTTGACTGAACTTTACTCTTAAACTCAGTAAACTAAGCTCTTTCATGGAGCTTTTGTAAAAACTTTGCAATGTCAGTACCAGGTCAGTTTATTGTGCTTTCTCTGTTTTATTCTCAGGAATTTTTTTTGTCTTGAAAAAGTATGAAAACAAATGCACACACAACAAACACACTTGTAATATATATTGGAGAAAGCATAATGTGGTGTGGAAGCACAGCTGTGTTCTTATAGCAGAGCCACAGATGAACACATACTCTGATGTGAACAGGAAAAGTTGAGAATGTTTTTGCTCCCCACTGCTTATTGGCTCTTGTCCCTTCTGCGCAGAATGGCTGGAGTCTCTCAGGTTTTAGAGAGCTGTATTCATGTTTGCATTGCAGATGTGTATGCGTGTGTGTGCATATGTGTGTGTGTGTGTGTGTGTGTGCTTGCGTGTGTGCGTGTATTCTCTGAGGTACTGCTCTACTAACTCCCTCATTACTCATCCTGATCAGCACACCTGTGCAGAGGCAAAAATAAACGACACACTTTTTCTCCGAACACATCCCTCACTCCCGTTCTTTATCCATTACTACTGCCTGCTCACTTACTACTGGGTTCTGGGTTCTCAGCTGAGCTATTCTTCATTCTTTATTATATTAGCCTTTCCCTGCTCCAGGCACCGACATAATTACCATGTCTCCCATATCTATAGAAATGATCTCAGCATCTCCTGCAGTCGTTTATTTAGGTGTGCGTTGCCTCTCACTGGTAATGTCTGTTCTTGTATTTAGTTTTTCATGATCTCTTTGCCAATTAAACAGTTAGATCCATTTCCAGAGTCGTTTAATACTACTTAACGTCCATACTAACTGCATTCCCCCCTCAATTTCCCACTGACTGCCTGTACAATTACTACTCCCTTCTTCTCCATCACTGCTTGCTCCTGATCTACTGCCGGTTCCTGGCCCATTCTTATGGTCTGTCCTTTAACTTATCATTAAAACGCTTTATTGCACCCTGCAGCTAAATTATTACTGGATACACACATACAGACACACACACACACACACACACACGCATATACTCACACACACACACACCTGTTAATCATCCGTTGGCCCTCTTGTACGAAGGCTGATGAGGCTCTAGAGGGCTGGAGGCAGGAGAAGAAAAAATAGTAGGAGACTTTGTCACCCTTGTTTGCATAATAAAAAAACCCCACAGCCTCATTAGGACTCGACTGCTCTGTGAAATCACCTGCTGAACCACCCGACTGAGTCAATATATGCACTTTCTTTCACTTTTCACTTTCCTTCCTGCATTATCGGGAAGCTTCCAGGCAGAACAATATTGCGGGTGACAAAAGCACAACAACAACAGCACTGCACTTTGATTTTTTTAAACAGGAATTATGAATAAGTTAGCACCCAGGCACCTTTGTTTTCTGTACAGACATAACAGATATGGCCAGTAACATTACTCTGTTTTAAACAATATCCCAGCCTACAAACCAGCCCTATCATTCTCATATAAATAAGCTGAGCACTAACTTAGCTGACAGACAAATTGTAAGTCAACAAACAAATTTGACCGTTCTTTTATTTTTAAATTAAAAGAAGATCATTTTTGTGTTAACTTTCTTGCACAGGTTACCACTGACATCAATGATCTCTCTTTTGTTTAGTAAGATGGCGATGTATTTTTGTAAGTAGATGATTTTTTATTGTTTGTGGAATAAGCTCCATGTTCATACATTTTCTTCAGTCCAGCTTTCCTATCAAAATAAACCCATTAAAGAACATCCTGAATATGAGGGAACTAATGGATTTTGGGTTTTGGAGGCCATTAAAGGCTACATACAGAAGATTTAAAAAGAGGTTCTTCAAAATCTTAGGAACATAACACTCAATTAAACTCATAAAGGCCTTGCTAATTAGCTGGTGACTTGAATCAGGAGTGTTAAATTAGGTGGAATAGTAGACTCGGCAGTGCTGTGCAGTGTGAGTGCCCTGTTCTGTGGCATTGCTCCAACCCTGTTTGGTTCCACTTGGCACCTCTATTTTGAGAGTGTATGACACAGCAATCCATTACCTGTTTGATTGAAGGTGTCACAAAACTGAAAATACCTTTAATAGCTATGCAACACACAAAAACACACAACTGGGGACTCCAGAACAGCAAAACAGCAGAACTACATTTACAGAGACACTGAAAAAGTCAGAGGAACATTGCTCTTGTCAAATTCAGAGTCAGAACTTTGCCCCAACAATTCTGAAAAGGTTGCCAGTGGCTGTTTAGTAGGGGTGTAGTAATGTTTTGTTAAAATGTGAGCCATCTATCTAGTGTTTCTATGCAAAAACCAGCATCAATCAACTATCCAATCCAGCATGTTCATGTCACGCACCACACCAGCTCATGTGTCATTAGGAGGATGTGCAACAACATGGATACTGTCATCATTTTCCACCTTTCAAATTTAGTTCAAACTTGCTGTGAGAACATCGATTCCCTTTGGATCTCTAGAATGTTTAGGAAGGCAAATTGTTTCTGGACTGAGGATGCTATTTCAAAACTAACAAAACTAATAAAAGTGTGGCTGCGTTATGTTTGGGAAATGGTGTGACCTTTATTACTGAGATGACATTTTTGTCATCGATGTTTTTTTTTTTGGCTGTTGTAAAGTTCCACAAAGCTGACATCTTTCTTCTGAAGGACTTAGAGAGGCAAAATTCAGAGACATTTGGTGTAATACAAAGAGACAGGGAAGTTGCAGCCAAAACCCAGAGGTGAACAGAGCTGCGTTCAAATACTGACCTCTGCTGAGGTAGAGAGAGAGTGAGAGAGAGAGAGAGAGAGAGAGAGAGAGAGAGAGAGAGAGAAGTATTGAGGTGTATCATCTGAGGTGCATCAAACGTAATTCTAAACTTACAGTGAACTTACAGTTTAAATTATATATATATATCAATATTTTATTGATGATATATAAATAAATGTATTGCTTTATTATTATATATTATCATTATTAACATGGGAATAATAGACAATAATAATTATACATTTTATTATTTTTTAAATATTATCCAGAAAGTGTTCAGCTGTGGTGCACTACTTCTCATGCATGCGACATGTTCAACATTCACTTCTTCATCTCCTTGCTGTTCTGCAGGTGGGATGAAACGGCCTCAGTTTGAATGATGGCGAGATGCAGAGAAAAGACAGATACTGGAGTGGGATGAGTGAAACTAGTTTACAAGAAGTTTTAATATACAGAAACAGAACTGAGATTCCAGGTCACGCACACACTTTCCCACTCCTCTAACTAGTTCAGTGTACATACAGTATGCATGTTTTTTACATTAGTTGCAAATATACAAACATTCACACTTCAGGTTTGGTGTTGTCACCTTGTTGAGATAATACATACTTAGAAAAGTCCATTCGTCTTGCATTAAACTGCTGATACATTAATACAGACATGTACAAGTGTAGCGAAGCAAAAAGGAACGCACCAAAACAAAAATAGAGACATTTCTCGTACAGAGATTTATGAGAGTCTGTGACCTTAATTCCAAACAAGACTAATGATTTTAATGTGTGCGTGTGTGTGTGTGTGCTTGCGTCTGTATGAATTAAAAGCTCCTCTACTGTCCTTACTGTCTACTAAGAGCGTGTCTTTGTGTGTTTCTTAAAGCAGTAACCACATTTAAACAGTTCTGCAGTAACCACATTTAAACAGTTCCCCACTCACCACAAATATAGTTTATTGAAACATGTTTGAAAAGATTTGTTTGCTTTATTAGTTTTGAACTGAAGCTATGAGGCTACTATAGCTAACAAGTAATAGAAGATTACAGGGGGTCTTCGACTTACACCACAGATCCGTTCCTTCGACAGTGATGTAACCCGAATTTTGGTGTAAGTCGAAACACACCCTAGCCTGTGTCACTTACCGATCCTAACACAGTTATAAAATCATAAAAAACACAGCTAAGCCACAGAAAAAGGAAAAGGAAAACTCCCTCACTCATATGCCGCGTTACTGCATAGTCCTCTGTATGTACTGAATTCTGCAATCTTTGCAGAAAAACCTAAACCTGCGCTTAACAGATGAGTTGAAAGCATGTAATTTACACAATACTAACTCCTGGCCTTAAGCTTCTATTACTTGGTGGCTATGCAAACCCTGGACATCAAGCCCGGCTGATCCACTGTATGTGGTGAGCTTTAAAATACATGTGGATTAGATTTAGCAGGACAGGACTACAGAGAGAGTGCAAAATACACAAGAGCAACAGTCCAATAATTTCCAGGACAAGAAAACACACAGTGCAGAATCTAAAGACATTCCAAAGTCAGAGACGTCCTTCTTTTCCTCTCCCACTCATTTTATTTTTATGATCCATATGGCACAAGTTAGGCCCCTTGAACTTCAAAACATACTTTTTCACTCTTCTTCTCTCTGTCTCCCTCTCTCTTTCACACACACACAAATACTGGCACACATACACAAACAAGCATCACGATGAACACACTGTGCCTGGTTGCACAATTTAGTGGAGAGGGGGCAGCGTAACCTGGCTCAACTGTTAGTCAGCAAAAGTAAGTAAACTCATAGGTATCTGTTGCAACAGCAAGTTTACTTCCTAGCTGTACAAAGGAGAGAAAGTTTACTATTTGTTTACTGCAGCTATATAACACTGGAAAGAATAGAATAAAGAGAATATGAATGAACGGTGGTCTGTGTTGCTCCTCAGTAATAATTAAACTCGGCTCCATATGGACACTTGATTTTTCTCAACAGACATCTGTTCTTTGGCCTCAAGGCCCACAGACGCACTCACACACACACACACACACACACTTGGATGCTCAGTTATCAACACAATGCTGTATGTACAACATACAACTACAATTCAGCCAAAAAAAGCAAATTTACTCAATTTTACCCCAACAGAAGTCATATCATGTTTGGTGTTATTTAAATTTTTTAATTTTGCACTGGAGCAACAAGACTGTATAATGTACTAGTATTTGTTTATTGTCTTACACTGTATAATGTACTAAAAACTTTCAGAAGTTATCCGAAAATTCAGGCTTCAACGTGACTGTTACCACCGCTGAAGTAATGTGATGCATTGTTGTCCATCATATATCATATAATATCCACATGAAGAGTCTATTTGAGATTTTTCATAGCTCTACATGGTCTGAAGCAAGTGTATCATGATTCTGGCATGCAATAAGTGGTGGCTATGAGTATCTGGTTTAGCTACATTACCCTCATAAAACTAAAGAAGCAAAATGCAAATTCCAGACACCGGACATGACCAGGATGATCAAGTGCATTTAGGGTAGGGTGGGAAATTATGTAAATTTGTTTTATAGCTGATCATGTTAAGATGGAAGCCATTTCAGAGCTACTGCTTTCACTCTTTTACTGTTAGATCATGGATTATGGCAGGATCAGTGTGCGCAAACAGGTGTGAACCACCGCCTTTCAAAGTACTGTCCCAATCACTGTTTGATTGAGGTCACACCACTAATAAAAACAAACCAGCAAACAAACAAAGACTGGCTGAATCTAGAACCAATTTTATTTGGGGACACGATTTCCTAAGAGGTTTTTGTGAGTTAGAGAGAGATAAATAATGTGACCCCTTATAGTCACACATGAACACAACACACAATGTGAAATTCTTTCTCTGCATTTAACGAATTCACTAAGTGAAGTAGGAGGCTCCCACCAACAAGGGGTGCCCGGGAAGCAATGTGTGGGGATGGTACCTTGCTCAAGACTACCTCAGTAAGGACACTAGTGGTTGAGATTTGAACACACAACCTTCTGATTGCAGGAGCAATGCCTTAACCTCTTGGCCAAACTGCTGCCCTGCAGAAACAGAGAGTGAAAGAGAGAGAGAGAAAAAGTGCGAGAGAGAAAAAGCGAGAGAGAGACAGAGAGAGAGAGAGAGAGAGAGAGAGAGAAAATCCTGATATATCTTGAACATACTAGCAACAGACAGTTTTGTATAAGGTTTCAGTGACATGTGTTTACACACTCAAGTCAAACTAATGCCATTTCACTAATAGCGCACATGGGCAGAGGTTCAGCTTCGTGTGGTATATTCATGGGGCGTCAGCTTCCTGGAAGCGTATTAAGTCAATTACTGGATTCAATTGCGTTGTTAATGTTGATTTTCCATCGACAATCTTTTTAAGTCTAGTATACAGCTCAATCCATGTCCAGTGAGTCGGTCACTCAAGGGGCAGAGCAATAAACAAGCAATCAGTCTTTTACTTCCTCAGTCCGTTGTTATTGATGTGGCTGATAATGATACCAGTAGTGAGATTTTTTAATGAGCATTTGATCCAGCCCAGTCTGCTTACTGTCTAGCCAGTGTTCCAGTGTCATTTGTCTCAATATGAGGCAACATGTTCTCCAGATTTATACTGATTTGACCAAATACGAGTTTATAAACAAGGACAAATTCTGTATCATTGTTGGTTACTGATTTCAATGTTTGCAATTACTGGATGGCCATTTTAAATGAAAGAGAAAAATATCCTAAAGTTCTAATCCAAACACTCCAAATGTTAACTTTCGACTAGACAGAAAACATATTTCTATACTTTTATGTTAATGGCTATAGATTTTATTCCAAGTAACTTTTCTATTGGTCCTTTTAGCTTGAAATGACCACATAGCTGCTGTTGAAATGATCAAAAGGCTGTTAATATTTTTAAATGTGGTAAAATGGATTTAAGATGTGTGATATGACAGCAATGACATACTGTGCTCATGTGCTGGAGCTGCTCTAGTTAAGATAGTGGTAGAGATCAGGAATGTCCATGATGTGAGACTGCACTTTTTGGAAAAGTTTCATTACTGCATGGCTTGAGTCCATGCTGCATCATCTAGAGAAGCCTGAGCTTGTCATTTATTCACAATGTCCCAATACACAAACCTCTCAGCATCCCTATGATGTGTGTGCACTGACAGCACTTTGCCTGACCGACTCCTCCTGCATTATGTCATTCTGAAGGCATACCTTTTCAGGCCATTGAGGGAATTGTTAGGAAACCCCTACTGCTTTACTTGCTATACATATCTTCTTATGAAAAGATTTGGATGAAGAGGTGGGTGTAACGAGTTACATTCCAGGCACATGATATTGAGAACTGTGAATATGCTTGTGAACCACTCCATTTATTTATACCACACATTTGCATTCAGTCTAATAGCAAGCAAATACACACATTGTTACCTAAACATAAATTACTGTTGCAGTATTGGGAAAAGGCTTGTTACATATCTTTCAAAAACAGTATCTTTCACGTAAAAACAATCTGAGTAAGCACAAAATAAGTACCTAATAAGTACCTAATCAACCATTTAACAAAGTTCAGTTGAAAATCTAAACATTAAAGAAGGCTGAAAAAAGCCACAATCAAAAGAAAGACTGGAAGAAATATTGGATGAGAAAGAAAATAATTCAAATATCACTGTAGAAAGGGCTACAAAGATATTTCTAATGATATTGGACTTCAGTGAACCACAGTATGAGCCATTATCTCTAAAAGTAGAAAACTTTGAATAGTTTTAAATCTTCCCAGAAGTGGCCAATCAACCAAAATTCCTTCTAAGTAATGTGAAGCACTCCAGTTATACAAAGTATTTAGTTGTAGTTGTTGCTGCTATAGGGGCACAGCCAGTTATTAAGCTATAAATTACTTTTTGTACAGGGGATAAATGTATTGCTAAATGTTTTCCTTCAATGAATGTAATAATAATTTGAAAACTGTTTTGTGTTTAATCGTTTTCTGCTTGTCTTACAGCACATTTTGCATGGGAATCTGAAAGCATTTAGTGTGACAAATAAAATTTAGGTGGCAATACTGTAGTCTGTATGTCCAACAACCTCTTTGGTTTATCACTAGCTGACACTGTCACGCAACGAAAGACTTTTTGTCCGTGTTTTTGTTTGAGCACGCATTTTTATATGTGCAAGAACTAAATGTGATTACTGACAAATCTGAAGAAAGTGAATATTTAGCTTGTCCCCACGAGGAAATGGGCATATTTTCACCACAGATTTTTTAAGGAAAAAGCACAACTTATTTATGAAAAACTAAAAGTAGTGCCAAAAATAACAATGCCAATGTGTGTGTGCATGTGTGTGTGTGTGTGTGTGTGTGTGCATGTGTGTTTCAGTGGCGTCGGTAGGCCTGGGAATCGGGGGCTATGGCCTCAAATGTTTTATGAATAGCACCAGAGCTAAGCACTAATAATAATAAAAATAGCTGATGGCTCCGGATGTAATCATCTGTCATTTTGATCATCATGGACATTTTAATAGAGATGTGGCGACACGCGACACCCACCCCACCTCCTCAGTCGACAAATCAAACCACCCTAAGGTCGACACATCTGAACTATAGCCTTGAGTGATTCAAGGTCCTAACAACACTTCTGCTCACTCTCCGCTTGACTATGACTCTCTCGTTTACTGTTAATTTGACCATTAATCTGAATCTAACCCTTTTCCTAACTTCAACCCAAAACCAAACCTTACCTCCCAAATCAGCGCATTCCCTAATTTTTAAATCTGGCTACACCTTTTGAAAATGTATCCCAGGCTTTTGGACAGAAACCTCACTTTCTATTTTTTATAATGTAACAATACATTTATGTAAATATGGCTGGAATGAAAGTGGTCATGCTAATGTGTTGCTCATTACATTACTCATTATAAATTAATCTAAAGAATAACCCAAGAATGCTAACTGCAGGACAACAGGCTATTCTCTATCCAATTAGATATTTGTGTAGATTTTCCTAAAAACCTATTTACTTACTATGGGAAAAAACTCCATTAGGCATTTGCTGAAAGTGGCCATATTAAGGAAAACCTGTCCTAACTTTTTTAATGTGGTTTTAATGCTGTCCATTACCTGAACCGCTTATCCCTAACCAGGGCCATAGGGCCCAATTTAGAATTTAGTGTCTTCAATTCGTCAGACCCGCATGGTTTTGTACCATGGGAGGAAAACAGAGCACTCGGCTGAAACCCACACAGACAGAACATGCTGACTCCACACATAAAGAGCTCTCAAGTATGCCAGCTGAAAACAAACCTTCTGTCTATCAGGAAACAGCACTATCCACTATGCAACTGTGTCACAATTGGTTACATATAATGTGGCATGTAAACATGTTAAAGTTTCAAAATGGACTATTTGCTCCTCAGCCCAAACAGAGATATATTTTAATATATATTATTTCACCCCACAGTTTTTCTATGGGATTTAGATCTAGGGACTAAGATGACCATTGAAGAAGGTTCATTTTGTGTCTGGTGAACCATTTCTGTTGATTTGGCCATATGTTTGGGATCATGATCCTGCTGAAAGACTCAGTGATGACCCATTTTCAGTTTTCTGGCTGAGGACACCATATTTCTACTTAAAATGTCCTGGTATTTCAAATAGTTCATGATCCCATGCATTCTAACAAGGATCCCAAGGCCATTGAAAGAGAAACAGGCATCACAGATCCTCCGCCATACTTAACTCTCGGCATTCAGTGCTTTTCTGCATTCATCCTTACTTTTGAGCCAGACTCACCACCTGGAGTGTATCTCACCTGACCTTAATCTCACCTGACCAAAGCACACGGTTCTAGTTACTGTCCCAAAAGTGTTTAGCAAGCTCCACATGTTTATGTTTGTCACAGAAATGGCCTTTTCCTGGCATGCTGCCTAAACAACTTGATGACATGGGGCAGCTGGTAGCCTAGTGGTTAGGACATCCACATTGCGGTCAGGAAGTCATGGGTTTGATTCCTAAGATTGCCAGTGGCACCGTTGAGGTTCCCTTGAGTAAGGTACCATCCCCACACACTGCTTCCCAGGCGCTGTGTTCCTGGCTGCCCGCTGCTTCACTTGGTGAATGGGTTAAATGCAGAGGAAGAATTTCGTGCTGTTCACATGGTGTGCTGTGGTGTGTTCACGTAGGACAGAATGGTCACTTTTCACTTCAAATAGAGTCTAATAGTTGTTATGGAGACTTGATGGCTTCAAGATGCCACTCTTTGCTGCAGTTCTCTAACAGTGAGCTTTGGAAAAAAAAAATGTACCATCCTTTTTACCATCCTTATCTTACCATCCTCACCACTGTGCACGATGAACTTGGATCCTCATCCAGCCATCTGCCTTACTTGAATAGCATGTTCTCTTGTCTTTCACATTTTGAAGAGTGGCTAAGAAAAGTGGGCCTCATATGTAAGTTGACCTCAGTGGAAAAATTAAACAACAGGAAATGTATTATAACTATGTACAGCAAAGTTTCTATTGTGAGATACCTAAACAGTTACTGTACTTATAAATGTACTATGTGGTATTTATAATGTAAGACTGGCTCTGTATTTTTAGTGAGCTCTTAATTTCATCTGGCCTAAATAAGGACCTGTCAACATGCTCAAAGCCCAAATACTTGGAACGATCTTGTTGACCCTCAGTTTTGGTAGATCACGAGATAGATTACAATGAATAAGTTGTGCCGTACATGACATCAAAGTTGTGTGTATAGAGTTGAACATGCTGGGTCAATTGTTCAATTCTGAAGTAAAAATAAGTGCTTCAATTTCTGTGTATTTAAAGAATTTGACATATTAAAAAGAATAAAATAACAAACATAAAATATGTCATAACATTTGCATAGGCCACATTTTATGCTTTATTATTTTTCACAGTATGTTAAACTCAGGAAATAAGCAGTTAAAGTGTAGAGACGTATTCTCCATGGAGAATGTACATTTATTTTCACTAAGAAAATCAAATAATCATGTTATTCAAGTTTATTATCAGGGTACCTACGTTTTTGCATACTGCAACTGTACATTGAGGTATTTTCTGTTTTTCAAGGTCTGAGCTGGTACAGTAGTTCAAAACAGCTACAAATAGGCCATGGAAATTTATGGTAGTTGCTGAGTTAGACATATGGTTCAACTAGAGTTTCACATGTTGACAACATGAGCATGTTCTGGACCTAAGTTTAATAACATGTTAGTCTATAACTTGTCCAATGTTCCAAACATAGCAAGCAGCAAAACCCACTAGTTGAAAGAGTATCAGCCTCTGCCATTTCTGCAACCCAAGCCAACATCACAGCGAGCCAGATCCAAGCGGTAAAGCAAAGTGCAGAGTGAAAGTGTGTGCGTGTGTGTGTGTGTGTGTGTGTGTGTGTGTGTATGTGGGTGTGGGTGTAGAGTTTATATCTGCACTGTCAGAACAGGTACTGTCTGGGAACATTTTAGTTCTCCATGGAGCAATACAATGAAAATCTACCCTCAAAAGTACAAAAAGGTCTAATTATGTACCTTAAATTGGCTTTAATGGTACACCACATTCACTATTCCAATTATAAGGAGCTTTTTCTTTGTACCTTCTTTATCTTTTTAAAGGGTCCGTATCCCACTTTAATCTTGTATTTTATTATTTTCCATTTCATTTGAAAGATTTTTATGTACCAAAATAATTTTTTACACGACCATTATCAAGTTCTGTTCAATCCTTAGACTGAACAGGCTGTTATTGATGCTATGTTTTGAAGACTAAAATCCCCATTCAGCTCTATATTGTGCTTATTGTTTCAAAAAAGTAGTCAATGACTGAAAAACTACTTATAACTTCAGAGGGAATTGGTGGGACTAAACTGAAGAGACCATTCTGTCATACGCAAACACACCACAGCACACACTGAACAGCACGAAATTCTTCCTCTGCATTTAATTCATTCACCAAGAGAAGCAGCGGGCAGCCAGGAACAAAGTGCCTGGGGAGCAGTGTGTGGGGACGGTACCTTGCTCAAGGGGACCTCAGAGGAGCAACTATCAGTCTTGGGACTCGAAACCACAACATTCTGATCACAGGGCGAACACCCTAACCACTAGGCCACCAGCTGCCCCAAACTGATGGCTTGCATGGACAACGAAAATGAATGGTGAGTTTAGGTTCTACCTTAAAATGTTTTTCTGCGATATGGGACCTTTAAATGGAAAAATAAAATAAAAAGCATTTTGACAGGGTCCACGGAGTCGATGCAACTTAAACAAATATAGCTGAAACAAATAAAGTCACTGAAGATAAATTCTTTTCTGAAAGTGCAAAGACATTACAATGATGTGTCGTCATATGGAGCAGTGGGTGAGCAGAGAAAGTTCAAGAATGTGTTGCAAAAGTCAACACAACTTCATACAGTAGGTCAACTATGATCACATCATATACACACACACACACATACACTCACACTCACACACACACACTGCCTCCCTCCAGACACACAAACACATATGCACAAAAGAGTAAGATTAATTAGCTAGTGTGACCAAGCATGACTGATTAGACTGTGTGCACGTGTTAGTGTGTGTGTGTGTGTGTGTGTGTTAAAAATGTCCCTGATCTGTCATCATCCCTTATTTCGTGTGCCACCAGGACCACTGAGTCAGCCCCTTCAAAAAGATTATTCATAAGAACATACACCACACACACACACATACACACCTACACACACAAAAACAAATACACAGATATAACCTTTGCCATGAATGCACCGTACACACATACACAAACACGCAAAAAACAAGCACACAGATATAACCTTTGCCTTGCATGCACTGACAAAATGTATTTCTATTTTTGTCTTCGTTATAATTTTTTAACTTAATTCAAAAAGACCAGCTATTCTTTGCACTGTGCTATAATTTAATGATGAATGCACCAGTGGAAAAATCTGAAGTAACCATTTTGGAGAACTCTGGAATAGATAGTGAGGATTTATTACATCAACACGATGTTGCATTTCAGTTCTCTCACTTTTAGCAATAAAAGTGTTGACAAAATACATCCCACTTTATTGGATAGCCCCAATAGATGTTTATATCAGTAACAAACTATCTGGTGAAACTGCAGTATTAGGAGCTTTAGGGTCAGATTTAGGACTAGAACCAGGGATATATTTAGGGCCAGTTTTAGAGGTTTTAGCTTTTGAGCTGAAGTTAGGATTAGAGCCAGCTGTTAGGCTTGAAGAAAATTAAGGAAGAATTTCACCATTCTTTCTAAATGTATTCATAAAGTAATAATTAGGTTCAGAGTGGTTTGAAGTGAAATGGTGTGATGTTTGATGTGAAATGAGTAAGAATTGAGTGCTTAATGCTTCTAAAACCTGTTTCATATACATTATTGCATTAAATTGAATGAATATATGACCTGAGACCTCAGATAAACATATATATTGTAGATGAAGTTTTGGCCTAAAACATGTCCATTCATGGTGCATGAGATACATGCAGTGTGTTGGAAGGCAAATTAATCCTAAATATGATATTTTTTTTTATTTTTCACAACGTAACATATAAAAACTCAGAAAACACATGTAGATTTACTGGTCATTTAAACAAAATGGAGATATTTAAGTTGGACAAAACCCAACCCCTGGTTCCTTTGATCACCATTTTAGAGAAATTGGACTACTTTCCATATGAAGAACTGAATTATAGAGACACTGGAAAATAAGTGCAAATCCCCATTAAGGAGACTTTAATAGATATTCAAATGAATGTGGGATAAGCAATTATTAAGTGTCGGCCAAATAAATTGTTACCATAGCATATTTTATTCATGTGTTCATTTCATATAAACAAACTAAGAAGACTGAGTGTTTGTTGACAACAACTGTCATTTTTCACTGATGAGCTTTATATTGCATTTGTATCTCTTAAAGTTATTCAAAAGGGGTTTATCCAAAGTGTCTGATGGATCCAGAACATTGTATTTGTTACTGTATAAACTGCAATGATTTTGAATGGTAGGATTGTTAAGAGGCCGACGTCTGCAAATGCCAACTTCAGAGAGAGAGAGAGGGAGAGAGAGGGAGAGGGTGTGAAAAAAACTGAAGCACTGGATCAGATAGCAGACAGAGAGAGAGAGGGAGAGAAAGAGAGACAGAGAGAGAGAGAGAGAGAGAGAGAGATAGAGAGAGAGAGAGAGAGAGAGAGAGAGACTAGTCGCAAACACTGAAGAAGAACACATGAAATCCACAAGCCTCATCACAGCTTAACTGTGCATTAGCACAACATCAGACCAACACTGAGGGAACATTACTGGAACATTTTGCGAGCTTTCAGAGGGGATCCTATATACCACGTTCAGTCAAGACCCCTCCGTTTCTGTGTGTGAGTGTGTGTGTGTATGTTTCTGTGTCTCGCTGTGGGCACCGTTGAGGATGAGGACCTTCCAGGACTACCATAGAATCTCCTTGACTTTAAAGAAGTGGTTATACCCACAGAGGAACCCTTGAGGAACCCAGAGGAACCATGCTTTAACTTGACTTCTGAACGAGAAAGAAAGCAAGAAGCCTCCTTTTAACACCTACATCCACACTACCGAACACACACACACAGACACACGGGTGAGCAAAAAGGTAAGCAAAAGCTGTTTTTGTCTGTTCTCTGGCACCCAAATGACATAGCACCTAATAATATTCTCTTTGCTCTTTGCATTTCTGTTGGATGCTAAACACACAGCAGTCATTTACAACCTGTAGGCATGCTTTGTTCTCATGCAACTACTGTGAGAGTGACAAATCTGATTTTAGTCCTATGAACCTGGTGTCATTCTGTTGGATACATGCTGTAGCTGTGTGCATGTGTGTGTTTGATCATTAGGATCATATAAAGGTTGTCCCGGGGAGTGATCAGAGCACTGTATTAGAGGTGTTGTCTGAGGTGTTCAGATGTCCCCTCACAGCATCTTGTGCAAACCCCTCCCTGACGGTGACACAGCCTGTTCTATTCAAACATCACGTTTTTTTCCTGTTTTCATTATGTAATCTTGTCTGAAAGTTATTACATTATTTTGAAAACAAGTTAACAGCATTACCTCTTAAAGCATTTAGCATTTCAACATTGCAAGATGTGTTATTTGGTAATCATTAATTATTATTTAGGTTAATGTGAATACTAAATAACAGAAAAGGCTCATTAAAGATGATGTAAATTCCATTTGTTTAAAGTAAATTTAAAGTCTACAGCCATATTTTAGTAGAAAAGCTCAACAAACATGATAGACGAATCTTAAGTCTAAATCAATATTTTAACAAAGCACATATATGAATTTTCCATTTTTCACAGCAAATAAAAAGGGAAAACGATGTATTGTAAAGTTTATCAATGGTGTCTAAAATTCTTACAGTTTAAGTAAATGGTAAGTCTAAAACCGTATTTTAATAGACCAAGACCAAATATGATATTTCTGTTCTTAAATCAATCTTAGGGGGAACAGGTAAACTCATTAAACATAATGTAAATTATTTTTTAAAGTACAGGTTAAGTTTAAAACCATATTTTGGACAAAGCTCATCAACTGTGATAAAAATTCTTAGTGAAAGTCATGTTTAGATAGATTATGCCTTTTTACATGACGCCTATTGCTTAAAGTAAATCTATAAAGTAATATTTTACCAAATAACATACAAATTTGATTCACAATTCCTAGTGCTTATAAGCAAATCTTGTGTTTTAACAGACAAACTCTGTCAAATGTAATCTAAATTACATAAACCGTAGGTCCCAAACTCTAAAATCTACAAAGTCTACAAATCAACTCTTTAAATCATAAAAACACTTGGGTATTAAATACTAACTTGATTCTGGAAAGAAGACTGGATTTGTGTGCTGAGTTAAAATGCTGGTCTAGGTCACCCTGTGAATCCTGTGAGGCTGTTACAGCTCTGCACATCCGGCGAGAATGTTATTAGTCTTCCTTCATAAAGTTTATTAAATGAGACTGATGGAGCAAGACGAACTCTCAGCAGAGTCGCTATGGAGGTTTTTTAGTTGGGAGGGACTGGGAAGTAATTTCTGATGGCTTTCAGGTACCTGTCAAAATTTGCATATTCTGTCACCATTTCCATTTCTATCCATGATTTCCATATTTTTGTCCTGTCTTTGAGGGCCCGGAGGAGTAGAGAGGCTCAGAGCGAGTGAATATTAAAATGACAGCTGTCCCTTTTCATTCAGAACGTTCAAGCAGACAGACTGACAAAGTGAGCGGGGCTGGGCTGTCCGGCCGAGAGAGTCCCACCAGACACAATGGCCTGTGTCCTGTTATCCACATCCACCTCAGACACTGCACTGAATCTAACATGTAAATTAGTATTACTTGTGTTATAACTCCACTGTCTTGGGCAGTCCAGAGGAGGATGGCTTTTCTTTGAAGAGTCTTGGTTCCTTTGAATGTTTCATTTCTCATTCTTCATGAATTTTCCCACCCTCTGTGGTCGTCAGTTTGCTCGCTAAGCGTCTGTAAACACTGACGATAGCTGTATTTTTAAAAAAGCCTGTTTTAGTTTAATTGACATATCCTGGCACCACCCACATGTGCATTCAACCGTTTGATTGGACCACAAATTGACAAAATCCAAATTGTCCTAACAATGTATACTAATTAAACAGAATTGTCCTAACAATGTATACTAATTAAACAGAATTTGTAAATTTTTGGGTGGGGGTTTTCAACGGTATTTGGTTGACAATGTCATTTACTTAGAGCTCACCAGTCCACATTAAACTTGCCGTGTTTGTAGTCCCACGTGGTTGAAAAATAAGACATTTATGTCCCTAGGCTGGCAGGCTCCTTCATGCTATTGCCCCTTGAGGCAGGGTAGGTAAAAACACTTTGTGGCCAATAGCTTGACAACCGTTTCACCAAAAATTAGTGCTTCACTAGCCAATATTTTGTACCTTTATGTCACAAAATGTCACAGGTTCAACTTTCAGAAAATCTGACTCACTGCATCACTGCCACATTCTCTGGACACATACCACATTTTCTGAAATTTTGTCCATAGTTGGTGCCGCAGCTGACACATTTAAGGCAAGAACCATGTCAGCTAAAATGTAAAAATTTGATTTGTTTACACTCTCCTACAGTTCCAGTTGGATCGCTCACCAGCAATACCCAACCAAAATTCAGCAGCCAACACACGCCTGTGTCAACAGCTGATCTTAATGAAAAGTTCCAGCTTCGTTCATAATGTCATATACATGCTGTTTACCCAATTTCAAACAAATCAGCTATGTCACTACAACAAGCTACAACATATTTTTGTCTGTCCCACTTTTGTCTGTTCATGGTTAGATCTATCTTTAAAATTTATTTTGTCTTTAAAGCCTTGCATTTACAGAGTTTCACTAAGAATAAAATATATAACAGACTCAGGCTGTTATTACCATAAACATGGACAAGCACTGACTACAAAAAAGACCACATTACACCGTTACTCCAAAAAGACCAATTCTTTCTTTCATTACTCCAAAAAAGACCAATTCTTACTCTCGCTACTTATTCGCTACTTCTTGTTTTTAAATGTTAAAATGTTGTTTATTGCGTATGCATGTGCTTGCCAGCTTTTCAGCATAGCATTTTAAACTGGAAACTTATCGCTATGTGGGACAAATGGAAAATGATGTTCTCATTAGGACAAATGGGATTTTTCCCAAATTGGCCACAGTTGCTACAAAATAATACATTTGTGGGTCACACATGCATAGCCCAGCTGAACTGATTTCATTTCATTTCTTACAGCTCTGTATGTCTGGGTATATGTATGTCTGAGCTCTGAAATCCAAGGCTCAAAGTTCCACTTGCTTCTCTAGAAGCTGTTGCATAAGCTTGTCCTCATGCACTGGACCGATCAAATCTCAGTTCGACCGGAGATCTCAGCTGCTTAGTCCACAGGAGCCTGATTAGGATGCCGGAAAGTCTTTCTAATAACTTTGATTCAAATAATCTCTTCTTCCCCTAATAAATCTTATTCGTCTAATGTATGCTGGCCTAAGTGACTGACTCAAAACCTGAAGGGCAAGGTAAATATCATTTGGTCAGGATTTGGATTCATAAGTGTCTTAGCAAGCTGGTGAAATTACTTAATCCTTCAAGGTTTCTTGAGTTCTCAGCAATTTGACAAACAGCATGAAGTAGCAGGAAAGAAGGTGTATATAATTTACCTTGCATGGGAGGTGTTTGTGGCAAAAGTTAGATGTTGTATGTAAACACTGGGCTGCTTTTTTAACGAGGCAAAAACAGGGCAGTGAATTAGAACATAGCTCATTTACATACTTAGGTCTTAAAGGGACAGTAACAAAAACAGCCTGATTCATTCTGACGGCTAAAGAGTGACTGGGAAAAGGTCACAAGTGTCTTAACGCTACTGTTCACCAGCTTGTATGTTTCAGAATGAGCAGGCCTATAGAAATGCTCTCAAAATACCCAGAAAAAAAATAGCTTTCCATTATGTTCTATAAGAAATATGACATTCAATAAAAGAGTGTTTTTCGTTCTTCTGTAAAACGATCATTTTGGAGACATTAGTTTACCACAATATGTGAACTTTCTACAGAAAGTGGGGGACTCAAATTAGAGAAGTCAAATGTAGAATATAAGTCCTTATAGGAAAAGCCAACTCATGCTAGAGTGTGAATCAGAGAGGGTGGAAAACGGGTGCTCTGTGTGTGGGTTTGAGAATGAGAGACAGACAAAGAGAGAGAGACGGAGAGAGAGAGAGAGAGAGAAATTTGGCTGTCTTATCAGGCCACTTGGGGTCAATACCTGGCATATCAGCTAGCAGGACTGCAGCAATTCCTTTGCAGTCACAGGTGTTTCTCTTTCTGGTGACAAAAAACTCTCTCTCTCTCTCCAATAACCTCTATCATATACCAAATTTCTCTCTCTCTCTCTCTCTCTCTCTCTCTCTCTTTCTCTCCCCTATCTCTCTCTGAGTGATTGGCCACCTGGAGGATGACTAAAATACCGCCGCAGTCACCCCTCAAACACTCACACGCACACACACAACCTCTACCAGACAGGTTTCCATGGTAACCTCTATATCCCTCCATTTCTTCATCTGATTCTTTTATTCCTGAGCACTGTAAAGACGAAGCAGTGTGTGTGTGTGCGCGTGCATGCATGTCTGTGTGCATGAAGGAAATGATACGGTGTGTTTTCCTCATTATCACTTTCAACTGATCTGAAGCTTCTCAGCTATTCACACTCACTGATTTAGAAGCACCTATCACTACCTGCTCCTCAAGAGTGTGTGTGTGAATGAGTGTGTGTGTGTGTGTGTGTATCCATGAGTGTGTGCACGTGTGTGTGTGTGTGCGTGCACGTGTGTGTGTGTGTGTGTGTGTGTGTGTGTGTGTGCGTGTGCGTGCATGCATGCGAAGGTCCTGATGCCTCTGTGGGAGTACAGTATGTCTTAGAGCACAGATCCTTGGAAGTGAATTTGTGTGTGTGCGCACTAGCCTCAGTGAGACAGGCATCTATTATTAGAAAGACAGATCACTTGAGTCAGGCTGTGTCTGGACGCCTAACTCTGGACCCCACTAGTGGCTCCATATTTCAGGGGCTCTCAAGGAAGTGACACAGCACTGAGAGCATTCGATTTATAGCAACAATATAAAAAGGCATTGAGGATCATGATGATGATGATGGTCATGAGCTGTAGTTTAACCCTCATTTCCACCAGCACAGATAGTTCTGTGTGCTGCTCCACTGAAGTGAGGTGTGGATGTGAGTTTCGCAGGAAAAGTGTGAAATTACTTTAATTAGCTACATCTGCTGCCATGATGACACACACACACACACTCACACTCACTCACACACACAGAGTAACACTTATTCTCACAATCCCAGAGCAGAAGAGTAACACATCACTAACACTTCACTAAATCTGCCTTCATCTATATATATATATATATATATATATATATATATATATGTGTGTGTGTGTGTGTGTCTACTATTTATAAATCAATTAATAAGTAACGAAAATTTAAAAATAAAATATCCAGCAAGTTCAAGTGTGAGGGCCATCTCTTGCACCTTTACATCATTGAAACATGCCTTTCAAGTTACCATTCCTTTTTTGTTATTACATAATATCAGGATGCACAAAAGCATAACAGGAAAAGGTGGAGGAAGACTGAGTCAAATCAAGTGAAGTTCAAATCAGATGAACTTGTTATGCTTAACTTGCTGCCTAATTTTTGAGCTTGGTAATTATTAAGTGAGCGATAAAGAATGTCATGGAGTTAGGGTAGCACAAACTAATGCACGCTGTAACATGACCCTATTGTTTTCCAGGATAAGAAAATGTTTTACAGGCACTAAAAAGTCTGAAATCAATTCTAAATAATTTGGCATACTTGTGAATTTAGCATGTTTACTACAGTAATTATTATTCTCTTAGATAGATAGATGCTTTATTGTCATTGTGTCAGTACAATGAGTTTACTGCAGTAAACCTTTTTATTTGCTCTTTTACTTTTGATGATTTATTATTGATGTAGAGGAAACATGAAACACAGGAAGTTCATTATGATGGGTGCAAAACAGCTAAATATACGAAAAGCTAAAAAAACGAGCTTTTAAAAAGACTTAATTAAAAAAAAGTTGATAAATGGTTGTATTTCAGGACATGAAGAGAGGCCAGCAGCAGAATATAAAATATACAGTGTCCTAGAGAAAAGGGCCAATTAATCATTGCTGATTCATCAAAAGGGGAGGTTTTATTAGATTATCTTTTGTTTGAGTTTAGTCAAGCCCTTATCTAGGTAAGAGACTAACACTCATACCTTCAGTGAATCAATGCATCTATATCTGACCTGCTAAATGTCATTCTTAAAATGACTTCTAGCGCTTTGCTAAAATATAAGGAGTAAAATATTCATAAAGATATTTATGAGATGTCTAAGAACTGACCTTATCTTTCACTGTGTTTCAGGTCCCTGTGTCCTGTGCAGTGATTGGTGACAAGGTAGGGAGGCCTGGAATTTCATCCATTGGTTTGTCCTGGACGAACACAGTGGCATGAGTGTGGGCAAGTCCCA
This sequence comes from Hydrocynus forskahlii, assembly GCA_037974365.1. NCBI lineage: Eukaryota > Metazoa > Chordata > Actinopteri > Characiformes > Alestidae > Hydrocynus > Hydrocynus forskahlii. The sequence goes on along the minus strand of JBBPCX010000028.1, from coordinate 7,699,338 downwards.
CCGGTACAGTGTTGTGTCATCATCGGAGGAGGACGTGCATCGCCACGGCAACATGCCCGCCCTCGGCAATGGCTTCGGCAATGGCAAAATCCAGACGCGGCGGAAGGCACTCGCCCGTTTTGTCAACAAGACTGGCCAGTGCAATGTCAGCTTTGCACACATGGAAGAGCAGTCGCAGCGCTACATGGCTGACATCTTCACCACTTGCGTGGACATTCGCTGGCGCTGGATGTTCGTGCTCTTCTCACTTGCGTTCATCGTGTCCTGGCTGGCGTTTGGCTTTGCTTTCTGGGTAATAGCCCTCATGCATGGCGACATGGACAGAAACTCAGAAGACAACTTCACGCCCTGTGTCATGCAGGTCAATAGCTTTGTGGCAGCTTTCTTGTTCTCGGTTGAGACGCAGACCACGATTGGCTACGGGTTCCGCTGTGTGACGGAAGAGTGCCCGATGGCCGTCTTCATGATGGTTGTGCAGTCCATTGTAGGCTGCATCATTGACTCCTTTATGATTGGGGCCATCATGGCAAAAATGGCGCGACCCAAGAAGCGTGCAGAGACCTTGCTGTTCTCCCACAATGCTGTGATCGCCATGCGGGATGGCAAGCTATGCCTGATGTGGCGAGTGGGGAACTTGCGGAAAAGCCACATTGTGGAGGCCCATGTGAGGGCACAGTTGATCAAGCCAAGGGTGACAGAAGAGGGAGAATACATCCCACTTGACCAGATTGACATAAATGTAGGGTATGACCAAGGCCTGGACCGTATTTTCCTTGTCTCACCCCTGACCATCATCCACGAGATCAACGAGGAAAGCCCACTCTTTGGAATCAGCAAGCAGGACCTGGACAATACGGATTTTGAGATTGTGGTGATCCTAGAGGGCATGGTTGAAGCCACTGCAATGACTGCTCAGGTGCGCAGTTCTTATCTGTCCAGTGAAATCTTATGGGGCCATCGCTTTGAGCCAGTGGTGTTTGAAGAGAAGAGCCACTATAAAGTTGACTTCACGCACTTCCACAAGACCTATGAGGTACCCTCCACCCCAACCTGCAGCGCCAAAGACATTGAGGAGAGCAAGTCTTTGCAGTCCAGTGCTAACTTTTGCTATGAGAATGAGCTGGCCTTCATTAGCAGGGATGAAGAGGAGCAAGAAGATGGGAAGGGGGACAGGGGAGCTGAGCTGGAAACCCTCTCCACCAACCTGAACGTTGACCAGAGGCCGTACCATAGAGAGTCAGAGATATGATTTCAGACGCTCTTGATCTTCATCTCTAAAGACCCGTAGATCCAGCCTGTTCCTTTAGTTTTGGCTTTGATCGAAAGACGCACAGCAAAGCAAGTGCCATATGAACGTTTGACCCCGCTGATATAGTGCTGTAGTCGAGAGCAGGCAAGCTATGTTCATAACTCTTGTGACTGGACGGCCTTCCTGTAGGAAAACTTGAAATAGAGTTATTTGTTTCATACTGTAGTTTGAAGTGATAGCTTTAAGTGATATCATAATGCAATACTGAGCTAACCTGGGTGCCAAACTTGGTCTAACATTATCTTTTAGCCTATATACTCTTGCTTTGGTAGAATCACTCTAAATTCAAGCACTCATCCACATCCTAGTCATTAACAGATCAAAACCCACTTTGGAGTTACCTGCAGCAATAAATATAAGCCATTACATGTTTCTACATCTCAGCCTGTTTGATAACTGTCTTTGGTGCATAGTGAAAATACTCTAAGCTATTTTTGTTTTTTTTTGTTTGTGTCATAGCGTATAGATCAGTTGTGAGTTGTAAGGAGTCTCTAGACACAGCTCATTTTATTAGGGTCAACAACAGCACACATATCATTACGAGGGCACCTAAATTTACAGTGACGGCATCCAGGTTAGCACCTAGTTAGTCAACTAAGTATACTATATTCGAAAGTGTGTAGATTAATGTGTGTGCCTGTTTGTGTGCAAAAGACTCACTTTCTTTTAAATCAGCTATTTACCCACCATAAAAAGGACACAGCCAACAGCACACACACTCATAACACACTATCATTCATGCTCAGGATGCATTCTCTTGCACAGCAGAACATTTACCACCCAAGCACAGACGAAGCTCAGAGAAAAATGATGTTGAATTTAGGTTGCCGCTAACTAGGTCTGGATAAAAGCTCCCAAACTGCGTTACAACACTCATGCTATGTCTGAACTTTATATATGTTGAATTATGATGAATTTGTTGCAGTGCTTTACTTGTTGAACTAATAGAAGATCTACTAGCAACTTACGACACAATCTGACTATTTTAAAAGCAGCAGGGAAACAAAAAAAATGCGCTCCTGAAATTGAAAACTAATTCAGTCTTGGCTATAATTATCCCCATTGTTGCATATCATGACTCATGTATCGGGACAGATATTTAATAGGCCTTTGATACACTGGGCAGACCTCATTGTTTAAAGGCTTGTTAATGCTAAAGGGCATTGTGCAATACTAAGTGCTAATATACTTTTGAGTGGCAAGGGTGATGATCAAATGCTTAAAGCTCATCCTACGGCTACTGCTCAAGGTTAACCCCAAGCAATGGGGGGGAGCATTTGAACAAATCACCAAAGACATTAGGCTGAAGGGCTGTGCAATATTCAAAACATGCAAAACATGTGAGGCTATGCTGCCTGACCTTTCCTGTATAAAGAAACCAGAGGGATTCTCTGGAGGGATGCCATAAAAGAACCATCATTGGTTCTTAGGTTTAGCTTTTCCTTGTCCTTACAGAAGAACAGGAAAACTTTACAATAGAAGCACCTGTCCATTGACCTGTATTATAAGTGTGGTTCAAGTCAATAGGTAACGTCTAAATTACTGTCTATGTTCACTGACCATTTGATGGACATGCAGCAGGTAGCGATTATGCTGCAAACCATCAGAGTATTATTCTAAAGATAAGGATTTAAAGACAAAGTTTTAACATTCTGAATGAGTTTTAGGAAACCAATGTTCTTCTATGGTATTGCCTGAAAAACCCTTTGAGTGTAGGTTATCAACAATAAATTTTTTAAATACAATCAAAGCTAAAATCATGCACAACAGCCCCCAACCGCACCAAAGTCCAAACTATTGCAGCTATTATTACCAGGCTTAATAATCTCCTGGGTACCTCATTCTCTTTAAAAAACAGACAAAGACCAGGGAAGGCGGTAGGTGTTAGAGGGAGAGAGTGAGACAAAGGAGGAATAAATGAGGAGAGTGTGTTCACCCACTCACCCTATCCATCTCTTGGCACGGTGGGAGAAAACGAGTGTGCCTGATTAAATAAAAAAAAGGCATTATGCAAGATAATTTTAATAAATTAAACGTTTCGTGGAGATAGATTATGGTCAGCCTCATTTCCCAGTAGAGAGAGGAACAGAGAAGAGAGGAAAGGAATGACAGACTTTCATCAGACCCTCTCATATTCATCTACACAATCCTCAACAGGCAAAAATCAAGTAATCTATTTCTGAAACCAAATCTTAGTTTTGAAATCTGGATTACAGTAATATAGTGAATTGCAGGCTGGTCAAACAGCAGATGGGTTTGGTTGCTGATATCCTTTCCTCAAGAACTCATTTCTTTTTACTTACAACTCACAAAGTCTTCCTTTCTTTCTAAACCTATCCCAGTGATTAAAAAATGGCTTCCTTTTATTTATTCATTTATGTTGCCGCCAGTAAATTGCTAGTTTTTAACATGCTCTTGGTACACTGGCCTCACCATGTTGCACTTGCGGAAATCCCCAAAGGTATCTTAAGAGATCCATTACTGTATTAGCCCAAGTGAAGTTTGTCAGTCAACCCCATTGAAGGGGGCAAGGATTTGCAGCAAAATTACCCAGGAATCATTGTGAGCTGACACTGTTTCCTTTTCAAATTCCAAAAAAAATGAATAAAAGGTTGTTTATAATAATCCAGAGCAATAAATGCTTTAAACTATAAATTACAAACAAATTATTTATCTTATACATGATTGCTGCTGGATTTTTGTGAAATATTTGTGTACTTTTCAGACAGGATTTGTTTTATCTGAGGAGGTGAGACAATGTAATTTTTGCCAGCATTTCTTGTCTCATCCTTTTTTTGTCTTGACCTGAATTTGCCAGGTCAGTCATTTTCTGGATGTTGCACACCCGGGTCAGGAAAGATTCCAGTGCATTTGGCCTTCTATAAAATGAGCCAAAGAAATAACCCCAGAATACATTAGACCTGTGTGACTAAAGTGAGAGACTCAAAGAAATGCTTACTGGTGTTCTCTTTGGCTCAGATTAAGCTGATAAGTATTGTCCTGCCTCAGATGCATGAATCGGAACATTAAATCATATAAATTGTCAGAGCTAATAACTCTGCTCCACTGCATTCACTTCAAACAGTAAGGTAGAAAGTTAGGGTAAGTAAAATAATGGGTAAGTAAAACTGACACACTTTCTGCTGTTTTAGAGTGAATGCAAAAATTGAATGCAAAATACTCTGATCTATGTTATGACATACAAAATGACATTACACTCTTCCCCACTGAACACTGAAACTAATCTTGTTTGAAAAGTGCTTTAGCTTGATAATTAACATGGCACCCACACAGCTAACAACAACAACAACAATAAAACAGGGCCAATGATTCTGGGAGATTAAGTCAGATAAAACAATGACATTGTTAATCACAATGACATTGTGTTCAGCCTAAACTGTTTGCTAGATTACATAGCTAGCAAATAAGTTCGCCAAGGCTAGCCTAGTCAAGGGCCTTTGCTACTGAAAATTTCCCTTCTTCTTCTTACTCTGTGAGTGGTCACAGGGTCACATGGTACTGTAGGTGCTGCGCAATTCCAAGGTGAAGTTAGTAAGGGTGGAAAACTGCCAAAATGGAAGGTTTCCCTGTTTCTTAGCCAAAGGGGATGAGTCAAAGCAATATTCACAGATGGTCTTTGTATATTCGGATAGAAGTTTGTACAGTTAGAGATAATTATACTGAGACCAGTGCATGTAGATGCTAGATATACTTTAATCTGTGTCTAGTCCCACTTCTGTTATGCACATGCTCCTGTTAGCTGAAAGAAGAGAATCAAAACAGAGCTGGAAACAGATAGAGGCTACATAAGGCTCTTAGAGATGTAATTATTTGTACATTTTCCCACTTGGTTTCTCTGTGTCTCTTAAAGACATATGACCCAGTTCTGTGGAATAGCTCTTAGTTGCTGGATCATGCACAGAGACAGGTGTTAAAAGAGCATTACCAGGTGTAAAGCACATGAAACAAGCCCCATAGCAAATGCAACTGAACAACTCGCTGCAGAGACAATCGTCCTGGCAGAAAGCCTGAATCTTCCAAAAGGCGGGTTTGGAAGAGGTGCAAAAAGTGATTAAACGTCATGCACTCTTAGGGATGATCATGCCATACATATTCTTATAATATGCATATAATAAGTAAAAACTGACAACTTTTGAGATATGAGGTTCCTGGAGGAAGAAGATAAGTATAAATGAATTCATTCTTTGTGTGGCTCAACCAGTCTGAGGCTCATACTTTATTCTATCATACTGAGACTTATAAAAGTAAGTCCACTGGCTGGATAAAATGTGTCTCTTCCTATTTCCGTCCTATTTTCTATTACTTAAAGGAAATCTCTGGTGTTTTTTCAACCAGATTTCATCACATCTGTAGCATGGAATTAGTTATAAAATGTATTTCCCTATATTTACTAATAGAATGCCAGGAACACATTTAAAAAAACCCATTCACAATAGAAGCCAATGGGTATTTGCTGAAGTAACAGCATATTTCAAGTCATCATTCATTCTTTTGAAAGTACAGTCACATTCATGTAAATGACTGTGTGCTACAGATGCAACAGATTGAAAAACCTTGGAGTACTCCTTCATTTCTAAAACTGCAGTCTCCCTGTTCTTTGGACACTTTATAACTGCAACAAATATGCAAATCGGCTTTGATTATGCACGTTGCAAATCAAAAAAATGTCTGGTAAAAATATATCTAAAAAGTGCATCTTTAATTCTGTGTTTGTACATGACAGATTAATTCCATACACACAACTACCTTACAACCAATGTGATAGAGTGATAGACTCCTTAGTTACAAAGGCAATGAAAGAAACTTTCATTTTCATTAAGCTCATAACTCATTACATGCATGTAAAGTATTTTGTCCCATGGAAGATTTTTACTTTTTTGTTTTTTTTTTCTGAAATGTCAGTCATAGATGTCTTCCTTCAGACTTTGAGTTGTGTAATATCAATACACGTTTGTATATTGAGAGCCATCTGCAAATACACTGGATGCAAACCAAGGTCTGAAATTAAAGAGGAAAACATGATCAGCTTGAGAATCGTCACTATGTGTGTGTGTGTGTGTGTGTGTGTGTGTGTGTGTGTGTGTGTGAAAGAGACGGAGAAAGAGATATGGGATATGGAAAGAAATCATACACGGGGAAACAGGTGTTCTTTATGACTTAACATCTGTGCGTGTGTGTGTGCGCGTGTGCCTCTGCGTGTGCGAATGCACGTGCTCACTGATGATTATATAATATGTTTACTGTCACAGAGTCTGGATCCCCCACCTGATTTTTGTTCCCATTTTCAAGACACACTCATACACACACATTCAAAGAGTACTTCGGTGTAAAGTATAATGGAACACTTTAATACAAAGTTAGAGTGTTCAGAAAAGATATGGAACAAAGTGGCTAAATTCTAGCCCATGTTATATAAAATTATTAACTTTGGACCCTAAACTTTATGTGACACTACTTAAAAATTTAAAAAAGACGGTTTGCCTTTGAAATAAATTTCTTAATTTGAAATTCATTGTTAATTAAAAGGCAATTAGGCAATTAGGCTTTAGGTGTGACATACCATTATTAATGAAAACACAGAAATATTTTGTGTATCATGACATCATACAGTTATCGTCAGGATGGTGGAAATCATAATGATATAAAGTTGAATTCATATTGTCTGCCCAAACGTGGGCCAGTTTATTCTTTTTCTATTTAAGTGCTCTGTAATTTCTGCAAGTACATCGTACTCATCAGAGTTTACTTAACCAAACTTAAAAGAGAGAGAGAGAGATAGAAAGAGAGAGAGAGAGAGAGAAAGAGAGAGAGAGAGAGAGAGAGAGAGAGAGAGAGAGAGAGAGAGAGCGAACATAAAGACAAAAATGTTAATGATGGATTATATGTACTATACAAAGTGTTGGCAAGTTTACTTTAAGATATTTTCCTAAGTATTACTCCTTAAATGTAACACTCATTACTTTTCACTGCTTTTCTACTCTTTTTAATGTTAAAGTAAGACAACTTTAACACAAGGAAAACTGCTCCATTTCAACAAATAATATAGATGATGTAACTGGTGCTAAGCAACTGTCCTTTATGTGTATTATGTGTGTATCTTTTTAAAAATATCATTAACAGTGTCGGCAGAGTTAACCAGGTAATTCAAGTAAGGTGTGCATAGTATCGAAATAAAAAAAAATTTGGAATATTGTACCCCCTCAGATTAGCATTCCTATTTTGTTCTGCAAGGTAATCTACCCTTCAAGCTCCACTCACAGGAACGATGTGAATTTCCTAGCTGAGCCGATAAGACATCAGATACAGTCGTGTTCCACTCCTCCCAGTCTGGTTCATTGTCTGTGACATAGGCAAAGCTTTTCATTTTACAACTATGGTGCTCCACTTATAGTACTGTCTCAATACAGTACTCAATAAGGCCTTGTATAATTTAGTCAAACTCAAAAAGAAAGCTTTGAAAAAATCAGTAGAACATCCTTAATGTCCTGAATGCTTATTAACCTGAATGTGCATTTCCTAATTCTGTTCTAAGCCTCTTAGCCCTGTCACTAGGGTTAGAAAGGCTACATGGAACCACAGTCATGAAGTCACCTACACTATATGGACAAATGTATTGGGACGCCTGACCATTACACCAACAGGGACATTAATGGCATTGCATTCCAATGCATAGATCTTAATATGACTTTGCAGCTAGAATAGCTTGCACTATTCTTGGAAGGTTTTGGAGTGTTTCTGTGGGGAATTTGTGCCCATTTAGTCTGTAGAGCATTTATGAGGTCAGGCACTGATGTTGGACAAGAGGACCTAGAACATCCCAGCTCATCCCGAAGTCCATATCCTTAGAAGACACCAGTGCAATGTTCTGTTTTTTCTCTGGTATACCTGTCAGCCCTAGGCCCAAGTTGTGTTTAATAAAAGCAATATCCATCCATCTTCTCGCTTCTTAAGCACAGTGCCCTTAATGCTGTGGAGGAGTGTATCGGCTGCAGAGCCCCCTCTCTCTTGTACTGAGCCACGTGCCTCTGGCTAGACTAAATTGAGGTGAGAAGTACAAAAGCACCGAGCAGGTACAGGCCACTTTAGAGAAAAGACTGTGGCAAACAGAGAGCTGCAATCGTAGATGACTTGATCTGATAGACTCGGTAGACTTGGAGACAGACATGACTCCTGCGAATCGTAGAGTTCTGTTTTTGCTCCATCCATGATTATAGTTCCTGCGTTTTCCCCCCAGCCAGATGATGCTCGGCACAGACAGTTTAATTATCTGCCTGTCATTTGCCAACATGTGTAGAGAAATACATAACAGAACATCTTCAGCTTCATTATTATTTCCAGCTCTGCCCATGATGTGAGTGTTTAAACTGTAGGGTGCGAAACAGGGATAAAGATAGAGAAGTCAAAACTGGAGGGGAAATAAAAAAAAGAAAGGTCTGATGGAGAGATAGCCAGTGAGTGACATGTACAGATATCTAAATTCGTTTCTATGGTGACGCAAATGCCCTGACAGAAGAAGAGAGAGAGAAAAAAGAGAAAGAGAGAAAGAGAGAGAAAGAGAGAGAGAGAGAGAGAGAGAGAGAGACATACAGACACTTTGGGATTGTCATCTCTGAATTTAATCAATGTTGTCTAAACTCCCCATAATGAAGAGATCATCGCTTCAAAGCGACATGAATAATTCATTACTCATTACTCACAAAGCAGCCATCAGGAATTTAATCAAGGAGCACACACCTGCTGTTTGCTCTCTTTCTCTTTCTCTCTCACGCACCTACACACGCCTAAAATACAACACAAACTGCTTTGACTGAGACTACAGAGCAGACAAACACTGCAACATTAGAACTTGTGTGGTGGGATGAGATTGGGTATGGCCTGTTCTTGCATGATAAGGCTATCCAGATCCTGTCAGTATAATTGGTATGGGGAATTATGCTGAAGAACTGCTCCGAAAGCTTCTGCGTCCTTTCATCGGTTTTAAAAGGCAGTACAATGTGTTTGCACCGGATATTTAGTGCCGTCAATAATGTCCTTTTCTGTGTGTGCAGGACAATAATAGTCTGCACAATGTAGATATTAAGCTTGAGAATGCTTGGAAACTTCCTCAAACAAAACCCAGAGTGCTCTGTACCTGTAGATAGATATCATTCAAGTTTAAACACACACACACACACACGCACTTATACTCCCATCTTTACTGGGTATTTGTCTTAGCCAAATTACCCTATGCCTACATTTATACTCCTAAACTGTGGCCTAAAACGAGCATTTATTATGTTATTTACTGTTTTATTCAGTATTCTGTAGTGCAACACCACAATCAAAGAGTGTTTTTAGACCCAGAACCATTAATGTATGAATTTGTAGTCAAGATTTCTACCCCCCGGTCCTTGTTTTGGGGGAAATGCATCTCAAATATGGTGCCTGGGGGAGAGTGAGATTGAAGATCTCACCTGCAGTGCTATGCGTGTTTTTTCACTGTAATACCTGGCATACATTGCACAAATCACTCAACCACTGGGAAGCCTCCAGGCTTCCTTCTGCATTAACCAGCTGGTGTGCAAAAAAAACTGTAATATTTGTTGTAATTTTTCAAGAGTTCCTTCTATTGTCAAGATACATAATCTTTTTGCCCCTTGTCTTTAAACAGGAAAATCTTACTCCAAAGACTACTGCAGCAGTGCTATGAGGTGAGTAAGTATATTTGCAACAGATTTGAAAATGGTTATATGTTTTATTTTGGCCAGAAATTCTCTTTAGCCTAACCTCACTAACTCACACACACACAAACAAACTTCATATCGCAGCAGTATAAATATCAGATTGTATTTTTGTATTAAGGACAACATCATGGAGAATTCCACAAAAATCCAAAGTCACAAACTTGGCCTCTCTTCTGTTCATTCCCATTTGATCTCCAAGCTATGAGACTGTGATGTGTCTCATTTACATGTGTGGTGGTGAAGCAGCCCCAGTGACTGTACTGTACAGACCAAGAGATGAGCGTCTCCATGTGCATCAGTCCTGTTTTGGCTACTTTCTATCAGAGCTACAGTCCGGCATCTACTGGTCAAACATAGAAACTACAAAGAGAAGCAAAGATTAGTAACAGGACAAGGAACTTTATTCTTACATAATGATTGGGCACAGATTTCTTTCACAATTTACAAAGGCCATAAAGGTGAAGCTTGAGTCAGAAGCTACTCACAGCATCATTCATTTATTGATTTAAAGATTCTCCTTTGGAGTATTTTCTTAGGAATGCTAAATCAAAACATCTGACAGTTAAATAAAAATAAACACAATCACAATCTACTGAACCCAGGATTTTTCCATTTTTAGTCATCAATGAGGCAGTTCCCTAAAGTTGTACACGTCTGTTCACATCTGTTTAATATACATGTGGTGGAAGAAATTTAGGGTGCAGGTCCTGTTCAGACACCAGAAAATTACTGTCGCTCTGCACACGTAGGTCATGTGAGTCCTACTTCATTCTACAGACTAATGCTTTTGTAATGTATGGTTAGTTTTTCATTTTTACATTTTGACTTTTACACCACTGTGTAATGTATACTGAGGTGAGAAATAACAAGAAATTTGAAATGGATTGATTGATTGATTTCACACACCGATTTGCTTTTGTTGTTTTTGTTTTTTCACAATTTGGTCATCAAATTTGGCAACAAAGAGCAGGGAGTGGAATATCTCCAAAGTGTAAGTGCAAACCAGCTTTTAAAATCCACAAAACCCTGGTCAAAAATCATACTAGTAGCAACACATAATTGTCTTAACTAGTGTTGTTTTTGGCGGCCTGTCTTAATTTTAGTCTTAGCCTAGTCTTTGCGTCAAGCTGTCATTTTAGTTTTTATTCGTCTTGGTCACATCCATACTCTTTTTAGTCTAGTCAAGTTTCAGTCAACTAAAAGTTTGAGCATTTTAGTCTTATTTTAGTCAGAATTATCCACGACTATTTTTGTCTAGTTTTAGTCAATGAAAACTGATGACATTTTAGTCCAGTTTTAGTCAACGAAAGTTGTATTTTAGTCTCTTTTTTTAGTAATGCAATTCTCTTTAACCCAGTCAATATAGTCCCTGGTAGAACAGACAAAATTTAAATTTTATTTTAGTCAAACCTATTTTACAATTCAAACATGGTTATCTTATTATTATATTATTGTTACCTTAGAGACTCAAGAATACTGTACATTCATTCCAGACACGGAAGAAACTCAGATTTGAATTTACATGTATTGACATGTATTTTGCCAACCAAACATGTTTGAAGTACACACACATAAATTTAAATAAAATAAATACATAAAATAACATCACAACACTAAAAAGTGCAAATAAAATAAAAATATGTGTGTCTATTGCCATAAAATCCACATTTGTAAAACTGGTAAAAGTCTTCACCTTCAGTGTGTTGGCCTGAACATACCTGATTATTTTTTTATTCTTAAACAAATATAGTCTACACGACCAAATCAGAACAATTTAGGATCAGCTTTTTTTGCATGGATATGGGAAAGGCTGCTTATCAAAATGCTGTGTGTGTGTGTGTGTGTGGGAGAGACTTTGTGTGTGTGACTGTGTGTGCATGTGTGTGTCATTTCTCTCTCCCTGGCATTTTAATGGCCCTGCATCCCAATACTTTTGGTCACTCTAGATATATTTAATTCACCATGCCTCTCAGTGGACAAAAGTATTGGGACGTAACTCTATTCGAGCGTCACAATGTGTTTTTTCTCCCCTCCCTATCGTACAGGAAATAACGTCTCGTTTTAGTCAACAAAAATGAAGAGACATATTAGCATAGTTTTTATTTTGTAAACCACATTTAGTCTCGTTCTTATTCGTCAACAATATTAAATGTGATAAATGTTCGTTGACGACGATGTTTAGTCATAATTTTCGTTGACGAAAGCAACACTAGTCTTAACAGTGGTTCCCAAACTATGGGGTGCAGAGGTACTGCAGAGGGCCTCACCAATGGCATAGCTTTCGCTCCAACATGGACAAGTTTGTGCCTCCACCAGAGGCTGACACTTCATCAGCTGCAAGTTCAAGCTCCAAAGCAAAGAAGAGAAAATATGATGAGTCATATCTGGCCCTTGGTTTAACAATGACAAAGGTGGGTAATGAGGAGAGACCACAGTAATGCGTGTCTGAAAATGCTCGCTGCTGACAGTCTGAAGCCGAACAAATTAAGGTGTGTAACGGAAATTAAACATATACTTAAAGGTAATCAGGTAATCAGGTAATCAATGTAATCAAAATGGAAATTAAACATATACGTAAAGGTAATCAATGTAAACAATGTACTTTATGTATCCTAAGGGAAAAAGCAACATATTCAGTATGTGATTATGTATTTGATTGTCTATTTGATTGTTCTTTCCTAGGGGGAAAATCAATATATTCAGTACATTATTATGTATTTGGTTGTCTATTTGATTGTTCTTACCTAAGGGGAAAAATCAATATATTCAGTATATGATTATGTATTTGATTGTCTATTTGATTGTTCTTACCTAAGGGGAAAAATCAATATCTTCACTATATGATTATGTAGTTTAATTGTTCTTTATTTTGAGTGTTCTTTAACTTGTGTCACATGAAACACGTATACTTGAACATTTGCATGCTTAGAGAAGATTTAATCATTAAGGGTCAAGGCCAGTCTTGAAGGCTGTTGGAGCACGAGACTTGATTTGGGAACTTGTTTTTCTGCACGTACCTTGTGTCTTTAAGTAAAATGTTCTAACAGTTATCTGCATCCTGAGCTAGCACGAGATCGTAGCCATGAGAACGGTCGAGGCGCAGGTTTCATAGCCATAACATCTGGGTCTCTCAGAGAATATGCTAGTTAGTCACTGGCGCCTAGAGTGTCCCCATGATGTACAACTCACAGAGGCTCAACGTTAGAAAACAGCATAAGTATCTCTGGTTTTGGAGGACATGTGCGAGCAGACAGGATCCTAACTTCAGGACTGCCCTGAGGTGAAGGACTTAATTCTGTTCTCCCTTTTGCAAAAGATGAAATTAAAAGCCTTTGTTTCTGACCGAAGACTTCTTGTCAGTTTGCTGATTTCCTCACTGCCATTACAGGTGTCATTTGGAGAAAACATACCCTAAGCATAAAGAGATTCTTAGCAAAAAGTAGTTTATTCGAGTGTACTAGGAGTATACTTATTTTATACTAAAATTGAGGCAGTATACTTGAAGTTTACTTTTTATATACTATATTTTATATACTTAAGAATAGTATAGTGAAGTATACTTGACTAATACTGATAAGTATAAAGAAAGTATATAAAGTATACTTTTGTAAACTTAAAATGACCTTATAAAGTATACTTAAAGTATACTTTTATAAACTTAAAAATGTTCCAATTTAGTCCGCAGAAGTATTAAATTAGTATACTTTCTAGTACACTACAAGTACATGGTCTGTATACTTCAAGTATGACACTTTTTGCTAAAGCTAAGCCCGTTGATTTCTTTAAAGGAAAACTCACAAACTGCCGTGTACTACAAAGCATCTTTACTAAAGCTGTATATTTGCCTAAAAACGCTCAACTGGCATCATATAAAGTTGCCTACTGAGTTGCTCAAAAAACCACACACAATAGTTGAGGAATTAATACTTCCCTCCGCTGTCGATATGGTTGCAACTTTGACTGATGAAGCAACAGCCTGCAAGTTAAAGGCAATTCCGTTATCAAACAATACGATCGCGAGGTGCATTCATGACACGTCAGACGATATAGAGGAGCTGCTGACTGACGATGTGCGGGACAGCTGCGACTACGCGCTGCAAGTGGATGAAGCGACTGACAGTAACACAGACTGTTTGTTCATAGTGTATATCAGATATATCGATGCCGAGGATCTCAAGGAGGATTTGCTGTTCTGTAAACAAGAGGCACTGCAGAAGAAAGGTTTAAAATCATTGACACTTTTTGAGAGAGGCTGATCTGAAATGGGAGGACTGTGCGGGGATCTGCACAGATGGGGCTCAGGCTATGGCTGGGTAACGGGGCGGGCTGCAAGCACTCGTGAAGCATGTCCCTCCCAATGTGCAGTGGACACACGTATGATCCATTGAGAGGCTCGTTGGCTGTCACGCGGGAACGTTTTTACCAGAATATTTGAGCTCCGAGAGGAGATCAGAGCTTTCATGGAGGAAGAGGGTCCCGAGCTTGCCAAAAAGTTTAAAAATGACAAATTCCTCCTGAACATTGAAAAGGAACTAATAGTGGCTATTTCCCAGCTGCAACCCCGAACTGAGAAGATTTGCAGCACAAAGCAAACCCACACCAGCCACTGAAAAGTGTGAGACTTGTATGAGACCCTATTATGATTTTTTCTCCCACAGTGGGTGAAACTGCACCATTTGTAACTGCATATGTTTCGCTCAATTAGAAAAAGGAGTTGCATTTCAAATAAAGTTTGAATCTGAACCTGTGTAGTTTGAATGGGGGGCTCAATCTAGAAAAGGGGGGCCCTGCAGAGAAAGTTTGGGAACCACTAGTCTTAAACAACCCCATTAGTTTCTGTTCTTCACTGATAATACCACATCTAACTACTTATGTTCCTGCAGCCTGTTGAGTCTAAGGCTGTTCCTGTGGAAGTGGCTCTGATGCAAATGATGAGCCAGCCTCCCATCTGTAGCAACATCATCCAACTTATTGACTGGTTTGATGAACCTGACCGGTACATCCTCGTCCTGGAGCGCCCTGACCCTTCC
>JBBPCX010000028.1:7664946-7684155 GCA_037974365.1 Hydrocynus forskahlii | reverse complement strand
ACTCTTCAGGATGGTGTGTGGGTATCTCCCCTTTAACGGTCCTCTGCAAACCATTGATGGACTGATATACTTCAGAGATGGCCTATCCAACGGTAAGATACATGGGAGCATCTTGGAAAATGAGAGAAAACTAGTCTAGCTAATAGTTCAGAATAGTTTTATTTTTAATGGTAATATTTTTTTTAATTCACTGGTAAAACATCTCCCATCCAATCCCATTACTTTGCACAGAATGCTGCCATCTGATTCGACAATGCCTTCAGTACCACCCAGACAGGAGGCCGAACTTTCGGCAAATCTTGAAGTTCAAGTGGTTTAAAGCCAAGTAACAACCTAAGATCAGATTAGTGAGGTAAGAGAGGTCATTAAGGCTAAAAGATAAAGCAGTTAAACTAAAATATCGAATGTTCTGAAAATTGACAAAAACACAGCTTGATAAGAATGTATCATTTTACCTCATCTTTTTATATTCCAGGTTGTGGAACAGGACCTTTACTACACCTCAAGCTTCAGAGAGCAAAAGACCAGTTTAGGGAACTGCCCTGACTTAGTTTATGGAACTGGCCTGAATATTTGGATCTGACACGAGAATACTGACCCAAAGTCACTTAATTGAAATGAATTGCCGTGCCCAGGGAGCAGTGTGTGGGGTGGGAACTTCGCTCAGGGTACCTCAGAGGTGCTTAGCAGTTTTGGGAAATGAACCCATGACTCCCTGATCGCAGGGTGAATGCCCTAACCACTAGGCTACCAGCTGCCCCAAGGACTGTTAAGGGAGAGATACCCATACGCTTCAGGATGGTGTGTGGGTATCTCCCCCTTAACGGTCCTCTGCAAACCATTGATGGACTGATATACTTCAGAGACGGCCTATCCAATGGTAAGATACATGGGAGCATCTTGGGAAATTAGAGAACACCTTATGAGCTCTCACAGTGTAAAGAAGTGCAGGGAAACAAAAAATTTAAATGGAATATGAAGTTAAGCATAATAGTTCATAATAGTGTATTGATATTGGTAGTATTTTTAAAATTCATTGGTAAAGCATCTCCCATCCAATCCCATTACTTTGCACAGAATGCTGCAGTCTGATTCGACAATGCCTTCAGTACCAGCCAGACAGGAGGCCTAATTTTCGGCAAATCTTGTAGTGGTTTAAAGCCAAGTAACAACCTAGGATCAGATTAGTGTGGTAAGAGAGGTCATAAAGGCTAATAGAAAAAGCTGTTAAATTAAAACAACAAATGTTCTGGAAACTGATCATTTTACCTTATCTTTTTTATCTTCCAGGTTGTGGAATAGGACTTTTTCTTCACCTCAAGCTTCAGAGAAGAAGAGACCAGCTCTCAGAATTACTCTGTGTTTTGTACTTTTTTTATTCTCAGATCTTAGCACTTTTGTACATAGAAAATAAACATTAGAGCACCATAGTTCACTCTCTCCATAGTCTGTTATCTGTGAAACTGTCTAGTGTACCCGTGATTGGGAGAAAATCAAGCTGAAATGTTCATGCACATATTGTGAAAGTCAAGAGTATCTTGATTTTATTCATAAATAGTAAGTAATGCAGGTATTAAAGTTTAAAATGACCTACAATAAGTAAACATGGGTCTATAATAAAAATGTGACAGTACATATCATCTGAGTCACATAACCAGAGATTGAAGTTGCTATCCTGTTGATGGACAATCTTACAAAGCTCAACATTAAAAATAATCAAATGAAACATTAAAAAGAGACAAAATACAATCAAATCATTCTCTTTTGTGTAATAAATATATTACATTTTAACACCCTCATCAAACTCACTAATAGATTCTGTCATTAAAAGTGCACAGAAACACACAGGCACACAATTACATCTTTCTGTTGTCCTCTGATTCAAAAAGCTTCATTCTCTCCTGAACAGAGAGACCATCCCTTAGACTCTGGAAAGGGAAATGGAGAGAAAGAAAGAGAAGAGAGTGAGTTATGGTTACAAAAATTGTTCCAGTACTGACAAATGCTGTGCTTTGCCCAAAAGCTCCTCTAACCTTGGATCTGGCTGGTTGCTTTCGCTTGGAACGCGCCCTCATGAATTCGGGATTACTTCTGGACTTCATCACATCTGTGACGCGCGCACACACACACACACACACACACACACACACATACACACAGTTTTAATGTTTGGACCATTATTTGGGAAAGTTCATGAGTGTGTTTATTTACCATATCTGTAGCCCTGAACGCTGTAAGGCTCAGCTCTGTGTTTCGTACAGTCACTTGGAAATTTGGCTCCTAAAACACTCAACTCGTTCAGGAGCTCCTTGGAGTGCTGAACATGCACCAAGCCACCCACCCACACACACACACACACACACACAAACACACACACACACACACACACACACACACACACACACACCAACAAGAGTTATGGAAAAGAAAACTGAATAAAATTGCAGTGTATAAAATGAGGAAAACTGCAAATAGAAAGTCAATTTATCATGAAAAATAAAGATAAGAACTGTATGTTACTCTGTTTGCTGCCTGCAGCTCCTCCTTCAGTGAGCTGATCTCCTGCTTCAGACACTGAATCTCTGACTCCTTTACCCTCAGAGTTACCTACACACACATAGTTTGTTTACATCCATTTTTTCTTTCCGTGAACAAACAAATCAGTAATTAGTCAATTTATTTTGTATTCACCTTTGAACTTGTTACAGCTATATATTGTTTTATATCCGTGTCTATTGCTGAAACCTTCACTTTCTAAGAAAGCACTTCTATGAATTTCAGCGTTAACGCAAATTTGCCCACAATAGATTTAACACTGCTTTGCCCAGCTCTACTTAAACATTGCCTCTCCACTAATAAAATAGTTATTATGACTATTTTCTTAAATATTTTTTTCAACTATTCTATCAAAACGCTTGACTATTATTATACTACTTGCGTGTTCTGTAAGATTAATAAAATGCCCAACATATGCTTCACTCTAATAACTGAATAGGAAAAAAGTCGCATTTGAGCAGTAGGACGCTTGTCTGGACTAGAGTTAACACAAATATTTCTGCCTGGATTTGCAGGTCAAGTGTGCAGAGCTGGCAACTGCATTCTGATGCCAGGGAGAGAGAATCTTACTTGATAAATGTTTCAAAAAGAGCATGGTTTCAAAAAGTGGCATGCTTGTTAGGTTTCTGTGTTTAAACTGTACTTTAATTATCAAATTGCCAGAATATTATCAGACAGTTGCAGGCTTAATTAAGATATGTGAATACCCTGTGAATACTGCAAACAGATTCATTGATCATTTCTGTTTGAATTATTTTTTAATCAAGGTGTCAAGTTTAATTATGTAATCGTGACATCTGTGAGCATTCCAAAGCGATGCTTATAGTCAAATATCCAGAGCAATCTGTATTGTATTACAGTGTTTCAACAATGAGTATAAGGTTAAAAGGCAGAACGCAGAATGTTCTGAACGAAAACAAAATATGTTCACCCAGAAAATGAATGCACTGCATAATTTGAGTCTGTAATGACATTCTGAGTAAATTTACCTCTAGTTGATAAATGTCTTTTCCTTGAGGGAGATCCACTCCTCCATTCATACAAGACTGCATGAGGGAGAGCTCAGTCATCAAGCGCTTATTCAGCTCCTACAAAACAAACACAAACACACACACACTGTAGAAAAGCAGCATACTGTATAGCATGGCAAGTGTTTATTCATGTTGGTGCGTGTGTGTATGTGTGTGTGTGTATGTGTGTGTGTGTGTGTGTGTGTGTGTAAGGCATTCACATGATTGCGTGTGTTGAGCTCCTGGTTCTCTCTCTTGGTGGAGCTCAGAGCCTGTCTGTCTGTCTCTATGGTTCGGCTCAGGTGGGCATTCTGCAGGCATTTCTGAGAGTACTGCTCAGACAACACCTCCAGCTCCCTGTGCAACGACTCCAGCTCCTCACTGCATGAACACAGATATCAGACTGCTCAGTTTAGATTTGAGACATTACAAAAGCAGCACTAATCACCACACGTGAAAAGAGGTGGAATCTAATGCACACACTCACTCGAACTGTGCTCGCAGCTTGCTGATGTCTGGGTTGGCTCCACTGTGCTGGGCTTTCAGACTTTTCTCCAGTTCCTCCTTATGAGCTTTGCGCATGGCCTCAATAGCTAAATGTATATCCACACACACAAACAACTAGGGCTGAAATTATTATTCGAGTAACTCTAATAATTCGATTACAAAAAATGTTCGAGGCAAATTCTTTGCTTCGAGTCTTCGTTTAATTCATGTCACATCTATTTAAAATGTCTCTGTTGTCGTATCACTCCCGCTTTGCAGACACTGCGCAGCTCCGGCACCATTGTTTCACACGGACTGTTATAACTGACGCGCATTTCAAAGGTTTCAGACGGTGCGTTTGTTTTTCCGTGGAAATGGCAGAAAATGAAGATCCTGGTGTACGTAAAAGGCAGAAAATGTCTAAAGTGTGGGACTATTTTACACTGCATAAGGCGGACAGCGTAGTGCAGTGTATATTGTTTTTTCCGCCGGTGCTGCTCCGTGTCTTTGCGTGCTCTTAGTGTGTATGTACTTCTGTTTTTAGTCGCTAATTATAACTTACTAGTGAGTTAACTTAACGTTTTGTACGATTATTAAACTATTTCCATTGGTCTACAACGTCATCAGCCCACAGACGAGAGACAACTGGTCCGCTAAACGGTAAGTTTCAGTGTGGAGTCTGGTGAACGCCTTCTCTGCACGCAGTGCGGCATGTTCAGCCCCTCTCTCCGTCACTAGCGCCAGCGTAAAGTTTACCTGCGTGAAGTGTACGTTAGTTACGTATCTGACGGAGAAGGTTTCAGCGTTAGAAGAGCGCATCTGGACATTAACTAGGGATAGGAGACAAGAGTCATGTGTGCTGCTAGCCAGTCCGGGTCCCTTAGAGGAAGATAGCTCGCCCCCGACTCCGGCTGTAGAGCCCCCGCAGTAGGGCAATTGGTGGCTGAGTGCTTACCTCGCGGAACAACGCGGCTCGAAAATCGTTGACTATTGATTTAGTTGTCTAAAAACACAAATGTATGATTTATCCGATTACTCGATTAATCGATGAAAAAATCGACAGAATACTCTATTCCAAAAATATTCGATAGTTGCAGCCCTACAGACAACTAACTCATATATAAAAATACATCATATCTAACTACTAATCACCATTAAAAAACATTAACCAGTTATTTAGCATGACTTACAGTATACTGTAGTGCTGCATTACATTCTCTAGCTTTGGCAGAATTTTTTACATTATTTTCATGTTTTCTTTCACTACATGCACATGTTGTACTTGCACTGGTAACTACATCATATTACCATTTGGAGTCCCTGTGAGGTCAGCCAGCCGGGACTGCTAGTCTGGACAGTGAGCTATAGGATGGTACATACAACCAAACTACTACTATTGTACCTCAGTTAAATTAAATTGTACAGAAAACATCATTATTTAACATGTGCACACAAACTGATCAGAGTAAATATGTTTTCATATTTACAGGTTTGTTGTGCTTTTGATTTTACAGCATTACATTTATTTCATGCACATGTATACATTTTTGTGTTTATTTTGCAATTTACCATGAAGCAGCATGAGCTGACTCATGAAGTATACAGCAGCAGTATTGTATGGCAGAGTAGTACCTGCAATTGTGGCATTGGTTTCCTCCTGCAGTACTTTCTCCCTTTCCTGTGTTAGCCGCTCCACCTCTATTTGGTGCTGCCGCTGCATCTCCTCAATCACTCTCTGATGGCTTTGCTCCATGCTGCTGAAGCCAAGTTCACAAGTAGCCTGCACACACGTGCAAACGTGATTAGAGTAAACAACAAAGTTTGCAATGGCCTTCAAAGCAAGTGTTACAGGGACCTTGTTTAGTGGTAAAACTAGCCTTCTCCTGCGGTGGACAATGTAATGATATTATATTGTTATTACAATAATGAAACTGTAAGCAGTTACTGTACTTCAGTGTATTTGAATAAATGTATGCACAATACATCTACTTTCCTTTAGTTTCATTAAACACAGTACATAGTCTAGTAACCCCATACCCTTTGTAGAGTGTACTGCAGTGTTTTAAACCTAGCTGATTCTAGGGCTTTCAGGCTTTCATCAATCAGTTGAAGCTGGTTTCCTTTGAAGAACACATTCACTATATAAACAAGCCGGTTAGTTTGACACTACAAATATTTTTATAGGCAGCTTCTGAGGGCCCATGTTCTACATTTATAATTCATTTTACATGACCATTTCCCAACTTCTCTTCATCCCTTAGAATTAAACAAGCTGATTTTATTTCTGCGTTTTTAAGTCTGATTGGCTGTTGTGTCTTGTTCAAAAAGCAGTCCAGACAGAAACACTTCTTGCTGCTGGCTGAATAAACATGTACGTACCAATTTATTGTTTTTTCAAGACATTAAACCAGTAGAATGAAATGGACTGTTTTTGCAGCTTAATTTCTGTATTTGGACTATATGGACTGGAAAGTGAATAGTGATGTTTTTGAAACAGTGTTTCAAAATACAGTTTTCCATTAAGTACTTCGAGAAGTGTAAAAATATGTTATTTAACAGAACATACATCTATAAGCAAACCACTGATAATTATTCGATTAACAGACTTCAGTTCCTCTCCCTTTGCCATTACCATCATTTGAAAAGTGAATTAGTCTATTAAAGTGTGACAGTACAACAGATGCCATATTGCCCACAACACTGATAGCTTCTTTTGAAATTACTGCTTTTATCACACGAACACTGCAGTTTGTTTTATAATCATTAAAGCAGTACAAAGAAAACAAAATGTCCAAATGTCTTTTTAAATAATCACAGCCACCTTATTTGAACCGTAGTCTCATTCCTACATATGTGTGTTAGTACCTTAAGGGTTTCCAGCTCCTGCTCATATGCCTGTCTCAGGGAGTTAGCATCTCCACTGTGAAGCTCATCTTCCAAGCAGCTAACCTGTGCTTCCAGCTCTTTGATTCGCTCTTTCAAAGCACTCGCACAACCCCTCTCATCTTCATCGGACTCTGAGGGGGTCACAGCCCGTGGTCGGGTCTGGGTATAATATGCATGAAGACGAGTCATCTCGTCCTCGTGGATTCGCTGAAGCTCCTGGAGCTTCTCTTCAAACTCTGACTCCAGCCGCTGCACCTGCTGCCCCCTTATCTGGGCATCGGTCTCTGCAGACACACGCCCCAGTTCGGCCATTTCTATAACCACGCGACCCTCACGCAGCTTCTCCTCGTAGCGCTCGGTCTGTTCCTGAAAGAGTGCCTCCATGCTGCGACAAACGGCACGGCACTCACACATGGCCCTCTCTCGCTGCTCCCGCAAAATGCACATTTCTTGCTGTAGAGCCAAGCGCTGGCGGCTCATCACATATGCCAGAGTGGCTCGAGACAGGACAGTCCGCAGAACAGCTGGAAGAAAATCAGGCAGCATGTCTAAGTCATCGTCTTCAGGCTTCATCTGGACAGAGAGAGCCTGAAGCGTCTGGGCCTGCAGACGCAACTCTGTGACTAGGCTGTCACTGGCTGTACACTTAAGCTCTGTGTCCCCTGGGCCGAGCTCCTCCACTAGGTCCTTTTGGATCTGCTCGCTGTATGGGGCTAGCTCAGGCGGGTTGATGTCAGCTAGCCTGAAATTTGCCTTGGAGCCCATTTCTCCTCTGGTGCCACTTGGTGAGAAATTAGATGCAGACCAAGGTGAGTGACTAAAGGTGTCCGAACCTTGCTGCTCATCTGACTTGCGTGTGTGGAGGGTGTACAAGAGGTATGCTACTTCTGCTCTCACACATAGTCTACAGATCTCAATATGGCCCAGTGTGAGCCCATTTGTCTCCTCCAATTCTTGATAGCAATAGAAGAACTGTAAAAAGTTCTCTGCCAATGTCTTTTCATGGCTCCCATCCTGAGTTTCTCTCAGTGCTTGAGCCTGGACCTGCAGCTCAGCAAGTTTCTGGAGCAACTCCCTGCTGGGACGTTCTAGTGCAGAAGCCATCCTCTGGATGATGAGTGCCTCAAGAGACAAGATCTTGCTAACCATGTCCTGATTTAGACTCATCTCTGAACACTCACTCCCTTCTTGCAGATCTTGTTGGAGATCAGAATTAATCATTCCATTACTAAACATATTAACAGTGCTATTAGCAGCAGTCCTTTCTAGCATGATCCCCTGTAGGCAATGGAAAAGCTGACCACTTCGCTTCGCGTCAAGGTCATCCAGTGTAGCTTCGGCATGCAGGGACTGAGTGGTCTTTTGCATGTTCTGGCGGCTTTCTCCCTTAAGTGCATGAAATTGTTGCTGCTGCTGCAGATGCATGGTGATCTCCCGGAGCCTCTCTTCTGTGTCACATAACTTGCCCTCCAGTGCTTGTATCACTGATATCACTCTTTCTGATTCGTCTCCCTGAGCAACTGGTTGCATTTCTGTTCCACCAGCTTTATTATTTTTGACTTTTTGTTCAGCATCTGAACGTTTGGACAGATCTTGTCCCTCAGTCTGCCTGTCACTTGTAACACTATCCTTCTGAATGTGGCTCTGAGCTTCTTTCAGCCTGTGTTCGGTCTCTTCCAAACTGGTGCCCAGGGCAGCCATTTTGACAAGTATCTCTTGCAGCTCCCTCTCCTTCCTGTTGAGCTCTCGCTGTTGCTGCTCCAGTTGGGCTCCAAAGCGCTCCGCACACACTCTTTCACAATCTTGAAGGGCACCACGAGCGCATTCCAGCTCTTCACACACTCGCTCGTAGTCATGCTCCATATCATAATACAGTGTCTCCTCATTCCGGAGTCGCACCTGCAGCCGGCCAACCTCGCTTTCTGACTCTTCCAGCTGGTTCTGCAGTTCCTGGCACTTCCTCTCCAGTTCCTCCACTCTGCCTACCACCGGTACGTTCTGCAGCTCTGCTTCCATCTGCTGCAGCTGCTCCTCCAGTTCCTTCCTTCGCTTTTCTGCATGGTCAAGACTATCACTAAGGCTCCTCCTCTCCCTCTCCTGACTGTCCTGGAGAAGGCGCAAGTGTCTCTCTAGGCGGACATCTTTCAAAACCTGTGCTTCTTCTGTAGCTTTCAAACGTCCTGTTACATCTTCCAAACGGCAACGCAGGTCCTCTAGAACATCGTCTTTTTCCTTCAAGGTGGCCTCTGCTTTCTGCATTCTTGACTCCATCTCATGCAGGCAAACCTGACCATCATTCAACTCAGCCTGCAGGCGGGACTCAGCGAGTTTCAACTCCTTCACCTCCCTCTCACTTCTCTCATGCTCTGACCTCAGTTCACTGTAGAGAGTCTGAAGCTCAGTCTCCCACTCCATCTCTGTCTGGACCGAGGACGAAGAGAAGGACGCTGGTAATGGTAAGGCAGACTGCAAGAAACCAATGAAGTACATTTAATAAAATAGCATATGGGCCTGATGGCCAAATAAAGTTCTTAAAGTTTACTGCATACAGTAATTTAGCAGCCATTTAATCCTCTTAAAAAACACTTTTAGTATTCAGTTAAAGGAAGAGCTTTGTGAAAAATCCAACAGACACATAACTGATACACAACTGACTACTCCAGATGTGTTTTTGAAGTTTGCTTCCTTAGTTTTGCACTGCTAATGTTGTAGACAAGTAATGCATATACCACCCGTGAGCATTGCAACTGCAATGATCACACACTTGGCTAAATCCACTTTTGTGGTTTTTGACACAGTATGACACAAGGTTATGTAATAAAGTCTGAATTTGTTTGTTCACTAAATTTAATTTTTCAGCGAACTATTGCTTTAACTGCCACATCATTTAAGGATACAGGTACCTGTTTCTTCTTCTCCTCAGGTTTAGTTTCCACCTGTGCACTAAAAATGGCATTAAATCCACCCACACCTTCACCTTCTCTCTCCTGACCACACTCTCCAGAGGCAACATCAACTGACTGATCAGTGTGTGGCAATGAGTTGGTGGGTACGCCAGTGGGCTCTATCATGTGTTGATTCTGTAAATAGAATGGCCTTTCATTAGGGCTAGTGTTCCCTGTCTCTATGGGTTCCTCATTGACCAAGGTTGTGATAGGTTCTTCAGGAGTCGATGCAGGTGCAGAAGGGACACAGAATGGCTCTGATCTGGTCTGTGACTTTCTGCTGAACTCCTCCCTTTTTTGCTGCCTGTGACGGAACTCTGCCCAGTCAAAGGTTTTATAACGACCCTCTCTGCGACGTTCACTAATGCGGCTCCGCTTCTCCACCTCTGCACAGGATGTGTTTGAAGAGGAGAGGCCTTTATGTCCAGGAAAAGAACTCAGTGGTGCCTTTTGAGAGACAGGGCTGAGAAAGAATGCAAGAAACCCCAAGATAAACCATATCATAAAAACAAAACATTTCACATAACCTCCTCATAAGCAATCCACAGTACAGAAAGCCTTTCTATACTAGTTCAGACCTGAAGTTTTTAGAAGCATTTTTCCTTGTAGCATAAGAAAAGAAAGAAATGAGCAGAAATTAAATGAACGGTCATCATCTATGATGGAGGATTTTCGTAACTGATGACTGGCTGAAATTACCTTGTGACATCAGGAACAACATTTGGTCGAACATTCTTCATAACCGCCTGAATCCAGTTCCGACGTATCCCATAAGTCATTGCACAGAGGGTAAAAACTCCATCTTTAGTCTGTTCACAGAGAACATAACATAGTTTCACCCACACACAGCACCAACAAAACATACACACAATGCTCTTCTGTACTCACATGAATCTGAAAGCCGTAATTTCTCTGTACAGGGAAGTCTGTTATGTCATAACAAGTGGACAGGTTGATCTCACCATCCAGATCAGCAGCCTGTGAAATACAACGGAGAGCAATTAATGACCCCAGCATTCATGGTAGTGGTCCTACTGTACAAATACTATGTTCAACAATTACATCTAAAACGAATGACTAAATGAATGATTAAAACCCCCCTGCCTGCCACAGGAAAACATGGTTGAAACAGGGCTAGTAACATAGGAAATCTAGGCAAACTATTTCTTACTTTAGATGCAAACATACCTCTTCAGCAACTGCATCCCGATAGAATCTCAAAGTCTGGTCAGTAAGAACAAACCAATGTTTCCTCCACTGCAATGAGAAAAGAATGTCAAAAACACACTCCATGCCTCAGCATTAACACACACTGGCTATGAGATCAAGTGGCTCTGAGCACAAACACACACATTCCAGTTACCTTTCCATCCTCTCCCAGCCTTGTCATCCATCCCTTTTTAAAGTTCAGAAGGTCAGGCTGCAAGGACAGAAAATCAGCATTATTAAAGTAAAGTGCCCCCTTATAGTCACACATGAACACAACACAGCACACAGTGTGAACAATGTGAAATTCTGTCTCTGTATTTAACCCATTCACCAAGTGAAGCAACGGGCAGTCAGGAGCCTAGCGCCCAGGGAGCAGTGTGTGGGGACGGTACCTTGCTCAAGGGTACCTCAGTGGTGCCACTGGCAGTCCTGGGACTTGAACCCACAACCATCAGATCGCAGGGGCAACTCCCTAACCACCAGGCTACCAGCCGCCCCATTAGGCTCTGTTATCATCATCATTCAGTACTACATTTTCTCATGATTGCAAATGGCAGATTTTAGTATCACCATTAATATCATCATCATCATGTACAGAACTCACCGTGGATGTTTGTTTAGTCAGGCTGCGCTCCAGTGATTTGGAGCGTCGGTCAGTGGAGGAGGCTGGGGTTTGTGGGACGCCAGAATCATCGTGATTGTGAACCAACACCTGCAGACACAAAACCAATACATAACTGAGCAACAGCACTAAGTATCAGTGTCAGTAGTGTCAGTATCAGTGTTTATTTTGAACCAGCACATCTACAACACATCTACAAACAGACACCACAAATGTTTCTTTATGTTTTTTTTTACCTGTACCGTACTGCGACTCGCTCTTTTGTCACGATCATGTTCTGAAGTGGAGGAAGAGGATGATGACGAAAAAGAGGAGGAATATGCATCGTTGGCCTGAGAATGCATACCATTTTCCTTCTCAAACTGTTCAATCACTTGAGACCTCCTGAAACATACAACATAAACTGATTTACAACACATGTAGAGAGACAGAATATAGAAAGAAAATTATACAATCCAAAAGATGAACAAACACATGGGTTTACACATGGGTTTCATGGAACAAAACAAGGAAATGTGGAAAAATGTGGCAGGTTTAATGTGGCTGATGGGCATGAAGCGGGCAGAACAGATTGACAGGAGAAGAGCTGTAAGGATTTCCTGAAAAATAAAGAAACAGAAACACTGACGTGAGAAGCAGACATTATGACTTCATAAACTAAACAAACTGGTGGAAGCTGTTGATAGGAGGTAAATCCACTCCATCACTAAATTTCAGAAAAATTTTATGGACCATTTCAGGTGTTTTTGTGACTGTCAAATATCTTTTAATGTATTAAACTGACACATATTTCTGTTTTATTCCTCACCAAATTTGATGTAAATGCTGTAATACATGAATGGTGCCTATTTCTCTTACCTGCGCTGTTTTCCAAACAAGCGATTGACTTCCTCTCGCCCAGGGCTGTGTGTTCTGTGTGTTTCTTCTCTTCCGGGCCTGAGCATATGTCTTCCTAATGTGTGTGACTACACCATGTGACTACACATTCAGAAACACCCCCAGCAGGTTGCAGAGAACTGTTTCTGGTTAACAGATTGCGTTGTGAGCCTAATTTGCAGGTGTAATTAGCAGGAGTTTTCACACCTGTAGTGTTGGTCACAGCCGGTCTGTGTGTCCTCACTGTCGGATCTCATCTTCTCCAGAGAAGAATATCCACTCTCTGTGCCTTCCCGACCCTTGTCTGAAAAACAGATCAGAAAAAGAGGACAGTCAATGGATTTCGCCTTAATTAAGTGCACAGTTTGCTGGCAAATCAGCAGTCAGGTCAGCAAAACAACATACGAGATCAGGATGAATAGTTGATCAGTTAGTGTGCATCAGCAGCTTTGCAACCACATGTGTTCAAAGATGAATGCATCTGTACGCTCTTCAATGAACGAATGTTTTGCCAACTGTTATTATAACTGATCTACAAACTGACATGTTTGTGCAAAACCATGACAATGAACATTCTATTGTCATCAAATGCAAATGCTTTTTCTTCAAAACATCCCCAAAATAATCATGAAAATACCAAATTTTGAACCCAGTATCATGAATCTAATCAAATCAGATTGTTGGCTGTGTGTATGTGTACACACTTAGTCATAGTAATCTAATGTAATATCAAAATATTTTATTACCCGTAACAAGACAATGAAATAACACGTGAGATGAGATGCGTGGAAAAAAAGGATCACGAGTCCCTCAAACCCGAGGATAATTTAAGGACCAAAACACACCATTATTCAAAACTGCACTGTTCAAATCATAGTTTCAAATTTAGCAGTAATTAGTTATAGCCTGCATTATGGTTATGCATATTTTAAATTCTTGTTCACAAACAAAGACTTGTGGATACACTCACTTTTATAGGCTTTTTCAAATATTTGCTTCTTTCTCAAATGGAGTATTCTGTTATCTTTGAGAGGCTCTGCATGGCTTAACGTTCTCTTCAGCCCATTTTTATTGTTTTGCTGACTTTAAAACTCCTATTACTTAATTAAAGTCAAACTGATCTATTGCTAATATGGTCAATAGTGTCAGCTCAAGAAAAAAAATCATCAGTTAAACACTCAAGAACACACTCCCACTTTCCCACCCTCCTCTTACCATTTGTGCTGGAGCTGTCGGGTGGCTGGTTGAGTGGTGAAGAGAGGCAGGAGCTGACTGAGGAGCTGGAGGGACAGCTGGTGTTGCAGTTGCTGTCCAGAAGGACCCCTCCTCTTCCACTGAGCTCCGCCTCCACTTCTTGAAGCCCCCTCTCTTGAGAGGAGGGCAGTAGTGAGCTGCCCTCCACAGCAGGTGTCACAGTTTCCCTTCTGTTGTTTCCAAAGTAGCCACTAACACTGCTGCCTTTAGCACCTGCACTAGTGTCCAAACTTCCACCACTTGGGCCATTACTTCCTTTAATGCTGCAGCTAGTGTTTAAACTGCCTGCACTGTGAACACCACCTGCAACTCTATCGCTGCGATTACTACGAGCAACGTCACTGATATTTTCAGTGGTACAAGCAATACAACTGATGCTACTCTTCCTAGTGCTGCTGTTGAGACTACCACCATGATCATTCATACTACTGCAACTAACACTGCTGCTGTTGGCATTCACGCCACTGCAACTAACACTGCTACTGCTGGTGCTGCCATTGGACATTTGGCCTCTATCAGGTACTGCCTGCTTAGGTAGGCCAAGCTGCTGGAGAGAGAGAGAAAGAGAGGAAGAGAGACAGTGTTGGTGCAAGCACGCATACGGTAACAGCAAAATCCGATTGCTACTGCTAGGAAAGGAAAAGCCAACTACACACACACACTCAAACACACACACACACACACACACACACACACATAGCTCTTATCTAATGCACCTTAGTTGTGCATGGCCATTGCCCTCCCCCTCTGTGAACCCACAACCCCTCTGTTAATCCTGATAAGATCAACCAAGTTAATTCCATTAATGCTCCATATGACCAACACTTCAACATATACATACAAAAACTACATAAATAGCTGGGACTCACCCAAACAATCAACCAGGGAACTATACAAAGACTTTCTCTGTCTCTTCCTCTCTCTCTCTCTTACACAAACACACACACACACACACAAGATCAAAATGAGCTCAGACTGTGCTGTCAGCAAACAGGGAGGTGGACAAGCCAGCGATAGAGGACGAGGGATTAGTAAATCAAGCAGACAGAAAGATGTGCGCAGCAGTCAGAGCTGTAATTAAACTACACAAAGAGCTTTGTAGGTGGACATTTAAAGGAGCAGCACTCCAATAATTTGGGGTTATTCCAACATTTCAGTGTGTGGAGTGGCTTCAAGACATTGAAGGCCGGAATAAGGCCATAAATTAATAAGGCCTCCTTTCTGTAGTCTATGCGTTGAACGATCAGTCAAAAATTACAGTATTGACTGTAGAGTAAGCAGATTTATACACTGTATAACATGCACCGGGTATTCTGCTTTCTAAAACAACATTAGATTTACATTTGTACCCAGAAAGTATCCAGGCAATGTAAAACATCTCTACAATTGTGATTTTACTGGAGATGGAAAAAGAAATCTTTATTTCAAATGTAAGTTATTGTAATTTGTAAAACGCAGCCTCTTCAGCAAAGTACTTTCTGTAATAGAAACCCAATGAATACTTTAAAACTGATGCAGATACATACCACTGGGTGTGCAGGATCTCGCCTTCTCTTCTTCTGGTTCGGTTTAGCAGCAGTTGGATGAATAAGTAGATTTTCTTGCCACCTAAAAGAAACATTAATATAGATCCCATTGCAAAACCAAGAGTCTGTATTAGCAATGCACACATACAGGTCCTCTTAACTTGTCTATGAAGCTTTCTCTAAATGTATGCACACTAAGTACAACCATCTGTATATGTCTACAGCCCGTCAGTCACACAAACACTTCACCTGTATTTTAGCATTGCCAGTGCATATACATCAGAAATTGTCCCTGCTTAACTAAAAAGTTGTGTTGGATTTCTCTTACTTCTGTTTCCTGGACATGTCTGGTCTCAAAGAGCAAGTGAAGGTGGAAAATAAGGTATTCCCAAAAAGGTGAAAGGGAAGAAGGAAACAGGAATGAGAAAAGTAACGATCAAAAGCGTGAACAGTCTACAACAGCCTTTTAAAGGGTCACAGACAAAAAATACACCCACAAATCCCAGACACCCTCCATTACACTCTTAGCGGATTAGAGCAGCCTTGCTGAGATTTACTGACTTATAACACTTAAGCAGAGCATTACGGGGGGGCGGGAGAGGGAGTCAAAGAAGAGGCAGAAGAAGAAAAAAGGGCAGAAACACAAGAAGGGGGCCAAACCTGAAGTGTGATGTGGAGCATAGGCCTTCAGAAGAAAGGAATTTGAAATACAGGCTCAAAATGAAGATGCTGAAAGTAAGTCTTGGCACTGGCATAGCATGGTGGCTGGTCAGCTTTAGGTGTGCAACTCCAATAGTTACTGTGAAACCTTTTAATTTTGGGGTTTGGGAGGTGGGGTCTCTCCAATTCAGTTATGTTAAAGTCCACCCACTGTCTAGGACACCCTCAGTCACACCTTGAACCCAGGTTTCCCTCCGAGTCACATTCAAGCACGAAACCAGCCACCACATCTTTTAGAACTGCTTACATCACTGGACCGCTCAACACACTTGGAGGAGAACATTAATCACCAATTCTGTTATGTCAGCAAACAGACGAGAGGTTGGGGAGAGGGCAGCCCACCTTACCCACCCAGAGAGAGCAAATCCAATTGTGCTCTCTTGGACAACAGACTGAGTCAATTATCTGAGGCAAATATTTAAGACAAGCAAGAGCTAAAACTAAAATGCTGTTATATAACAAATAACTTAAATAACAGCTTAGCTGTCACAATACGTTTGCACATGATTATACTGTTTAAAAAAAAAGGTTCAAATTGAAGTAGGGGTGGTGGCAAAACCAAAAAAGTCCGAAGTCCAACATGCTAAAGCACGTTTGCATTCTCTGTTCTTATACCTTTGTCTCTGTGGATGAAACTGAGGTGTCCGTCCTGCACCTCACTTCACTAGGTCATATTCGAGCTCTTCTGGGGTGCCAGGCTTTCACACACCTACACACATCGTGAAATGTGAACTCTCCACTTCTACCGCAGATACAGATACTAAGGAACTGTGGGCCTCCCATCTCACCAAGAGTCACCCCGATTTTGTCACACAGAGAACAAGAGACTGAGTCATGACCAATGTTTTAGATGCTTATTTTGACAAAGAAGACAGACTCCTATCCTATATACACTATATGGACAAAAGTACTGGGACAAACTTGTTTTTTAGGGTTTGGGCTCGACCCCTTACTTCTAGTGAATGGCAATCTTAATGCTGCAGCAGACCAAGATATTTTGGACAACGCCATGCTTCCAACTTTGTGGACACAGTTTGGGGAAGAACCTTTTCTATTCCAGCATGACTGTGCCCCAGTGCACAAAGCAAGCTCCATAAAGACATGGCTGGATGAGTTCGGGGTAGAAGAACTTGACTGGCCACACAGAGCCCTGACCTCAACCCCATCCAGCACCTTTGGGATGGACTGGAACAGAGATTGAAATCCGGGCCTTCTCATCCAACATCAGTGCCTGACATCATAAATACTCTACAGAAAGAATGAAGAGTGGAAGCAGTTATAGCTGCAAAGGAGGACGAGCTCCATATTAAAGTCTATGCATTTGAATGCAATATCTTTAAAGTCCCTGCTGGTGTAATGGTCAGGCGTCCCGAAGCTATTGTCCATATGGTGTAACTCAGATTCACTGTGTGTGTGCATGTGTGTGTGTGTGCACACGCTTTTGAAGCCATTTTGACATTTAGTCTTATTAAAAATATTGGCCTGGAAGTGCAAGCAACATATAAAATAATGTTAATTTGTCAGCTAGATGTTCTTTCATGGCCATATTGGTTTGTGACACAGTGATTCTGTAAAATGCGGGGGCGCTCACTTGTATAACCTCTGATTCTGTCCTTTTCTCTCATTGTTCTTCTAATGTGAAAAATGTTTTTTCACTTTAGCCACGGTTAGTAGAACAGTTCACAACTGAAATAATTTAGACATGGAAAGCACTGTTTTGAAGAAAAATGTATTTATTGAGTACAACAAAAGGAGCACTGGGCTGTGTCTTATTCATGGTAGGGAACCCATCACTCAGGAAACACTGGGTAGATACTGTAGGTGTGAATATGCTAAAATGTATGGTAGTGGATTTGAAAATATACAAGAAAACAATAAGAAACAGATTTTTCAGCGCTTTGTCTTCAGTTTATGACTCGATTAGTGTTTTGCATTGTGCGGCTGTTTACATTTGCTGAACTAAAATTCTCCTTCCATGTTTGGATCCACTTTCATTTTTTGTTTCTTCATTATAGCGTCCAGTTCAGTGGATTTATTCCCTTTCTGAGATGAAGAAGAGAAGACACATCAATCATCTGGCTTATTGAACGGCATGTAAAGATTTATATGCACAGTGTTATTTTTTATTATTAAAAGGTCTCATTTTACTTGTGTTACCTCCATCAGTACTTTCTGCATTGTTAATTGGTTGAACACCCTGGCGCCCTCTTGTGGAGAAACGGTGCACAACTCCTCCTTATTCAGGGAGAAGAGCTGAGCTCCGCTGAGGATTCCCAAGCAGTTCACGGTGCTAAAAGAGAGAGGGAGAGATTTAGGAAAGGAGGTGAATATTTATACACATTTACAAGTGATCAGACTAATATCAGAATTTCTGATAAAAAAAAAAACATTTGTGTGAAAGTTTGGGCACTCCTGCTCAAATAACACATTCAGTGGCTTTTTTAGTTCAGTTTCACTGCATTGATCTGAGTGAAAAAAACTAAACCACACCTCTGCATGGAACAAACTTAAGTATTACATATTCCTGCACGTTTTAATACATATGTGCCGAATTTAATATACTGGAAAAAATCAAACTCTAACAGTGATGATTGTGATAAATTAGAGCACCCTGTCTATGCACAGTAAGACCTCCTTTGGTTGCATTCGACAGCTTTCAAACATCTGTGGCCAGCTAACAGTTCTCCTCTTTTTTGATTTTGAAATCTTTCCCATTTCCTTGCAGATGACTTCAAGTTCAGAAGCATTCACAGATCAATCAAGCACAGCAGGTTTAAGATCCAATCTCAGATTTTTAGTAATATTTGTATCTGCAGTTGAAAGCCATTCAAGTACTTTAATCGTTTGTTTCTTGAAGTTCTAGATAGGTTTAGATGCTGTGTATTGATTTGTTGACATTTCTTGCCACTGGCAGCCAGGGGCGTATCAAGCTTTCCAAAAGTGGGGTGGGGTGTTGTGACAGACAACGAATTTAGCTTGACTAATTTAGCGTGATGCACTATCTGATATCACTTCATTCTACCTGTTGACTGTTGGCTACGATGACCAGACGTCCTCTTTTCCCCGGACACGTCCTCTTTTTGAGACCTGGAGACCTCTAAAACCCGGCCGGGGTTTTA
>JBBPCX010000028.1:7639265-7664846 GCA_037974365.1 Hydrocynus forskahlii | reverse complement strand
TCTCTCTCTCTCTCTCTCTCTCTCTCTCTCTCTCTCTCTCTCTCTCTCTCTCTCTCTCTCCCTCTCTCCCTCCCTCTGCCAGACACAGTTCTGTACTTTTCCACTCTCGCATGGAGCTGCATGGGATCCCTGTGCTAAAACATATTGTACATTCTAAACACAGAATGTACAATATGTTCAGGACTCCTTATCTCACACCTTAACTGTACCAACTTTACTGCATGCAGTCGGGAGGTCTTTTTTTTTACCAAGTACACCTACAGTGTTCACTACCAAAGACAAATAGCTAAAATGTATGTTTAATAAAATGGTTAAGATGTCTACAAAATCAGTCACAGTGGTTTGATGTGAAATGCATCATTAAATAGCGAGTCTGAATTTTTCACATTGTCAGTGGTAGTGATGGGAACCGGTTGTGAAACATTTTCTTGCTCTAAAAGATATGTCACAGAAAGTTAAACAAATGAAACAGTCTCAAATATGTTGGCAAATGCCTCACATGTAGTTTTATGATAGTTTTGAGGTAAAGTTTTGGATGAAAACATATTGGTGCAATATATTTATGGCAGAGAATAACATGTGGTGTGTATTGAACTGTCCATTGAAATGTCATTTAGTTAACCAAGCATTGCTTCAGAGAAATCTATCTTTCATTTTAAGCATTATCTACCACAGGTTTCTGACCACAGGACCACTCTTGGCTGGATATTTGTGTTTGGCACACTATTCTCAGTATAAGAGTGACATTAAGGTTTTTAAAAATCCCACCAATGTTACTGTGCCTGACACACTTGTACCAACACCACACTTGTACCATCTGTGAGACAGTATTTGGTCCAAGTAAGAAAATCCAAGGTAGTTTTTCAGGAGCTTAAGTCACACACTGATTTCAAAGAAGCCTTAAATATGTCTAAGTGCATTAAATAAGTTTAATAAGTTTTATTTAGAATATTTCTTTCCCCATTAGATTACATAATGATACAGTATAGTAGCTGGTTTTATAAGACTGACTGGTTTATACGAATGACTGGTTTTGTTTTCCAACCAGTGTTCCATATAACAAGGAAGTAGTCATGCTTCTAAAAGTGCACTGACTGACTCTACAAATATTAAGCTACGTTAATGTTAAAGATATGATTCAGAATGATCTGATCTAATCATATAAACTGCCTTCCTGGTGAAAAGGCGAGTCTTAGTCTGAACACTAGTCTTAAGCACACATGTGTCTGAGCCAGTTTTGTTAATTGGTTATTTTGTGGACCTGTTACTGTTTCTCAGTGGACTTTTTGTTGTGTTGGACTTGCCTCAGTAAGAAAGCATCTGTTCCAGTAGGAGTGCCACTTCATTTGGCTTTGCTAATTGTGTTCCCCTGAGAGGATTAGCCGTGGGACAACATGCTCCGTGCTTCAGTATCAGCAATCGAAAGTAAACTGCTGTTTTGGAACTGAAGTGAGTCTTTATGGAACCAAGTGAAGTCAATTGAGGAGCACATATACTGTATGTTTAATGTTTAGTTTACAAAAAAGACTCACAAATGCATAAATACTTCTCACAAACAAATAGACTTGAAAACCCTCTTCATAAGAATGAGGTCGCTGTATAAGTGGAGCGAAACCCATTCATGATGGAGATGCTTCTGTCATGGCTTCTGTGGAATTTTCATCACTCAGCACATGGCTGTGGTGAGAAGTAATGACACTTAAAATAAACAGAAGTTATTTTTCATCATGTTTTGTTATTGCTTCTCCCTTTTTTGTAATGTTTTTGTGGAGATGGATTACATAATAAATCCATCCGTCCATTTTCTGAGCTGCTTGTCCTAATCAGGACGCAATAATAATAGATAAAGAAGAGAAATCTTGTGATTTCTGAAATCAGCCTTATTTATGTTTCTTCCTTTCCATAATTCATGCTCACATGGCTCTATGTTGCTCTCATTTGAGAATGTTTTCACAATTTTAATACAAATTTATCATTGGAAAGAGATTGATAAAGAAACATTATGTTGTAAAGTGTAAAAGTTTTAATGTTATTTAATTAAAGTTCACTTTAATTGGGGGTTGGGAGTTGCTGCATGCATGCAAAGCATACAAATGGCTACATAATGTTGTAGAGATGTTGGTATTATGGTTTTACTCTACACATTGTAAAGCCCTTTTAAAAATGGTCTGGGTCAGTAAAGCCTAATGCTTTGCTGCCAATACACAGAGCTTTTGGCCTTGTCTCAGGTAAATACTCTGATAAGGGCTTTTCTAGTTTTAGGTGATAACCATTGTTGTTAACCTTTAGCTCAGCCTCAGAGTAACTTCACATTTCGCTGTCAATTATCTCTATTTTTCTTTTTTTCTTTAACATGATTTAAAAATACTAGCTGAAATGTAATGAATAGAAATGGTCCAAAACTTATTTAGAATACAGTCTTGTAAATAAGGAGTTCCTTCTCTGGGAAAGTTGTTTTTTCGGAGTTAAGAGGAGTTTTGTTCTGACAGCAGCAAACACATTTCTGTACTGTTAAGCGAACAATAAAGGCATTCATCTGACCTTCTTGGGTTGGGGGGAGTGGGAGGTTGAGGGCCATATAAGGGGGCAAAGAAAAGAAGGATGAAGGAAGAGAGAGAAATGAGTGAGATCTGCAGAGAGAAGGATGAGCAAGCATGGAAAATGACACATGAGAGTGCAAACGAAAGCTTTAGATGCTTTTTTAACTGTCTTTTCCCCGCGGTGATTTACGCTCCCGCTGTGGCCAGAGTGTTTGTCCAAGGAGGCACTTCCACGGCAGTTTCCAGCGGAGAATTTTCACACACATGTACGCACACACAACTTCGCATTACATAATCCGTATACACTGAGTCTACACAGATCACATATTCTCCTACTGTGCCCCCCCTCCGCTTTGCTGTGTACAAATCTGAAAAGGATTTTTCCTCTGATTAGATTTCTCTTCATAATATCACAGTACTCCCACAAGGACATGAATGTGCACCAAGACATAGTCTGGTAACCTCACGCTGCCTCCATATTGCCACCAGTGGTGTTTTACAAAAAGAAAAGAAAACAAAAAAATCCCATACATATTATAGGATTTTTTCATTGTCGTTTTAAAGTGATGCTTTAGTCAAAAATCAAGTCAACACAATTTTCCCCTCACCGCAAACAGTTGATCAGCCGGGGCACATTCGGTGTCCAAGATTTTGTGCTGGAGCTACAAGGAGAATAAATCTATCAAGTAATGGAAACTTCCAGCAAATCACATGCCTAAATCTACACGCACTTGCCTCAAACTGTGTCGAGCAGTTTAGAAAGTTCAAAGAGACTTGCTTTTGTGATTTTTGACACACTGTTATTTGTAAAAATGGAAAAAGTATTTTGCATATAGGTTAGAGTATGATATACGGGATGCTGGTGAGTAGGGGTGCAAAATCAAAACCTGCACTGTTTTTGATTCCCTGCCAAGTCATGATATACTAAATCAATAGGACATGAAAGGGAATGAGTGATCATGACCAACTTCATGGTTGTGACATAGTCTTCAACAAGTGCCATCAGTCATCCGTGGATATTATTTACGATTATGTGTTTTGTTGCTTTACACTTCTGTAAATATGCCTCATAGTTGGTTCAGTATTGTCAGTATTTAATATTTTTCATATACAGCCATGGAAAAAATAAGAGTTATTGCTTTTGTAATTTGTGGGAGTGTGTCAGTGTAAAATGTGCATGTCTCTATTGTTTTATACACTACTGACCACACGTGATTCAAAATTCCAAACAAAATCATTTTGGAAGAAAATGAAAGAAGAATACATATAAGTAATTTCTTGTACCTTGGAAATGTTAAACCACACAAAACTCTTACATTAGTTTACAATTGCAACAATTAAAATAGTGATGTTACGTGCATAGTGTGCATGTGTGAGCTCTGTTTCAACCCATCAGAAACTGAATCAGGAGTGAAGCTGCTGGAATACAGCACTTAGAGAAGCTGCTCTACAAACACTACTGCACTCACAACACATATGGAGGCCTTTCTTATGTCTTACACAGCTCACACTGCAATAGTTTATAAATGAATAGCAACTTGTGCATTTTACACACACACACTGCCACAAATTGTACAAAAATTGTGAAAAGTGGTCTCTTATTTTTTCCATGGCTGTATAATGGATATTTTTACTTTCCCCAGCAGAAGAAAGTGCTTTGAAAACACAATGTAGCAAAACTGAGAGAAGTGCTTTCACTCACACAACATTGTTGCCTGTATATTTAGACTGCAGATCCAGTCACCTTGTTTTATGACTAATACTGAAGAGAAGCAATGAAACACATCATTTGTCAGTTCTCAGCTGTCACATAGACGCATCATCAGAGACGCATCCACAAATGATGATCCCGTAATGTGCATGCACTCCAAATTTGTTCCGCTATGTATTTGCTCTGTCATGAATCACTTCACATATGATGAATGAAGGCCATTTATCTCCATTAACTTACTGAAGTCTTTCCTTCCTTCTAGATGGAGAAGCCCCCGTTGCCGGGTGACAGCAATGGCCATGTTTTGGAGGAGAGCCACTCAGCCTTGGCTTTGGTGTCAGTAGAGGAGTCTGATGGGGCAGGGGAGGGGGAGGAGCGTCCTGCGTGGGACAGTAAATTACAGTATGTGCTCGCGCAGGTGGGCTTCAGCGTGGGCCTGGGGAATGTCTGGAGATTCCCTTATCTTTGCCACCAAAATGGAGGAGGTACAAGTGTGTGTGTGTGTGTGTGTGTGTGTGTGAGGTGTGCACACGCTCCATATTTCAAACACTAAAGTCAAAAAATTTAATTTTTTTATTCTTCACTACTAACCTATAGCTATTATGTGAATCACCAGACATATGTTAAATATTTAACAAGCTATTAAGCGATAGCCAATGGGATGAAACAGTTAATGATAAAGCGTTTAAAGTTAAAGGACAGTCTGAAATTTTACTCTGCATCAACGCACAGCTAGTTAAAAGAAAGTCAAACATGCACCGTTACATATTCCTTCCATGTTATAAAGGAAACGTGTTTTTTCTCCTATTT
Organism: Hydrocynus forskahlii; assembly: GCA_037974365.1. NCBI lineage: Eukaryota > Metazoa > Chordata > Actinopteri > Characiformes > Alestidae > Hydrocynus > Hydrocynus forskahlii. The sequence goes on along the minus strand of JBBPCX010000028.1, from coordinate 7,659,785 downwards.
TCATCTATAGTTGGATCACTCTGCGGTTTTAGAAATAAATGGATAAGTGGTAGAAATCTGTAAAATGTGGTAGTGTAAAATCTTAAGGCAAGAAATAGATGACAAAAATATTTAGAAAGTAATTCAGTGTTGTAAATAAAACAACAACACTCAAAATAATTTTAATACTCATGTTTTCTCTCTCATCTATCGTTCATGCCTCTCTCTCTCTCTCTCTCTCTCTCTCTCTCTCTCTCTCTGCAGGGGCATTCATGGTGTTGTATGTGATGCTGTTGCTGGTGGTGGGAGTTCCTCTGTTCTTTATGGAGTTGGCTGCGGGTCAGAGTATCAGGCAGGGCAGCATCGGAGTCTGGAAACACATCTCACCACGCCTTGCTGGGATCGGGTACTCCAGCTGCATGGTAACACACAAACACACACACACACACACACACAGAGTGCAGTATGTGATCTGTGTGTAGTTCACAGTGAGTGTGTTTTTAAAGTTTATTACAGCACAACACATACAACATACACTTTGAGCTGAATTTACTTTATTTAGTTGCATCATTCATAAATCCAAGACCTTTTAAATAAACATAAAACAGGACGATGACATTATATATGATGTTTCATATTCTATGCTACTATCTTGACTATACTATTCCAGTATACTAGTGTAGTTGCTGTATATGTTGCTCAGTACCACCAAAAATGAGATACTGTATCAGCTGCTTGTCTGTTAAGCTCTTGCATGCTTGTGCAGGATTTCCAGGGTTCAGTGCTGAACGTTCAGTTTAAAACTGATGTTACACTACAAGATTACCTTTTACATTTTTTTTTAAACTAAGAGCATACATGCTACAACATGCTATATGATCGAATATAATAAAATGTGCTATCATGTTTATATACATATATCCTCACAATATCTGCAAATATATGGTCTTCATACGGAATACTTGTTTTGGTTTAATAATTCTTTACAGTACATGGTTGGTATAGACAGGCTTGCTGTATATTTTGTATATGCTGTAAATGGGCTCCAGTAGATTTACAGGAGTTTGCAGTTTTGCAGCACTAGAATGGGGGTTTATCACAGGGCATGAGCATTAGGTCAGGATGAGACAGCAGTGCTTACTAAAATTAGACGGAGCAGTATTATCTGTCAGTGGTGTAGGTAACTACTCTTACACATAAAAAAAAATGTCGCACATGTGCCTGTGTGTGTAAATGAGTGTGTCTGAGGGTTAATTTCTGTGTGATGAGGTCATGTGCTTGTCTCAACAGTAATTTAAGAGCAGGGTTTCTAAAGTTGACAGCCAGACTGTGTGGAGGAGGGGGGGTGTGAAAAAGTGTATTATTGCTCACTTATTATATTAAACACTTTATTATACTGTTACATGAACCTGTGCTCTCTCTCTTTCTCTCTCTCTCTCTCTCTCTCTCTTTCTTTCTCTCTCTCTCTGTCTCTCTCTCTTTCTCTCTTTCTCTCTCTCTTTCTCTCTTTCTCTCTCTCTCTCTCTCTCTTTCTCTCTCTCTCTCTCTCTCTCTCTCTCTCTCGCTCGAGGTCTCAGCTTAACACCCCTGTTTTGATACCCACTGAAACACCTTCTCAACTTTTAATACTCTCCTTCTTTCTCTCTCTCTCACTCACAGGTCTGTTTCTTTGTGGCTCTGTACTACAATGTGATCATCGCTTGGTCTCTCTTTTATTTGGGGAACTCCTTCCAGTACCCTTTACCATGGCAACAGTGCCCTGTAGAACTAAGCAGCAACCAGACAGGTAAATCCACAAATGTGTTTAATATATGTAATCCATATATGGATTAGTGTTCTATCACCCAATCTGTCTACTGCTGATATTTTAATTCATGAGACTTGTACATCAGGTAACCTTAAAAATGCAAAATGTAACAAAGCCCATGAAAAGAAACATCAAAATGTTGATCAGAGCTCTGTTACTTATTTTATATATTAGTACTTGCAGGTGTCAACCCATTATAGGGTTTCATATCAGAATTTTAAAGAGAGGCAACATTTTATTAGCTAAGCGATTTAATCACAGTAATGGGAAACATTTTTTCTTATTCAACCCTTCGCATCTCACCGTGCCCCACAGTGCTGAAGTGTAGCCAGGTGCCCTTTATAATATCTTAACATTTCTTAGCAAATGGACCAACAGAAAGTCAAACCTTTAAAGCTTTTTGAGTTCCTAAAACAGACTCGAAGTTAAAATGAGCATGCAATCATAACAGATGTTTTTTTTCCTTGTTCTTGCCCTGGTCATATTAAGCATGAGTCATTATATTAGACCATGTCATTGAAACATCTTTTGACCTTCTGGGTTATACTTGGAAGTGGTAGAGAAGGAAAATTCACAGAGGTTTGATTCACATGTACGTAAAAGATCAACATAAAAGCACTATAAGATTTTTTCTGCTAAAAATACAAAAATAACACTACTGGTTTAGATGAGAAAAAAACTGTTGGCAGTTTTATGGGTGTTGACTGATGTTGCAAAAGTGTTTGTTCGCAACGTGTTACCACCAGTGACAAACCCAGAATGTGTTCTTGTAGACTGTTTGGATATTATGATTCTGACTCTCTCTCTCTCTCTCTCTCTTTTTCTCTCTTTTTGTCTCTATCTCTTTCTTGCTGTCTTTGTCTCACACACATTCTTTTTCTCTCTCTTACTGTATCTCTCTCTGTCTCTGTCTCTCACTCTCACTCTCGGTTTCTCTCTCTTTCTGTCTCTCTCTGTCTGTGTGTCTCTCTCTCACTCTATCTCTCTCTCTCCCTCTCTCTCTCAGTGAAGGAGTGTGCTGCTAGCTCACCTACCTCTTATTTCTGGTTCCGTAAGGCTCTTGATATCTCGGACTCTATTGACCAATCTGGACAGTTTAATCCTATCATAACTGGTTGCCTGTTAGCTGCTTGGGCTATAGTCTGTCTCGCCATGATCAAGGGCATCAAGTCCTCTGCCAAGGTAAATTGCAACACACACTTATTTGTTCATGTTAGTACCTGGTTCACCTAAATGATCCTGAACACCGTGCTCTTGAATTATCTAGTGTCAACATTGTAACATAACGAGAAGCTGTAAAGCTTACAGGAAGTATTCAGTTTTTAAAAATATTCTTTTTCTCTCTTATTTTCTATTTCCAGGTGATGTACTTCTCCTCTGTTTTTCCATATGCTGTCCTGTTCTGTTTTCTCATCCGAGGACTGATGCTAGATGGAGCTATTGAAGGGATCACCTACATGTTCTACCCTAAAGTGAGTTAAAAAGTCACTCGACAATTTAACATGTGATTGCAATACTCAATATTTCAAAATATTTCACTCCAAAATGCAGTTTATTCATTTGTAACTCTGTATTTGATCTTCATACCTCTATATTAAAATGGTGTTTATCATAATATACAACACATTCAAGAAATACAACACCACTGCCCTAACAAAACCTTCTATCTCTGAAATGAAAATTACCAGGGAACTACCCTCTTTATAACTAACCTTGGAGGTTAAAAAAAAAATATATATATATATATAATGGGTTATTTTTAATTTTTTTTTAATGTTTGTCCATTTATCATGAAATTTTAACACGGTAGGAATGGAATCTGGTCTTACCGAATTATGTAAAAAAAAAAAAGGTCTTTGTGGGAGCAAATTATAAACCAGGTTCATGAGGTGTTTCTCATGTAAAAAACTAAAATAAAATAAGTTATTATGGCTAATAAGTAAATAAAGGCATAACTAAATAACTAAAAAGTATTAAATGAAAGGGTTTTTAACTGCCAGTATGTGGCTGATTCCCTTTCTCTCTCTCTCTCTCTCTCTCTCTCTCTCTCAGTTAGAGATCTGGGGGGAGGTACAGGTATGGCGTCAGGCTGCTACTCAAGTTTTCTTTGCTCTCGGTTTGGGCTATGGCTCTGTGATTGCGTACTCCTCCTACAACCCCATCCATAACAACTGCCACCGCGACGCCATCATGGTTTCTGCCATCAACTTCATGACCTCAGTCCTGGCCTCTCTTGTTGTCTTTGTGGTCCTCGGCTTCCGGGCCAAGAACATCGCCCTGGAGTGTGTTGCTACGTGAGTGTGTTTTCCATTGTTTCCATTTCAGCCTCGCTTTTGACTGTGTCTCACAGATATAATTTTGTTATCCTGCAGAAATGTGGGTAGAATGGCAGAGATGGCAGCCTCGGGCTCTTCTCAGCACTGGTGGCCGTGGTTCAATATGTCTGACCCCAAATCTGTGGACCTGCAAGAGTACAGGCAGTGGTACAGCCACTATGGAAGCCTCCTGGGGCCAAACATCACTGATTGTGACCTGGAGAAAGAAATGAACAAGGTTGAGTACAAAGCATTTGTTCTAGTGCTTTTTTATAGCATAGTTAACAGTGTTTAGTTAGTTTAATTATTTTTGAAATAACCGACTTAAACACACTGTAGAGCTGGATTACTTTTACCAGAAAAGTTCAGATAACATTATTTAAAAAAATAAACCATAGGACACATAAATCATTGGTGTCCAACAGTCATCATATCACTTCATGGCTATGTCTATTACCAGATTTTTCACAGAAATATAAATCCTAGAACAGCTAAAAGGGCTAACAATAGCCTGTTTTACACTGTTTGTACATTATCTGCACTAATTTTTGATGTATTAGTATAACGCTTACGACAAAACTCATACTTAAGGAAGGATTTTAAGTCTACTTCATCCACAATTTTGTCTAACTGTTAAAACAATATATGTACATTATAGATTCATACTGCATTAAAATCACAGATCTTGCCAGTAATCATTTAAATTACAATACCTACCCAGGACCCAGGTAAAACTACTCCAGCTATAAAAGGACTTGTGCTGCAATAACAATAACTTCCATAAGGTGGTTTAATTTTTTTTTTTTATTCTGTCTTCCTGACTCAGGGAGTGGAAGGGACGGGTTTAGCATTCATAGCATTCACTGAGGCCATGGCACTGTTTCCTGCCAGCCCGTTTTGGTCAGCTCTGTTCTTCCTCATGCTGCTCAATCTGGGTTTGTCCACCATGTTTGGGACCATGCAGGGTATCCTCACCCCGCTCATGGACAACTTCAGACTGCTGGGACGCCATAAGACTATGCTCACAGGTACATTTTACACACAAACACACACACACACACACACACACACACAGGTACATTTTACACACACACAGGCATGCATACAATCTGCAGCTCAACCTGTTACAAAGAACTCTTTTTCAAGTCATTTCTGTGCAGTAGCTGGGACCATCCTTAAACCATACCAGCCGTACAAACAGCTTTGTTATTTGTAACTCACATTTACTGACATTTGTTACACCATACTGTGCTTTCCCATTTGAAATGCTGGTGTATAGATGCAGTCACTGCATTCATGCATCTGTGTACAAAACTGTTGGAAAAAGTTGGAACTGTTGTATTATGTTTATTGCACTGCATTGGCTTTGTTAGGACACCAGCTTTGTTATAATGTCCCTGTGTTGCAGCAGTTGGCTGTGTCACTATTTGAGTTATTATATCAGTAACTAATATTTTTGTAATTGCAGTGAATAAATTGCAATTGCACTGTTATTGCAGTTTTGTAATGTGCAGTGTTTAGCTATGTATAATGCACACCTACATTGAAGAGTTTAGGATCATTGGTTAAAAGTTTAGAAACATGAGTGTTTTAAACAGTACAGAAAGAACCTGGTTGTAGACAAATGTATAAAATGATAACACACTAGATCTGTGCAGTGTTCCAGGTGTTAAATAATTAGATAAACACTTTTAAGCTGTAATGGAAAAAAAATAATTTGTTGGTGTATCCATAAAAGTGAAAGGAACTGCAGATATCCAGAATGCCTCACATATTAAAAGAATGATAATTTGAGCAATGACTGTAAATACAGTATATCATTTATCATTTTGTTGTTTTTTTGTTCCCGTAATTTGTTTTGCATATTGAATGTAGCATAATTTGACAGATTGTTTAGAAGCATCTGTGTTTAACAGTGTTGGTAAAGCTGTCTTATATGTGAGATTCATTTTTCAACAAATTTTATCCAGTTTATATACAGTTTGTGTGGTGTTTGTGTGGCAGCATTCAAGCTGTCACTGTGTGTTTGTACTGAAGTAATAAACTAATGTAGTTCATATTTGGTGTGTGTATTGCAGTGTTTAGCTGTATCCTGGGTTTCCTGATAGGGCTGCTGTTCACTCAGCGCAGTGGCAACTACTTTGTGACCATGTTTGATGATTATTCTGCCACGTTGCCGCTGATTATTGTTGTCGTCTTTGAGACGTTCAGCGTGGCTTGGGTCTATGGAGCAGATCGGTAAGACTCAAACTGCCCCTGTAGATCTCCTGATGCTACAAATGTAAATGCACATCCTGTTTGTAAGGAAACTGTGTGTATTTTGTGTACACACCCATACATACATGCATACACACATACACTATATGGACAAAAGTACTGGGACATCGGATCATTACACCAACAGAAAATTAAATTAAAATACATAGACTTTAATACCGAGCTGGTCCCCCTTTGCAGTTATAACAGCTTCCGCTCTCCTTGGAAGGCTTTCCACAAGACTTTGTTTCTGTGGGAATTTGTGCCCATTCTTTCATTAGTGCATTTATGAGGTCAGGCACTGATGTTGTATGAGAAAGCCTGGCTCACAATTTCCATGCCAGTTCATCCCAAAGGTGTTGGAAGAGATTGAGGTCAGGACTCTTTGTGGGCCAGTCAAATTCTTCCACACCAAACTTATCCAACCTTAATGGACCATGTTCATGCTGGGAAAAAAAAGGTTCTTCCCCAAACTGTAATCACAAAGTTGGAAGCATGACGTTGTCCAAAATGTCTTGGTATGCTGAAACATTAAGTTTGCCCTTTCACTGGGAGTAAGGGCCCTAGCCCAAACTCAAGAAAACACCTGTGTCCCAATTCTTTTGTCCATATAGTGAACATACATGCATACATGTATTTACAAGTAATATGACCCACCTCATAATTGGTATTCCTGTTGATACCAACCCCAAGAAAACATCTGTGCTTAGATGTAAAGATTATAATTCTGACCCTGAATTTCAGATTTCTGGATGATGTGGCTTTGATGTTGCACTGGCGCCCCCCTGTGATATATAAGTACATGTGGAAGTATGTGTGCCTGCTGGCTATGGTGGGTCTGCTGACCGCTAGTTTGCTGAGAATGGTCTTTAAGTGGCCCACTTACACAGCATGGAACCACACCACGGTAATTACTACATCTGATATTGGGGTTAACTGATGTTTTTTACGTAGCTGAAGTGGCCACTGGAGTCTAAGGGTATCTTCTGGCCAGAACATTTTAGTGTGAGGGATTTTTTTTTTTTTAATGTGATGTTCCCTTTAACCAGTAGTTTAAAGTTGCTACAGTTTCCAGAGAAAGTAGTGAAGGGGGGTAATTTCAGACTAGAAATAGAAATGTTTATTTCAGACTAGATTTTGAACAAAGGCCCCTTTAAAAATGTCCCTCTGACTTACTCTTTAAGGGTTCAGAGGAGAGCCTGGAGTATCCCGGTTGGGCATTAGCGATGCTGTCCATGCTCATAGTCGCCGCCTCCCTCCCAGTGCCTGCTGGGTACCTGCATTCCCTCCTAACCTGGAGGCGAGATCATCCGGAGGAGGAGAGTGTGGCCGAGCAGCGCAGAGACCGATACTCCAAATGCAATTCCGCTGAACCTGAACTCAACAACCATCACCCTCTGCTGCATGAGGATGGCCACAGGCCCCGCTCCACCTTACTGCCCCTGGGGGAGGATCACTACAGGCTACTTCCGCAACAAGAGGACGCTGAAGAAGAAGAAGAAGAGGACACAGAACTGTAAAAGAAGTAGCCAATGAAACAGAACAGGGACGGAAGCCTCGTGACAAAGATGAACTAGAATGATAAGGGATGGAGTCAGAAAGAAGAGTGGGGTATTTATTTACAAATGCTGGAGTCTTTTTGGACACAGCGAAGAGGCACTCCATTTATCTCATTATGCTAATGAATTCTGTACTATGTAATGATGTCAGTTAGCTTGCCATCCTGCATGAGAGGACACTTATTATATGAGTGATCATATCACAGATTTTCTCTGTGTGTATGTATGCCTAGGTGTGCCTAAGCCCCTTGCTATGACAGGCTATGACAGGCTATGACAGGCTATGACAGGCCCCTTTTATACTCTAGTTACCTCAGTGTTTGTTCTTATCCCACCAGGATAGCTTTACTGTTCTACAGGAATACTCTGTCGAATCGGGTTAATTGCTGTAGACAATAACTCTGACAGCTTACCTTCTACCCTGGCATCATTGTAAATGAGTTTTATATTTTCTGTTCTTTTTAAGTATAGGGAAAATATTGTTAGTAGTAATTGAATAGTAATTGTGCTGCAAATGCAACAAGTAGAGATTACGCTGAAAAATATTGGAGGGTGGTCCTTTAAGGAAACTACAGTAAGACACCAGTTTTTACAGAGGCCTGGAAAAGACAGAAAGCTTTCCAGTCGGTTTGCTGACGAGGATATATTTATGTGCATGATTGTATGCTTTTTTTGTATTTCTTTCTTTTATTGTTGTTCCGTTATACATTTCAGCAAAGTTGAGGGTAGATAAGTAAGTAGGTGCCGATGATAGATTAAGCTTGGGGAAACTCAATGTATATCACAATTTAAAGGAATATTTCAGTGTTTTACAATCTAATCTCTATGTGCGGTTCCTCGATCACATGTCACTCTGATTAATTTTCCTTTGTGTATAAAATAACTGATTAACCCTTGACTCACAACACAAACTTATAGTAGAAGCCAATAGAATCTGCTGAATGATGTCAATAAGTGCTTGAAATAGGCATCACTATAAAGTATAAAGTCAACACGGTTACACCATGACTACACACTTATTTGGGAGTGAATGTCTTACCAAAGCTATTTTTGTGCAGTTTCGTCTGTTTTTCCAACAGTAAATTCACTTTTCCTAAGGTTTTCTGGTATTTCTGCATGATCAGACAGGAACCCCTTAAAGATTTTACCACTATACCGATAACAAGCCTAGTCTTCTTTCTAAAAACTAGTCCCATCCCTGAAAGAACAGTTACACAGATTTGTGACAAATACTTTTAGCTCAAGAATTCTTGTTAGTGTTCTTTAAATATATGTTCTATAACATTTTGTTTTCCATTAACATTATTAACAGAACACAATTTAGGAACTCATTTTTGGCTTCTATTATGAGTGTATTTCTACTAAAAATATTTTTACAGAGTACAGAGAAACATGTCAAAATCCTTGTCTAAGGGAGCTGACCAAACAATCTACAAGTGGCAAATATTTACTAGATTGATACTAGAATGCTGGAATATTTCTGGTTTCTCTGCTGAGAGAAGTTTAAATGGCTTTGCTAATCTGGGTAAATCTGGGTGTCCCTTTTGGAGTTTGTACTAATCCTCATGACAGAAATATCCAACTCTGCCAAAAGTCACCCACACGAAATCACACAGAGCGCACAAGGCTGAGAGAAGACTTGGAGAATGCACTGTGTCAGCATGCGAGGTCAGTGTAGACTGACATGAACAGACACGTTTGTGAGCAGTGAGGAACCAGTGGCTGAAAACAAACTGTGCCTGTTGGTAGGAGTAGAGAACCTCACAGGAGCAGCTGGCAGTGCACAGCCTTTTCAGTCTCAAATACGTGGAACACTTAACACACACCTGCATAAGTGCATACACACCTAAACGTGTATTCAGGGCAGCTTCTCAAATGCAGTGAATGAGACAGTAAATAAATACTGTACAGCTGCATACAGACTCAGTCTGTCCTCTAAAGCCATATGCCTTGCCTCATTCTGGTTTGTCATTTTCAGCACATATCTGCATGGTAATTTCCTTTTTTGCCTCATTTTTCTTTGTGCATATTTTTCGTTCTGGTTGACTGCTGTGTGTGTGTGTGTGTGTGTGTGCGTGTGTGTGTGTGTGTGTGTTTGTGTGTGTATGAGAGACAAAATGTGTAACAGATTTTGCTTTTTTGTGGTGAAACAAATTTTAATTTACTGTATGCCAAACAGAATGTACATAGATATGTTATCAAAGCATTTGTTTTCTCCCATTTTATATTTTAGAATAAAACAGTTTATAAAGGGTGAATATTTAAATAAAACACGCTAACGACCTCAAAGTGTTTCCTTGTGAGAATATTTCATTGTTCTTCTTATGACAGTTGGGAGGAACAGGTTGGATGGGGTAGGTGATATTGCCTGCAATTAAAAATCTGTACTGGATAAATGACCAGACCGCACACTCAGTCAAGTTATACAATATATGAACAAAAGTACTGGGACACACCTGTTTTTCAGGGTTTGGGCTAGACCTGTTACTTCCCTTGAAAGGCATTCTTAATCATTTACGACCCAGTGGGGGTATAGTTCAGTGGTAGGACATTTGACTGCAGATCAAGCAATGGGGCAGTGGCAATTTGTTCCATTGAGGTACCCTTGAGCAGGGTATCGTTCCCACATGCTCCTGCCCGGGCACTGCCTGTTGGTGGCAGCCTACTGCCTCACTTGGTTAATGGCTTAAATGCAGAGAAAGAGTTTCACGTTGTTCACTCTGTGTGCTGTGCTGTGCTGTCGTCTGTTCATGCGGGATTATAAGGGCCTCTTTACTTTAATGAGGTCATCCCCATCCAACACCTTTAGGATGAACTGAAATGGAGATTGCAAGCCAGGCCTTCTCGTCCAACATCTGTGCCTGACCTCATAAATGCTCTATAGAATGACTGGGCACAAATTCCCACAGAAACTCCAAAATCTTGTGGAAAGCCTTTCAAGAAGAGTAGAACCTGTTATAGCTGCAAAAGGGGGACCAACTCCATATTAAAGTCTATGCGTTGGTGTAAGGCCCCGTTAGTGTAATGGGCAGGCGTTCCATATTGTGTAGCCGTAATATCCTGGCAGACATGGCTGTGGCAAATGTGACCTAAGACGCCGTCTAGCATTCTGTTCAGTAACGAGAGCAGTGCCTGTGGTGACGTGATCGTTTTTCATTAAGACTGGCATTTGACACTGGCTTTAGTCACTGTCCTGTATTGATTATCATGACTGGCTCCTGAGCGAACTTTTTATTCTTTAATCTAATTCTCAGTTTATCTCGCATAGTTATATGGGAAATGTACATAGGATTTGTGTACATAGTGTATTTCGTATTGGTTTTGTTCATACAGATTTTTTGTTGGATTTATTTAGACTTTATATTGTTCTTGTCTGTGTGTCTGTGTGTCTGTGCAGTCATGACATAAGCAATTTCCTCCAGGATCAATAAAGGTTTCTGATTTTGATTCTGATTTTGACTGTTATTCTCTTTGTGTGCGTTATTCTTTTTGTTAGTTGAAAGACTTTAAAAGTTTTATGAACACCATTTGACAGGACAGCAACACAGTTTGCGTGACAGAGCCTAAGCTTAACGAAAAACATTGAAAAATACCAGGTATAAATAATCATTATGCGTATCACTATGTACATTACTTCGCTATGATGTGCATTGGTGTACCATGTACAATATTGTGTTGTTATTAATATTATCATTATGTGTGATATCTTATTATGTGTAATAGTCTTGCCATGTGCAGTAACTTGTGCAGTTTTCTAAATGGGTGTTGAATCAAAGTATTGGGACACACCTGTTTTTCAGGGTTTGGGGTAAGCCCCTTAGTTCCAGTGAAGTGCAATGTTAATGCAGCATATCAAGACATTTTGAACAACGCCATGCTTCCAACTTTGTGGACACAGTTTGAGGAAGAACCATTTCTATTCCAGCATGGCTGTACCCCAGAACCCAAAGCAAGGTCCGTAAATACATTGTTGGATGAGTTTGATGTGGAAGAACTTGACTGGCCCACACAGAGTCCTGACCTCAACCCCATCCAACACCTTTGAGATAAACTGGAATAAAGATTGTGAGCCAGGCCTTCTCATCCTACATCATTGTCTGACCTCATAAATGCTCTATAGAATGAATGGGCACGAATTCCCCACAGAAAGCCTGGAAGGTGTTATAGCTGCAAAGGGGGACCAACTCCATATTAAAGTCTATGTATCTGAAAGCAATGTCATTAAAGTCCCTGTTGGTGGATTGGTCAGGCGTCCCAATACGTTTGTCCATTTAGTGTATATATAGAAACCTCAGGCTGTGTGTACAGCATAGTGTTTTTCAAAATCTTTTTTCTACAGATTTTTATTGGATTAATACGTACTTTTCATTGCTCTTATCACTGTGTCTCTCCGTGTCTGTGCAGTCATAGTATAAGCAGTTTCCTCTTGGATCAAAAAATGTTCTGATTCAGATTCTGAAAGAAATACTGATCAAGTGACCACAGGAGCGGCTGTTGTTTATAAACTAAACGCTAGATGGCGCCTCAAACCACATTTGCTATATTTGTGTCTCCCAAACTGTCCTAAAACTGCAACTTTGTCATTTTTGGGGGTGGACTGTGGTCATTTACCCAGTTCAGGTTTACCTTACAGGCAAGATCTCTCACAGCTAAAGTGACTGAAGCGAATTAAAAAGTGCACATTAACAAAATTCCCCAGTGCAGTTCAGAGCTGGGAATCCCTGCCTTATCCTGTAATTACAGTCTGGAGCCTTCACTGCTAATTAATACTGACTTTTAACGGTCTAGTATAATTAACATAACGCACTTAAACACGAATTTACATCCACCAATAATAATAATAACAATAATAATAGAGAGGGTGATAGAGATACAGAGAGAGATTTTGAGAGAGAGAGAGAGAGAGAGAGAGAGAGAGAAAAGGGAGAGAGAGAGAGAGAGAGAGTGAGGTGGGAAAGCGGTGAAAAAAGTGTCTCAATGTGCACGAAGCCCAATCAGAGTGACAGAGAGCGAGAGAGAGGGATTTTGAGAGCTAAAGAGAAAGAGAGAGAGAGAGAGAGAGAGATTTTGAGAGAGAGAGAGAGAGATTTTGAGAGAGAGAGACAGAGACAGAGAGAAAGAGAGAGAGAGAGAGAGAGAGAGAGAGGGACACTAAGCGCTGGACAGCAGTCCACCGGTCGGATCCGGGAGTCGCGAGCATGGAGATCCGTCCGGACCGCTTCAAGGCTGTGGCAGCAAAAACCTTAGGAAAGGTTCACAGGTAATAACTTTAACTTCACCTTACTGAACCCCCTGTTTCTGCTTCTCCAACATACCCGACTAGACTCAGACCTGCCCTGAACACTTCGGGAGGTCGGACTACTCATCACCTCTCAGCTTCTCTTTATTCCCATCACACACAACATATACATACAATTAGTTCTCTAGGGATGGAGAACATAACGGGGCCTTAGGGGGGTCCCTTTAAGGCGGGTGAGGGGCTGAGAACGGTGGGCTGTAGTCAGTGCACTGAATATAGCATTCTCTTTAGCTGAAGTTGTAAAGTAAAAGCTCACGAAATGTTTAGTCTGAGCTGTGGTTACATAATCTCATGGACTGAGGGGTCCAGAGACCCTCTTTTTTGCTTTTAACACTGTTTAAACATTTGAAAGTTGGGCTCTACAGAAAGAGGACAATACATCAAGGATTGTATTAATATATACAGAAAATATTATATATAATAATATCATACATATTATATTATATAAATCCCTTTTTATGAACAAATACTGTGTGTTTACTTTGTATTATTAACTGTTAAGCCATGAGTAATGTATATATATAGGCTATATATAAATTAGACCAGAAAAACATTTGGGAATACTAAAATATGAAGGTACTTTTCTGCAAATAGAATAACTGAAAACAAATCTTATTGTTTGATCTGGCATGATAAAAAATATTTGTGTAATAATAATACATAATTAATATTTAATTCATCTCAAGAATTAAATATTTCAGATTTTTGCTTTAATAAGCACTTCAGTGATTAATATTTCGCTGTAAGGAGGGAGAGCATGTTGTTTACTAATGAGAATAGAATATCACCACTTTTCAGTCCAACATGTAAATTCTTCATATCAATAAATAGACCTGCAGGAACAGTCAAATTTAACATCGAAAAGGATGTTTTTGCTTGTAATGAAATTCTTACAAATGTGAGATAAAACCTTCGTCATTTTTTCTCAAATCCGTTTTTATAAACATATGTAAATTCTGTGTTGACTTTGAAAGATTTATTACCTGAAAAACCTGAGTAATGTGTAGATTGTTGTGAATCAGTGCAAAAATCAGCAAAATTAAAGTGTTAATAGTTCTGCTTGTGCTCTCGTGAGTAGCATCTACTCATAAATCCCCTTGAAATAGCTCATCATTAACACACACACACACACACACACACACACACACACACACACACACACACAAGGTCCAGCTGTTTCCTCCCCCTTTCGCCACACCCTTCAGCTCCACCCTGAAGCACGAGACAGGCTGGGATTTACGGCAGAGAGTCCGTTCACGTTGATGCACGTGACAGAGAGAGAGAGAGAGAGAGAAAGAAAGAGAGAGAGAGAAAGAAAGGGGAGAGAGAGAGAAAGAGAAAGGGGAGAGAGAGAGACAGACAGACAGAGAGAGAGAGAGAGAGAGAGAAAGAGAAAAGGGACAGAGAGAGAGAGAGACAGACAGAGAGAGAGAGAGCGAGAGAGAGAAAAGGGACTGAGAGAGAAAGACAGAGAGAGAGAGAGAGAGAGGAAGAGAGAGAGAGCGAGAGTTTTAGATATTCCAGAAATATTTGCAAGCTGCTTTTAAAATGCAGCAGTTTGTGGAAAGGACTATCACATCCCAGATTTAACCAAAGTATAATCTCCCCCGACCTCAGTCCTGATCTTTGGCATTGTTCCAGGTCAAGGTTCTCTCTCTTCTGAGGTCAGCTTTGCAGAAGCATTAAGCTGAATGGAGTTCAAGGGACTGGATATCTTTTTACTGATAAGAAGTTGAATAAAGCAGGGGTCCCCAGCTCCAGTGCCAGAGGGCTGGTGTCCAGCACAGTCTGGTGACTTCCCTCTTTTAAGCACTAAACTTGCCAGTTAACAGGTCAAGTCAAATCTAGTCAAGTAGGTTCACTGTCATTTCAGTACACAGTGAAACGATACAGTGTTCCTCCAGGACTCTGGAGCAGCACAAGAACAAAAAAGGAAAAACCACAAGACTACACAAGTGCAGATAGGACAAAAAACACAAAGAGCAGGAGAGAAAGAGTGCAAGAAAAACAACGTCAAAACTACAGGACATTTAGTGCAGCTATTAATTGAATGAATACAATATTATTGCAAATATTGTATTCTAGCAGCAGTGTGCAAAAATGCTGGATGGAAGAAGACAGCAATAAATAATGACTGTGCAAATAATAGCAGCAGTAGGACAGAGGATGTGTGGTATACGATAAACCTGGTATTGAGTTGTACCAGGTGTGGTTTGGCAGTGAAATCACCAAACTGAGCTGGAGTTGGGAAAACCTGGAATAAAGCATGTGGTTTAATTATTAGATCAGAACATACGCTATTTACAGATCTACAGCATCCCAGCAGTTGACTGTGGAGCAGTGGAATCATTTTCTTTGAAGTAATTACACTCCATGTGGAATGAGTTGGAGTACTGATGCGCCATTTTTAAACTTAACTTTAAATTTAACAAGGGATTTACAGGAACCGGAGGGATTAAGCAACATTTTGGATGTAGTTTAGGAGTTTAGGAGTGATAGAGCACATTTTGTAATGAGCTGGAATGATGAAGCTCCATTGTAAAGAAACAGAGTGATGAACCACATTTTTTGCGGAGTGTTGAAATTTTATTTGAAATTGGGGTGATGTAGCTTCTTTTTGAGTAATAGTGATGGGAGCACGGGCAGCACGGTGGCGCAGGGGTTAGTGCGGTTGCCTCACAGCAAGAAGGTCCTGGGTTCGCCTCCCGGGTTGCGTGCAGGGTCTTTCTGTGTGGAGTTTGAATGTTCTTCCCCCGTGACTCCAGGGTGTACCCTGCCTTCGCCCATTGCAGCTGGGGTAGGCTCCAGCCCCCCTGACCCCGAGTGTGGGACAGACGGGTAGAAAATGGATGGATGATTCGAGCACCATTGCAAAAGTAATAAAACATAACTTGGGATAAATTAAGGTGATAAAGCACCAGTTGATGAAGTGTCTTATTCTTTAGGTGGGGGTGATTGATCCTGTTTAGGATGAATTATGTGATTAAAGATGAGTTGATGAAGTATCTTATAAGATGAGTGAAGGTGATGAATCCTGTTTAAGATAAGTTTGGGTGATTAATCCTGTTTGGGATGAGTTGGGTTGATAAAGCATCCTTTGGGATGAGTGAGGGTGATGAATCCAGTTCAAGATCCTGTTTAGGATGAGTTTGGTGATGAAGCACCATTTCAGACAAGTTGAGTTGATAAAGCACCTCATGGGATGAGTGAGGGAGATGAATCCTGTTTGAAATGAGTTTGGGTGGTTAATCCTGTTTGGTATGAGGTGTGAGATGAAGCAGCCTTTAAGATGAGTTGTTAAAGCATCATTAGGGAGGAGTAAATCCTGTTTCAGATGAGTTGGGGAGATGTGGCACCATTGGGGATGAGTTTGAAAGGTGAAGCACCAATTGTCATGAGCTAGCCTGGAGGAAAACTTGAAGTCAATCTGACAATCTTTGGATGTGTGGTTTGTCATGCAGTGCATTTCTAGGAGTAGATTGGATTTGAAAGATGTATTTATAGGTGTGTGTGTGTGTGTGTGTGTGCATGATGAAACTGCATTATAAAGAGCAGTACAGTCAGCAGCTGATTAATCATTTAAAGCCTCTGCTGCTCCTACTGTTACACTCTTCCAGTCCAACAGCCCAGCACACACTCACTCACTCCAACCATACACCTCACACCTGCGCTCACACACACTCTCTATTCCTCCATCCATCACATTCGCTCTTCTCTACCTTCTCCCTCTATCCCTCACACCTGCACCTCCACCTTCTCATTCTCCAGCACCCATCTCTCAAAGTTACAATTTTTGTGCGCGTACACCAAACTCGGTTTGTTCTTTTCATCCGACATTCTTTCACACTGCTCTCTTTCACTTTATCCCTCAGTTTGAATATCCTCAATCCCTACATCCTTCAGTTCTAACACACAGTTATTCTTACTTGTATGATCACGTCATCATGACACAAGTGGCCTATCTAAGTCCCGCCTTTCATAGCAACTGCTGCTAGGTTGGACAAGCTTTTAAGTCTTTACCAAAATCCCATTTAAACCAAAACGAGATTTTAACTCACAACTCTCAGAACACTGACATTTAAAATACAACATACATTTCAAATGGTATGAAACGTTACACTGTTAAGATAGATTAGGTGAATTTTTTGCAAGTTTTCCATTGTACCCAGTTTCAATAAGCAGCAATAACAAAGTTTTGTATAGTTTTATTTGCTTTATAATAAAATGACTCTAAATAGAGATCCAATTTCTTTCCAAAGATTTTGCAGTTCACAAGAGTCTTAGTTTTGTCTCATCAGAAATAAATCATGTTTTTATTCTGAGACTATTTAAATCTGATTTATTTCTCTTAAACCCCCCCTTTAAGAGAAACTCAACTAAAGACAGAAGTTATTTTGCTGTTCTCGCATTGGCTTCTCAAATTTGATCACTAAAACAAATGTCAGATGTTGAACAGGCTTATGTATAAGCCAAGCAAGTTTTCTTTTGGATATTATGGTTTATGTCAAGATCTGATTATCTGAGACAAATAAAGATCAGACAAATAAAGTTCAGCACAGTGAGAGAAAGGAAAGAGGATTCTGAGATCTAACATTGAGATTGGGCTGAGATTAGAGGAAGGAAGTATGAGAAAATGGTCAAAATTTCATATTGATGTTAAACTGATGTTAGGCTGGACAAAGAAGAACTGTCCTTTCCTCTGGATTACTATAATTTACTATATTCGGTTCAAATATAATTTTTATTGCACTCTTCATTTGCACATCATGCAGTTCTTATTTGGAGATTTTGTCAGTTGGGTATCTTGCATGTGAAGGTCATGTTGTTAGGAAATTTGTGTAACTGTGTGTGTGTGTGTGTGCCTATGTCAATGCGTGTGTGTGTATCAGGAGGGGGAAGTCTCTCCCTGGGAGACACAGTCCCACTGAGACCCAATCTGTTCACTGGAAGGTGGGGGGGCGGGGAAGGGGGGATTCGTTTTAAAATACATAGAGAGAGAGAGAGTTTAAAGAGAAAAGATATAGAGTGAGAGGGTGGACAGAGCGAAGAGGGAGAGAGGAAGGAGAGGGAGAAGATGGTGAGAGAATGAGAGAATGGAAAGAGAAGATACAGAGAGGTAGGGTGGAGTGAGAAAAAGGACAGAGAGAGGAAAAGGACAGAAGATTGTAAAAGAGAAGGAGAGAGAGCAGCAGAAAAGAGAGAGAAAGACAGAGAGAGGAGAGAGAAAGTGAGAGAAGGGGAGCGAGAGAGGGAGAAGAGGGGATTTGTGTGGATTTCCATTGGTTTAATCTGTCACCTTTTTCAATATCATCACAAGTGAGCACAGTGTTCCGCTCCCAGGCCAGAGAGATAGATGTAGGTTAGTAAAGAAGGTCAAATAGGGGTTTACCTGCCAAACAGCTCGCTTTAGATTAATATTGACAACTTTAAGGGTTGAGGGAGTTCATTAGGGGAGCGAAGGGACAGCGTAATAAGAAGATGGATGGATAGATGGATGCAGAGCCAGAAACAGAGAGAGGACAGTGGGATTATGTAATTTTTTACCGCTAAGGCCTCATCCTCTTACCGCGAGATTAAAAGGAACTGTGCGTGTTTGTGTTTGTGTATTTGTGTGTGTGATTGTGAGTGAGAGAGAAAGAGAGAGAGTGAGACTGTTATCACGACTGTTAACACGACAATTTAACACAAACAGTTATACTTTTAATGTTGCAGGACATTTTTGCATGTTGTCGATGCTGGAATAAAACCTTGTATCTTTTTTATTTTAACGCCAGCTATAATAAACAGCTGTTCATGATTTTACAAATTACTGAATGAATAAGCTCTTGTTGTATTAATGTACATTGAAAGTTAAGAACGATTTTTTGCTTCTTCTGAGAAATTGCTATTTTACAGATGCAAACTTTTGATCTGACAGCAGCAATGTATTACAGGATTACATCAAGTTTATTAGAAAATATGAGTACATTCTTCATCATGAAATACTGTGATCTGATCAATGTGGAGAGCACATCTGATTTATTCATTACTGATTTTAGGACTTGCAGTAGCTTGCATCATTTTTTATTAATGTCAACTACAGACATACTGTGTTGGTATAAAATGAACGCATGCAAAAGGTAAATAAAAAAAATTGTATATATATTATCGTAAATATATATACGATAATTTGAAGATGTAGGATCATACAGGTGCATCGGATGAAGGTCACAACAGTACAGTTCTGTTATTAAGAAGCAAGAAAATCCAGTGTATTCTAATATAGAAATATGTTATATATCACAGCTACCAGAAAAAGGATTGCAGGATTGATTCCTGAATTCTCAGAGAACTCCAGTCAATGCACTGATTAGATCAGTTCCATCAGCAGCACCTGATTTAATTTAATTTAATGAAAGAATGATATGCTGAAGCTTGTATTGAATAGTAACTGTAAACACTCTCCTGTCTTGTGTAGAAGTTTGGACATGGTTAACATAAATACACACACAATAAATTTACTGCACATTTGTTCATCTGTATTTATTCAAATCTATTCTAAGATTTTTGGACAAATAAATATTTTTGGACTAAATATTGTGCACAGCATTTCATGCAGGCACTGATTTACTGAAGACAGCAATATTTAGAAATATCTATTGGAATTTCTTCAAAAATTACTTTTTAAGTACAGTAGGGTATTTTATTTACTGATATTCATTTCCTTAATTTAATGTAATATTTTATTTCATTAAAGTCCGTCAATCTTCATGAGCATCAATTTCGCACGTTTGATCTTAAGTAATGGTACGCCTCAGGACATGTGACTTGCATGACCTGTGTTCGTGTGTGTGTGTGTGTGTGTGTATGTGTGTGTGTGTGTGTGTGTGTGTGTGTACTTACTAGCAGCATGGAGTGCTGTAGTGCCAGGATGGAACATCACAGTACGTTTATGTGCTGGCATAAGACCACCAGGTCAGGGTGATCCAGTGTGTGTGTGTGTGCGTGTGTTTATGTGCAATAGAAGAATTCTACCTCCCACCACCTTACATCTGCTTGTTAGAGAACTTACATGTGCATAAGTGTGCACACACGTGCACAGACACACACACACACACACACAAACACACGCACACACTATCAGCTATTTCATAGCTCTCTGTTCAGCTGTGAGCTTCAGAATGAAATCTAGATAATCTGAAGCACAGGAGCCTGTTTTTCCTGCTGCAGAGGAAGACTCACAAGTACATAATCTGTAATCCTAGATTTTTTCATCCCCCATGCACACACACACTCACACACACACTCACACACACACACACACTC